>JAHLSL010000060.1:3940476-3983620 GCA_025920805.1 Petroica traversi
TGGATGGAGGGAGAGAGAGAGGGATGGAGGAGGGAGGGATGGAGGGAGGGAGGGAGGAGGGCGCTGCAGCTCCTCAATTATTCAGCGCTTCCCCTCCCCGCCTGCCGCATGTGACCGCCGGCAATGCCCGCGGGCCGTGCCGGCCCCGGGAGAGCTCCCTGCAGCCACCCCCGTGCCCACCTGCCCTCCCAGAGAGTCCTCTCTGCCCGTCCAAGTGTCCTGAGGGCTGCGGGTGGCCTCCCCCGAACTGTCTGGTCGCTGAAAATTAACTCTCCTGGCTGCCTCCTCCAGTGCAGGGTTTTCCTCACCCCGGGAACACAGCGAGGGGAGCCTCGTTTTTTGTTTTCTCCTTGAGCTGCACTCTGAGATTTGGGTGCTAATGCTGTAATCCCCGTACAGGCAGAATTAGGACTAAAATAATGCCTCATGCATTGCAGCATGCTGTGCTGTCCAGTCCCCTGCACGGCCTGGCTAGGAGGAGTTAGGTATCAAGTGCAGGATATATTTAATATTTTATATCACTAGCTACTTTAGAGGATAGCTGGAATTCATGATCAAGATTATTGGGTTTCGGAGTTTTGTTTCTCAATGTCTCCTGTTTGATTTGCTCTAGAAACACTCCCTGTCTGTATCTGAATTTTACCATTTTGACATAAAATCCAAACTGGGTTCATCTCCAGGGATGCCTGGGGAGGATCTGGTTTCAGTCTCTGTTACAGTTCCATTCTATAGCTTCTAACAGGACCGATTCCCAACGAGGACTGTGTTTTGAGTGAAGACTTTTCGTCCTTCAAATGCTGAAATAAATGTCTGCTGATAAAAATTAAAGATGGGATCCTTCAGAGCAACCAGTTCAGTTCAGAAGCCAACGTTTGCCTAACGTGAGTGACCCTGACAGGAGCTGCATCAATGGCAGTGACCTTTTGGGGACATACAGACAGTGACCTTGCACAGATAAACATGGACAGGAAGGGGGTTGGACTGGGTGACCTTTAAAGGTCCCTTCCAACCCAAACTATTCTATGATTCTGTATCCATGAGCCTGTCTTTGGCCAGGACAGCAGCCCACATGTCATCTCCGATTTCCTTTCCAGCCTTGGCTTCTGCAGCAGTTTTTGTGTCTTTCCAAATGAATGCCATAATCCTCCCAGTTTCCTACCAAACTCCTTCCACTCCACCTTAGGTTTGCCTTGCTCTCTCCCCTCCCTCAAAAGTCCCCTTGCAATCCCTCTCTTCCCAAAGAGGAACTGAAAAATCCTCTCCCAGGTTATTGCTGGCCAGCAGAAGGTGTCATCACAGGATGACAGGATGCTCTGTTCCCTTCCTGCCACTCTGGCCAGCACACATCACATCACACAGCACAGAGCCAAAGTGCAGTCAGCTGATCACCTTCCTCACAACCTGCAGGTTTGATTCTGCTTTTATTTTTTTCCTATTCTTTGACTGCCTGAAAGCAGCACTCGGAATGCTGCAGCTGCCCTCCTGTCCTTGTCTGTGGTCCCCGTATTTCCCATTTGTTTCTCTTCACATTCCCTGGCTTCCCCCAGCTGCTTTACTCAGTCCCTGGATGCTGGATGGAGCTGTGGATGGCTGATTTCAGGAGCTGTACAAAAGAGAAAACCTGCTCCATTTGTTATTCCCTCTTGTTTTGCATCACTTTTGAGGCGGTGGTGAACTCCAGCCTTTTGTGCTCACACCCAACTCCTTGGTTCTTGTAGAGAGTGTGGTTAAAGGACATGGGCTGCTGTGTTTCTGAAAGGATTGGCAGCGTGGCCAAGTTTTAGGGGGACTTATCTCTGCCTGTGGGTCCAGAATAATTCAATTCATGTTTATTAATTGCGGCTGGTGTACCAGAGCATGGGCAGTTTGGTTGGGAGCAGCAGAGAGGGACTTTTTCCCTCTACTGCTCAGAGCTTTTCTTCAGAGGACTTTGCAGTTTAATAGTTTTTCAAACCCTGTTTTATCCCAGCCTCGATCTCCTTTTCATAAGTTTTCCTCTGTTTTATCCAGTGGCACCTGCTGTTAGCTACACACAACAACCTGCCACCACCCCGAGTAATAAATGTCTCAAACGTTTTGTCAGAGGATCACTTAAGCTCTTTCTCTTAAATCTTTATCCTGTTCTCATGAGTTTTGTAACTTCTATTCTTGCAGGAATTGAATCTTGAGTTTTTACAGCTACCCCTCTAATGGTTCTCTTCAGGTTGATTGAATGTAGATGAAGAACTGAATGAGGACAAGTTACTCTCTCAACGAGTCCCATCAGTGAGGTCACCCCCAAATTAAGGTGAAATTTTCCATAGCAGCCAAGCACACAATGATGCATTTGCAGCAGAATTTCCTCTGTCCCCAGGCACTGTCCAATTTGTAGACCAAACTAATTTCTGACCACTTTTCTGTAGCAAGTGGCCATCTGACTGGTCTTTAAATACTTAATCCTATTTTGAATTTGACCAAGGCTTTGGCCTCAATAGCACCTTGTAGCAGGGATCTCCACCAGCTGCTGTCTCATTATCTTGGCTGTTTTTCTCATCAGCATCAAATTTGGCCATTCCAATTTCATGGGACATAATTTTCTTTTCTTGTGACTCTAAATGCAGAGAGACAAGAAGCCAGCAAAAACTGCCCTACTGCCTTTCTTTCTTACTTTTATTAAAATGTTTGTTTACCTCTCATAATCCCCTCATATTTGTCTCATCCATGACTAATTAATCATGCCATTTAAATACCACAGTTCCTACTTTTCTGGGTTACCTCTTTGTCTGCACAGCTTTGTATTAAAGCAGTCAATACCTCTTGGCCTGCTGACCCTAGATTCTTCTAGGGCTTCCAGCATCCTCACCTTATGGGCCCTCTTTCCCTCCCTGAAATCACCTCAGAGAGGAAACGCTCATCTCCAGTTCCATTAGGTTGATGAGTTTTCCTCAGTGCTGTTTCTCAAAAGGTTTTGACATTATTAAAACTGAAAAATGAAAAGTTCAATACAAACAACTTGGGTTCCCCTTGGATTTACATCAGGGTCCCAATTTGTATGCTTGGTGCCCCAAAACATTTTTGTTGGTCTTACAGAAGTGCACTGATTTGGGTTATGTTTCCAAAGGAAAAAGCTGTTTGAAACTAAGGAGAAGCTGCAGCACCTCTCCTGTGCTGTTTGTGTGTCTGTGTGTGCTGGCTGCCATCCCTCCAGCTGCCCCTGTTAGATGAGCAGGGCTGAAGGCACAACCTCCATCACACTCCCATCGTTTAGTGCAGGTGCCTGTTAGGAATGGCTGATATTTCATAAAAAAGCACTTCTGCCTGCAAGCACCGGGCTGCACAGGGACATCCCAGCAAGCACCACTGGGATGTAGTGATGGGAGCTGGTTACTCCTCCACTGTTTGTTCTGCATGTCCAATGGCTCGTGGCCATGGCTCTGAGAGTGTTCTCTCTTTGATTTGGTCTGTAGCATCACAAGCCATCTCCCAGAACAGCAATATCTCCCAGACATCCACTGCAAAGTTCAGCTGACGGTGTCTCTGAGCAGAGACCAGGAGGAGCCCTGCAGAAGTACTGCTATTTTTAGAAACAGTGCCAGGATGCTTGGCCTCTCTTTTTCTTCCTTTTGCATCAGCCAGAACCTCAGTGAGCACCTATGGGGGTCAGAGGGATGGAGGCATTCGTGTAGGAGGATAAGAAGAAGGATTAATCCTGCTGTCTCCTCTGATGGATAGTGTCACAATGAATCCCAGCATGAGCAAGAACAGTCCTGTCATTAAAGCTATGGCTTGAGACTTACAAAACCTCACTTGAGTTACTGGGTCTGCAATAGGAGTCCTGGGTGAGCTTCAGAGTTCTTTGTATCCCAGTCATGTGAAATTACATTGGAAGTATTGCCCAGTCTCAGGGAGTGACTTGGCTGAACAGGGTGTAATTTCTTTAGGTGAGAGATTGTCTCTACATTCTTTATGGGACCTCACAGGGGAATTGCAATTAGCTGGGCAGGTGACAGAAAGTGCCTGGAGTGTTGAGCTGTGCTTCCCTGGCCCCATGAGCTCTTACCCTGATGCACAGGGACTGTGGCCCTGACACTGCTGGGCAGGGGATGAGCCCAGCACTCACAGGGCACTCTCTTCATTATTTAAATTGCTTGTCTGTAGTGGAACTGGCCATGAGTTTAATTTATGCTTAGAGAAATGGAACGGATTATTCTGGGGTTATTCTGCATTGCTAAGAGGCACCTGGACAGGATGAAAAGAAACATCCACATGGATGTTTCTCATAAACCCATACCTGGTGCTTCCCTCTGCATCAGAGGGGAACCTCAGTGGTGTGTGAGCATAAAGAGAAACAGGTAAACTCCCAGCACAGCAAACCCTGGGAGGGCTTTGCCATTTGTTGATATCCAGCTCAAATTTCTCCTGGCCCCTTTCTTTCTTGCTCTGCATCACCCGTGCCAGGTTGAGCAGAGAAGATGGGTCATGCATGCACCAGACACGTTGGCTGTTCAGAGACACATGGGGTGACGGAGCATTAAATAAATCCCTTTCAAATCCCCATGCAAACACACAGCCCAAGCCTGGCTGCAGCAGGAGCTGTGGCCTCTCCCCTGGCTGGAGGCTGTCCCTGGTGCGTGCAAAAGGAGTGATGTCCTTTGGCTGTGCCACCACCATCCCCAGCAGGGAGCTCCTACTGGCACTGGGACAGCACCACTGACCTCAGCCATGGACACACAGAGAATTCTGTGATGGGGCTGGGGGCTGCATGGGCTGGGGACACCTGTGGGGACACCTTGGGGAGCTGCAGTGCCCAGTGGGGCTGCCCTTCCTGCACTGGGATAGGGGCTGCAGACATGCCCTGGAGGGAGGCTGGGCTAAAGCAGCTTCCAGCAAGAGGGGATTAAATGATTCAGTGTTTGGAGGCTGCTGCCTTATTTAAAGGACCACACACTGCTTTTTTTCTTGTTCAGAGAAGTCTGCTTTTAACAATCAAACCAGACTGAAGTCTTATTTCTGTTGCCTTCTCAGCTTCTTCATCTTATGGTTTAATATGAATGTTTTGGGCCACTGCGTAGCTGTTAAGTGGGACCTGTCCATCCAGGTCTCACCATGAATGCTGAGATGATTATGGATTAATCAAGGGATACTTGATCAGTTCCTGCTGTCCTGCAGGTGGGCTTAGCTTGTCTAGATTTTGATTAAAGTCACAGGGTGAATCTGGTGGCAGGATCTGATCTCAGCCGTCTGTTCTGAGAGAAACAGATAAAGTAACAGCACCAGAGATGCCACCAGTGCAGGGACATTTAGTGAATCTGTTGGCAGATCATACACAGGATGTGACTTTGGGTATAGAGATGTCACAGGGCAACATCTCTGTGTTAGGCATGAGTGTGGCTCCACTTGGATGCTCCTCAGAAAAGCAGCACTTACTTGATGGCTTTCAGCCCCCCAAAATGCACCAGCCATGCTGAGTTTGATGGGATGTGCCACATGCAGCCTGTACCTGTGACACTGACTCTTCTGGTGGTTCAGTGCTCAGTCCAGAGTGGTGGGTCCTGGTGCTTTCCAACCCCATGTGCCTTGAAAAGAGGTGCCTCTGAAGCTGAGAGGATTGTTTGGCTTAGCTGGTTGCTCATCTCAGTAGAGCTAGCAGGAGCCAGGCTGAGCTACTTTTAGGCAGAAATTCACTCTTCTCAGTAAAGAGGTTGGAGATCTTATTTTTAATTTGCTATAGGAGCAGGGGCTGTAAATTATTTTGTTGGCAGTGTGGGGATGCTTTAAGGACAAGGCTTTGGCAAGGGGACACATGGCCTGGTTCACTGCAGTGAGCAGGGGGCAGGAAGATGTGCTGCCACAAGGCTTATTCATAGAATCACAGAAAAGTTTAGGTTGGAAGAGACCTTAAACACCATCTAATTCCAACCCCCTGCCATGGGCAGAAACTCCTTCCACCAGACCAGGTTCTCCAAGCCTCATCCAGCTTGGCCTGGAACAATTCAAGGGAGGATGCTGAGGGCTGGCTTGCTCTGCTGTGGTGCTCCTCACACCAGACTGTGTTCGATCTCCATGGTTTTCCCCTGCTGCCTCTCATGGCCCCTACCTTGAACTCATTTCAGTTCCCCACCCCCTGCACCTAATTTTAGATGGCTGGGAGAGCCAGGCCCTGGGTGGGCAGTGCTGCATCAAGGGCTGGGGAACACCCATGAGCTGCTTGTCCCCAGTGTGACACACTGTGGTGGCAGGTCCAGCTTAGTCTCAGCTGGGCTGTCCACACACAGGAGAAGCTGTTTGTGTTGTCCTCAGCAAGACAGTGTTACCCACAGAATTTGTTTGGGGTTCACACACAAAAGGTCGCTCACCACTGCTGAGAATACCAGGTTAAATCAGTGGGCTGCAGAGTATTTTAGCATTTACTTGCCAGATTTGACCCAGAGACTCAACTGTTTCTGCTTGGGTAAAAAATACAACAAACCATTTTTTTCTGGGGAAGGAAAAAATAAACATGCAAATGCTTCCTGGGCATCATAGCTGGCTGTGTGATTTATCCATATTGCTAATGATAATGGACAGGGCTTTGCCCATCCCAGGGTTTGATGAGAGGCTGCTGTTTGCTTGAGTGCATTTGCTTTGCATGCAAATAAGAGGGTTTATTGTCTGTTGTTTGTTTTTCACAAAAATGCAGCTTTTTGCGTGTCCAGAATAACTGCAGCTGTCCCAGGAGCAGGCCTTGCAGAAAAGGGAAGGTTTCTAAATGTCCCAGGGTTTGAAGCTCAGTAGCATCAGCTGTTCAGCAGGAGAGCACTGCACATCTGCTCTGAAACCAACAGCACTGCAGAACTAAAGAGGACAGTATTGATCTGTTAGTTTGCTGCCATTGACATTTCTATTGATCTACTCTTCCCCGATGATTTCTTACTGCTAAAGCCAAAGGCCAGTGTTGGGAAGGGTCAGCACCGAAGGCAAAACCTTATCCAGATGTGCAGCACAGTGCAGTTTTCCTTGGACTAAACACAGCTTCTCAGTTGAAGCTCAGCCAAGGTATTTCAGCTGGGTCATTCCAGGTCTGTTCAACCTGATTTTGCATGTCAGCTGAAGGACGAGGAGCCAAAGCCTACACCTCTGAAGTCACCGTGGATTTAATATCGTAATGCAGCCTTGGCCGAGTGCTGCTTGAAAGAGCAGAGCTGCATGGATTGAATTACCTGCAGCATATTAGTTGAAATCTCCTATTCAAGACCAGCAGGGGCTGGTGCAGCTCAGCTTTCGGGGGAGGTTGATAAGATCATGGCCTGGGGCAGCACAGTTTTAGGTTTAAGTTTGGCATTCATGATATCATTATCAGCGATCAGGGTCCTGGCTCATTTAACGGGATCTCAGCCTGTGGCTGCCCCAACCCCTGGCTCTGGTGCCAGGACTTCCATGTGTCAGGTCCCTGGCACAGCTCCCACGACCTGGACAATCATCCTTTATTTACCTTTTGTCCAACACGGGGAGGTGCTGTCCATACCCCAAAGAAGCTTTAAAACTTATGCAAAAGAAGGAACATGCGCCAGATGGCTCCTCTAGAAAACAAAGATTGGACTTCCAATAGTTTGTGTATCTTCTACTAACTTAAAATAGCTCCTCTCTGTTTGTTGAGGCAAACAAGACAAGACATTAATATGCACATCCCAGCAGTAAATAGGTTTCAAGCAAGCTTCTGTAGAGCTGGAGGAGGATATCAGGGCAGCGTGTTTTTCATCACTGATGTGCCAGCTAGCATGCAAAAGACTCACAGTGCAGGGAAAGGACTGGAAAAATGAGGGAAAAACAAGTTTTTCAGAGAAAAAAAACCTGTCGATCCAGAATGCAAAGCAAATACTGAGGTTTTTTTTTCTATGAGATCTGATGTTCTGATGAATTGGTTCTGGAGTGGGCCAGGTATAGACAGGATGTAGCTCTTGAAATCAGGTGGAATGTACATAAATAAAATGCTGATTGCATTGCCCCTTCTGCTTTTCTCTTTTATTTTTTTTAAATTTATTGTTATTTTCCTGACCCTTGACGTAGTGCATTTATTAAGACGGGCTTTTAGAAATTACATCTCATGGAAAAATCCACTGTGCTTTTCCACACAGGAGTTAATGGCTTTTATGAAAAGATTTACCTAATGTGAGGTGATGTTTTCAGTCTCATGAAACCAGGACTGAGTAGAGCTGGAAACGAGAGGATTTGGTTCCATCTCTTTTGTGCAGGGCACAAGGGGAAATTAAGGGGTTTGCTTTGTTTCATGCTTTTGGGTGCAGTAAAGTAGATTTCAATAAAATACCAGGAGTGAATGAACAATTTCTTAATGTATCCAGCCAGCAAAAGAGGAACAAGCACATCAATTAGACAAACCAGATTAATGCTCAGGGTGTGTCCTTGCTGCCCACATCCAGCATCGACAGCCCGGCTTCTGCTCAAACACACCCTGATAAAGCCAGGCAATGGCTGATCTATATTTACCTTCTTGATTTATGAGAACAGAGACCAGCAGGGACTCTGGAGCATATGATTCAGCCGTGTTTCTCCTGCCTTACACAACTCCTGGTTAGGAAAGGCCGCCTGTTGCAGTCAGGGGAGGGGGCGAGGGAAAATCCCCTCCTTCCTCCCCCTCTCCAGCTCCTTGAGAGGAGTGTGGATCTTCAGTGATCCTCACCACCCAGGGCTGGAGATGGCACTGACATCCTGGATCCTGTGTCTCCTGTGGGTGCTGTGTTTGATTTGCTCTGTGGAAAACACAGCATTCGAGCTGCATTTTGATGACCTGCATCGAACCACGAGCCAGGGCTGCGGGCTCACTGCTGTGCTGCAGGACAAGGGGCTGTGCCACAGGGACATCAGGGACCCCAGCTGCTCCAGCCAGGCTGGGGGCTTGGCACGGTGGGCAAAGCTAATGAGAAGTAGCTGTTAACCAAACAAGAGCATGAGAAAACCAGCAAACAAACCTAAGCAGCAGAAGAATCACAGAGCACTACAAAGGGAAGCAGGAGAAACCCTCTGTGCAGAGTTCATCACTGTCGTCTTTTACATTCACAGCAACACAACTAATTAAAAAATGCTAATGCTTCAGTGTTTTCCCACCAGCCTAATAAAAAATGGTTTTAATCCCCATTTCTTATTGCCATTCCATTTGTGCTCGTGCTGGGCTGATGGGTGCAGCTCTGAGAGCAGGGAATGGTCTCTGGATCTTTCCCACCAGGAAGGATCCAGCTGAGGGACTGGGGACAAAGCTGCTCTGTGCTCCTTGGGAATGGGAACCAGTGGCTGCTGACCCAGAAGCTGCTCCTGTGTGGTGGCACTGGTGACCCCAGGGGACATTGGGGGCCTGCCTGCTCAGGAACAGCCCCACAGCAGGAGGAGCAGGAGCATTGCTGGCAGAGGGAGGGATTAAACCCAGGATCTATATTTTAGGGAGAAATTTAAATTGGTCTTCTGTTAACTTTATTGTGCTGATGCAGGATTATTTCTAGTTCAAGAAATGAATGGAGACTTGGCTGCTGATTTTAGCACTACGGAATTTCCTGAGGTGCTTTTATTACACAAATAGGAGTAAGAAAAGTTGTGTATAATGAAATATTGCTGTAGGACAGAACAAATTGTGGTGTGAAACTGTTATTTAACTGCCACCACCCCACACTAATGTATGTATAAATAGGCTTCACCCAGCTGGAATTCCCACTTTCCCATTCACTGGGGAGCACGAGCTGCCTGATGCCCTGTGCCACACACAGTGCCTGACACCTCCAGTTCCTTAAATACATTACAGAGGGACGCGGCTGCAGGCAATTTTTATCCTCTTGTGCCCACACCAAATCACAAAGTCAATTTATCCTGGGGCTTTTATGGAGTTTCTGGAGTTCAAGCATACAGGAGGGGACTCGGGAAGGTGTGGTTTGCTGGGGATTCCATTCTTTCCAGTGCCCACTCTGGAAACAGCAATCCAGGAGTGTAATTTCCCTTTTTCTGCTGGGCATTGTTCTGGAGGTGTGCTGTGCTTCAACAGAGTTGCTGTGGAGCATCACTGGCCACTGCTGGGTGACTTATCCCTGTCTGTCTCCACCAGCTGGCCTTTGGAATGGTGGATAGTGAACAAGGAGCATTGCTTTGACAATATGTATGTTTTCCCTTTTTATTTTTCTAAGCAAGAAGCCCCAGTGATTTGTTGACACAGAACAAGTAACAGTTCATTTGCAGCTCCCCAAATGAAGCTAAATTATTCTGAATAAATTAAACATTAAAACAACATCTGAGCAAACCCAGTCTCCTGATGGAGTTTAGTCCTGCTTGGAAATGCAGATGTTCATCCTAATGGGTTCCTCAGAGATAACCAATATCAGCCCCTACCCACCCTCAAAATTCCCTATCTGTAGGACTTATCTAAGCTTATCCGAATTTTTTTTTTCCTAGCTTTTCCATGACTTACAAAATATTATTTCCTGCTGAAATGTCTGAGTATTTCCCAGTCAGAAAATGCTCACAAGTGGAATACCACCAGTCAGTCTCATCACAGAGCAGCACGGCCCTGGATTGATGAAAACAGACGAGCACTTAAATTGAAGAGTCGTTTGACATTGTGCAGTTAAAGGAAATGTTCTTCCTGATGATAATTAATGATTCCTGAAGGCGGGGAGGGAGCAGGGGATGGGCAGCCCAGGGTGAGGAGCGGGCAGGAGCTCCTCTCCACAGGAAAAGCAGTGGATACCTGTGGGAAGGAAAGAAATGCTCCCCAACACTGAAGCAGGAATCCAGAGCCATCTTAGCTATCTCCAAGGGAATTTGTGATTTTGCCTCTGGTAGGAAGGATCACTGGGTAATGCTCGGCTGTCAGTGGGTGCCAAGTGGCCAAATCTGCCAGCGGAGATGCGCTTAGATCAGAGCTGAATTTGTCTGCTCGTTCTGCTTTATTGGTGCCCTTCTCCTACTTTTCCCCGCCTTGAGATTGTAATTTCTGTCAAAATGTAACCGCAGCTCTGCATTTTAATCCCGTGTAATAACAGTCCTCGGGAGCTCGGTCATCCCCTGCATCAGCCACCACCCGTGTCCCCCCTACCCCGGCAGGAGCACATTGAAGATCTGTCACAAGAGGCGGCTGGACGGGGATTCTTGTTCTCCTCAGAGGCTTTTTTTGTTCCCCCTGCTGTCATTTTCAGCGCTCTGACTCGAGGTTGGCTGCCACAGGGACAACCTCCCCTCCAGCACTCCCTCCCGGGGCAGGGAGGGACACCAGAGCCACCCCACCGCCACCTCCGGAGCAGCTGCGACTCAGCCCGGAGTTCGGGGCTCTGGGTTTGCTTGGGAGGAGGATGAATCACGGGAGGCAGAGGCTCGGCTGGCTGCACTCAGCTGATGGCCTCGCCAGCCCGCTCAGCTGGGCTGATTCACAATGCTGGAGGGTCCTGCCCACAGCCATCCATCCCTCCCACCTCCTGCTTGTGCTGGGTAAATAAACACCGCCAGCACCGGGCAGCTGAGCTGAGGGACCATTGTCAAGGCAGTTGTGATGGAGACTAATCAAGGGAAAAAAAAAAAAAAAGAAGAAGACAAAAAAAAGTCTTCCTGTTCTGTTTAAAGATCTGGGAAAAAGCAGTTTTTCTGTTAATCATTCTCAGTGTGTCCCAGTTGGATGTCTGGTGTCCTCCTTGTCCAGCAGTCTGGGCTTGGGAGGGCTTGCAAAGTTTCTTCTGTTCCTCAGTTCAAAATATCTTGCTTTAGAGGAAGAAAATGCTATCTATAAAACTTATTTTCTTTATAAGGATTAAGGATGAGGATGGCAGTCAGAATGTGGAGAAAACCAAGTAAAAATATTTCTGGCAGCTGTTTTGAGGAAGACTCCTACTTTCATTTATTTTATCCATGTATCACTGTTGCTTTCCAATTCCTTCAATGCATTTAGTCCATACACTTCTCAGTTTTCCTTGCTCTTTCAGCTGGGTTCTCTATTTTCCTTCCCATCCCCTAAATCCCATCAGTTTGCTGCATCCCACGGATGATGCAGTTCACAGCCAATAATCCTCTCCTGGAGAAATTGCTTCTGACAGGCTGGAGACCCGACTGAACCAAAGACACCTTCAGAGTGTGTGTTTTCCTCTGGGACATAGCACCTCCCTATACAGGAGATGGGATGTGACTCAGAAGGCAGCTCTCAGATGAGCTGTCCAAGAACTAGCACCAATTAAAAATGCTTTTTTGTTTTTTTGGGACTAATATAGAAAGAGAATTTCCTTTGCCTTTGTGTCAGGTTCGTTGCCAAATGTGCTGTTTGGTGCTGATGGGAAACAGCCTCAGTCATGTTGCCCTCCTGAACTGAAAACCAAAAGATTTTTATATGAAAGAAGTGCAAGGCCAGCATAGAACCATTGAAAAATAACAGTACGGCTACAACAGGTTGTACTTGTTGTGCAACATGGGATTCAAATTAGCTTCATATAGACCTGCTACTAGGAGTAACTCTCATCACCTGTCTACCTAAAGAAACTTATATAAAAACTGTTATTGTGGAACAGACTGCAAAAGGGCCCCTCTTTAAACCAAAATCGGTCAATTTGTCATTGTGATGAACATTCCTGTTTGGTTGTGTGGGTGGTAGAAGTGCACCAACCCAAACTTTTTCATAATAACAATATTAAAGATGGAAAAGAATGTTTTGGAAAAGATTAATTTTTAGCTGTTACTCAGCTTTTGATTGAAAACTTCTGTGGTAGCCACAGAAGACCTTACAAAAGAATGTTGCAAGCACAACTGTTGGCTTTTTGAGCAAGGACAAAAGTTTAAAATACATGGCAGAGGGTGAACAAAAACAAACCAAGTGTGGTCCTGCTGTCGAGTGTCCATTGCACGCAGGAGAGGACCCGTGGCAAATTCAGCACTTGGCTGGCTGAGTGCACTTGTTGGGTCTGGAAACTCTTGTCCAAAGCCCAGGAAAATCAAGCAGCCTCTGTTGAGTTCCTTGACCTTGGGATTCGGCAGGATGTAAAATAAGGAGGACATGGATGGCAATGACTTGTTTTGAAAACGTGATGCAAATGATGTTAAAACACGGCATTTAAAATATTAGTTCTGGCAGAGAGATTGCTGGAGTTTCGGTCAAGGGGAACAAATATTCAATAAATTAAAAAGTCAGGAGCTGGCTCTATAACGATTGCTTTGTAAGCAAATGTTGGCTTTTTGTGGTCAGTGTGAAATGTGCTGGGGAAGGGATCCAGCTCAGCGGCTTTCTGGGGTTGGCATTGCCATCATCAAATCCATCTGAAGGAATGGCTCATGTTTGCACTTTTGTTGGCACGTCAGAAACCTGACAAAGAGTTACCAACTATTTTTATCATTTTCTTTAGAGATGGGGATCTTCCCAAGAGAAACCTGTGGTTCATTTGTAAATGTAGGAGAAAAGCTGATCAGAGCCCCCTCCATGCCAGTCCAGCACCATCATCAGAAGGGTTAACTTGTATTTTAAAATTATAAACCATGTCTAGTCAAAGAAGTGCATTTTATTTTTTAGAAGCTTGATTTTTTTTTTAAATGCTGGAAATACCCATGTATTTGATGCTTTCAAGGCAAAATCTAGAGTGTATAGTAATATTTCTTTTGTTATTTATCTGGTATATCTGCAGTGCTATTATTCACTATGGCTTTGTCTTCACAGGAAAAAGAGGCTACAGACTACAAGGAGGAGCTGGCAGAGAGAAGTCAGTTTTTGGCAGTGCAAATAATCCTTAACTGCAAAGGAAAATTTTAAAATTTTAAAAAATAAAAGAGGGCTAGAGAGTGGTAATTTCTTCTGTGTGGAAGGGCGGTATTGTTTTGGTTTTCATTCTCCTCCCAGCTTCAACATTTCCAGTACATTGAATATTCTTTTATCTCTCAAAACTACTCTTATTCCTGGTCTCCCACCTGAGCACCCAGTGGATGAGCCAAAAGGAGAGCTCTGAACAGTAAGGGTGAGGTACATCCTAAAAATGTGGGAGATGCCTTTTGGGCATGCAAAATCACAACCTGGATCTGGATGCATGTTTTCCACTGCCTCACAGGAGGCTGATCCATGGAAGTCGTGTGGTCCAGATGGGTTAAACTTCAGCCAAACATGGGCAGAAATGAAGGAAAAAGAAACAATAAGTACAGATTGGAATGGAAAACAAACAAACAAAAAAATCTGAGGTTGGCTTTGCTTATTTAATTAATATATTGCTTGATGAGTCTGATGAAGTGGCATTTTGACATCTGTGCTTGCTTTTCCCCCAAAACTGAACCCACCTGCAGCTGCCAGGGGGTTCCAGGCCTTCTCCAGTAGCCAAAGCAATCAGAGCTTTTGTTCCATTAGTATTAGCCAGGAACAAGTGGCTGGCCAAAATTTCCCACTGGGGATGGCAGCACCATTCCGAGGTGTGAATCCGACCCCAGACCTTCAGGTCTGTGCCACCATCTCCATAATGAGCCACCTTCATGGTGAACTTTTACCCAGGGGCATTTGGAGATGAGCTCAGGAATGTTTGTGGAGGGATGCTGATACACTGAGGTCCTCTGCTCCTTAAAACAGCTGCAAGAAAAGTAAATTAGACATTAATTTTACTTCTCTTTTCAAATTATTGAAATGACATTGGAGTGGGAGGCATTAGTCTTACACTGCTGAAGAACATTGAATTTGATTAGTCCCTGTTCTTTTTTTTTTTTTTTTGGCTCAGGAAATACCTATTTCTCTTGCAGAAACAATTTATTTGCAGTGTGTAATAGCAGAGCACTGGGATGTGCTCTGCCCCCAGTTTCAGATTTTTTGTTATGGGGAAAAACTTTGTTGCTCTTTCTTATCTGGATATTTAATGTTCACCTTCCTCTGTGATTTTTGCCACCTGACCATTTCTCAGCTTTTCAGCTGAACATTTCTCATTTTGCACAGGCAGATAGTGAATATAACAAGAGGGAATGGTTTTAGACTAAAAGAGGAGAGATTTAGATGAGATGTTAGGAGGAAATTCCCTATTCAGGGCATGGTGAGGCCCTGGCAGAGGTTGCCCAGAGGAGCTGTGGAGGGATTGGGGACAAACCAGCTCCCAGCCTGATTGCAGAGCCTGCTGAGAATCCCTGTGGGGATTTACCCTGTTCCTTCCCAAAAGGTCAGGGCAAGTGGGGATCAAGACACACCCAGCTGGGTGAGAGTCTGCTCTGTGTAACTGTGGGAAGATGTGAGCTCGTCCATCACTGCTCTCAAGAGCGAAATACAATGATACAGAATTTCTTCTGGAGATATTGCTAAGCTGAGAACCCATCACTCACCCACAGTCTCTCCCCAGTTATTTTTCTTCTGTTGAGTGCACAAAAATAAAAGAAGAAAAATTTCTTTCTTGTCTAATGCATTTGCTTTACTTCCCATCCCTGTTCAGTCCTGTGCTCAGTGAATCCCTCAGGCTGTCAGGGCTGTGCTCAGAGTCCCCTCCTGAAGGTAAAGGAGCCCTGCTGGAGTAGCACTGGAGGTGAAATCTCATCTATAACCACAGGTTTGGGACAGGAGGGCTGGGTGATGTTTTCCCAGGATGACTTTGAGCAAAAACTCTGCATGCTTGTCAAAGTCTTCATAGGAGGAACTGTAAATGCAGAGGGACTGTAGAGCAGGAGAAACCAAGAAATGTTTATGGAGTGGCTGGAATCAAGGCAAGGGTTTGCAGATGGGCAACCATCAGTGATATCTGAGTGCTGGAAAGTGGCACAGGACTGGCAGATGGCAGAAGGCATTTTACAAAACACTTTACTGTCCTAATCACTGTCTTTGCAGTCTGTTGGACTCTGGTCAGGGACACTTTGGGGCACGGACTTAATATTCTGAAATTACAATACAAATTTTGTGACAGTAATAGTCAGAAATAGCCAGTACTTTCCTTTTGAGCTGTTAGGATGGAATATTTGACTGCCTTGCTCTTTTCTCCCAGAGTTATGTTTTTTCCTGATTTATGGTGCAGTTATTTATTTTCTTTGTTTTTCTTTTTATATTTTACATTGTAAAAGACCTGGCTGATGTCAATGGAGAACAAAGCCAGAGCTCTGCAGATGCCAGGGAGGATCAGCCTCCAGCAGCCCCTGGCCCACTTGGTGCACACACAAAGCTTGTAACAACACCATGCTGTGCTGTGCTGGGACTGTTCTGCAGGTTGGTAAAATAATTCTGAGTTTCTGTGAGAGGAATGAAGAACTCCAAAGCACTCAAAATAGGTAAAGGAGGAGAGAATGAACCTTTTCCTCAGAACTAACAGCCTCGGCATGGGGTCAGGAATTATTACTCATGGTTTGCCCAGCCCACTCCTCCACAATGTCTTTTTTTTCCCCCTTTAAGTTTGAAAAGAGCTGGGTGTAGATGAGAGTCTCTTTTTAATTCTGAAGTTGCAGCACATGCTGTGTGATCCCTTGGTGGAGTCTGGGGGTGAGGGATTGAGCTGCTTCTCTTCATGTCCCAGCCTTGGGGCTGCCTTTGCTGCTGAGAGTGTGGGGGAAACAGCGTGTCAGCTTTGGAAAGTTGGGTCCCTTGTTATCCCAAACTACCTTGGATGTTTCCCTGTCTCCATCTTTTACATTTTCCTTTGTCAGCCTTCCCAGTCCCCGTGGGATGTGCAGAGCTGTGCCATGCTCAGGGCACATCCCAGGGGCTGTGTGGGAGGGCAGTGAGCACATGTGAAGCCATGGATGAGCATTTAGTGCATCTGCACATGATTTCCAACTTCTCTGCTCAGGCTGCTGCAGCCCTGTTTCCAGGTAAAATATCTTTGGGAACTGGGAAACAGCTCAGCATCCAAGAAAAATCCAATTGACTGTACAATAGCCTGGAAATTGTTCTTTGATCAAGCAGTACTTTCATATCATCCTAAACAGTGTAGAAATACAAACTAGGTTACAGGATGGCTTTTTTTTCCATTGTTCCATTTAACTTGATAACCTTTCCTTGGGTATGTAAGAGCTTCCTGCCTCTCTTTCCATGAAAGTGAAGCACAGATGGGGCAGCACTGCCTGAATTACACAGCAAATAAAAGGAATTTAAATTTTTTTTTATTTAATGCATTTCAAGCAATAGAGAAGAAAAACAACCCTCAGAGTTTTGGAGACACTTTTAGCCTAAGACTTGTCCTGAAGAAGGGAAGGACTGGACAGAGAGGATGAGCACCAGAGGAATGGTGCTAAATGGAGGTTACAGCGCAAAACACAGCTCAGGTTCCACATTCAGGACTCCCCTTGGCTTTGTTGTGAGATCTCTGGAGGAAGCAGCAAAAACTTTGAAATAATTGACTTAAATGAGAAGTGCTCCCTAGAAAAGGACAGTGGTGCCTTTGAGGGAGGGAGACTCCTGAGCCACCAGCACTAAGCTGTGGTGAGCCCAAGGGTCCCCCTGGCTCTGGCTTTGGCTGTCCTTCCCCTCCCTTCAGAACAGGTTCTCTCTGTTCAGACTCCAGGATAGATTTCCATTGCAGCACAAGCAATACAAAGCCATATTAAGGAAATTGAATATGGCATTAGTCATTCCCCAGGCAAGAGCTGTGCCTGAGGGGGAGGAGAAAAGCAGAGCAAGGCATCACACCATGATTTCTGTGTGGTGCCAAGGCAGCAAAAGCCCAGACCTCCCTCGCTGCTGCTCAGGGGCAGCAATATGTTCAATGCTGAGCATATTTCACAACATTGCTCTGTCAATAGTGTCAATTCATCCTGTTCCCTTGATGCTTCCTCTCACTCTTATCCATGAGGGATTAAGTGAAGAAATACAGTAATGCAGAGGATTGTACAAGGATTATCCAGGTTTTCCTATCAACTGTATCAGGAAGGCATTATAATTGGAAAACTGCAAGTTCAAGCTTCCAAGATGAAGCCAAAGAGTCATGTTTTGCTAAGTTCAGGAGCCTTGGCTCACTTTTCATGCTTGGATTCACCGCTCTCGTTTCTGTGATAAAGGGCTGTGCAAACCCAGCAACAAGTGTTGGCCCAGGCTGGAGTTTGAGGCTGCATTTGTGCTCATGTTCAAGGACCCTTGGGTCTCATTTTTGGGTGCAGGAGGTCAGTCCTTGACACCATTCAGTTTTTAGAGGTGTCCATGGCACACCCCAGGTATGGTGCAGATGGGATGGGTCATGGGATGAGATGGGATCATGGTGTATCAGGACAGGTCAGTGCTCCCCACAGGCAATTTTCACATAAATTTTTTTCTGCAGATTGGGAGAGTTAAGCATTATGGACATGGATCATCCTGTGCCAGCTGGCTAATATCTGAGAGAATGCTCCCAAATCTATTTAATTTCTTAGCAGAGAGGTAGCCTGATGGAATTGGTGGTTTTATTTCTGGGACTGAAAGTTCCATCAAGATTTGGTCATTTGGAGGTGATGAATCTTTGCCTCAATAAAGGATTCTGGATTTGACCCAAAGTAAATTAGTTCAGATGAGTAAAAAAGCCAAGCAAAAAAAAAAAAAGCTCAGAGGGCCCCATACAAACCATAAATTGTTTATGAAGAGTTATGAAGGCAACCTCTTTATTGTCCTGTTCTTTTGGTGTTTCAGGGAACACTTCAGGCAAATACAGTGGGAATAAAGGAAATATTTTTGTCCACAGAAAATCCTCAGGTAGTCTCAAAAGGGCAACTCTGCTAATACATTTTTGAGGGTATGTTCTGCCTTGTGCACAAACTGCTGCCCGTTACGTACAGTGCTTAAACTTGATTATTTCATGTCGTGCAACTCTAATCACTTCTGAGTGTTAACGTATGTGAATTAGGGAAAGGATTAAAATAATTCTTGGGAGTGAAATGTGTTCTTTCTGATGAAGCATAAAATTAGTTTTCTCTCGGGGAAGGCCCAGTTGAACCATTGTTTACAGGGTTTTCTTTCAGAATTGGGGCCTTGATGGCTGTGGTTCAGATTTAATTAAAAAAAAAAAAAGGAAAGGAAAATATTTGTCATCTGTTCAAGACCACTGTGTGGTGTTTTGTTTGCTGACAGTGATGTTGCTTGCTCCAAGATAACACCAAGTTATCCCAGGGTTTCCTTTCCACTGTTGCTTAACTTATAATGGGTGACTCTTTCCAGGTAGGGAATGGTTTCTTTTGTTAGACAAGATGAGAAATTGTATTATTTAAAACATTGAATTTAAACAAGACAGCTGCTGTCCAGGCAGTCTGGAGCAAAGCAGGAAAGCAAACAAACCAGGGGCATGAGAAGCAGGAGCACAGGAACAGACTGGCTGTGCCCAAGGGAAATGCCAAGGCAGAGTAAGAAATCACTGTTTTAACCCCCTTGCCTCTGTTGTGCTTGCGTGGATAAATGAGTCAGGCTTTGATTGGAAGAGATTGTGTGTTGTCACTCCATTTTCTGAAATGAGAAAATCCCTAGGGAAGAGTCAAAGGCAGTAAATGGTCCCTAGGAAGATGCCTGGTTTCATTTCATTCAAATGACCTTCACATTAGATTTTACCAGCTGGGCCATGACCACAGCAATCAGTTGAAAGCTGAGTCACAGGTACTTGAATCACTCCATGAGTCATGTCTAATCCAAGATATTTCTGTGAAGATCCCTGGGGTTCCTGAGCAGATGTCTGGGGCAGGTGAGGTACATTTTCCTCATGAACTGCTTCCATCCCTTGCTGGCTGTGGAGGACCTGGACAAGATCTTAGACCGGCCAGGATCTCTTCAGGCAGCCACATCTTGTTGGGCTATGATGTGAAGCCACCCTGAAGCTCGTGGACTTGGCACTGTTAGATTTATGGTTTGGACTCAGTGATCCTGGAGTTCCAGCCTAGGAGGTTCTGTGAATTTACCTCACTCTTTGCCCAAGCAGAGGTGAATCTGGTGACAGGGCTGGGAACAACCCTTGGGGCAAACTGAAGCCCAAGCACCACCAGAGTACAGGCACTGCCCTTCCAAATTCTCTGACAATGGCACATTTTACAGCTGCTGTTCTCTGTAAGTTCCCAGCTGATCATACTTGTGATCTACAGCAGCTCTGTTAATTCCTGTTTTTTTTATCTGTGCTGTGGCTCAGCAGGCAGGGATGAGGTGTAGCCTGGCAAGAGTGAGTGCCAGCAGCATTAGTGGCTGCTGCTTGGCTGCAGCAGGGAATGGAGAGCTCTCACAATGGGGTTTGAAACTTTATACTAGAATTTAATGTCTAGAAAATATGTGGTTTGCAGTTTTAATTCAAATAAGTCCAAGCAGGTAATGTTTGTGTTGTAAAGATTGGTAAGGCTGAGCCCTCCAGTAGATTAATGCTTTAGGGACAGCCAGAAAAGGTTCAGAGCTTGGAGGTTGATTAATTTACCATGCAGAGCAGAGACCATCACTTCTGTGTGTGGGTCTGTGAGTGTCCTGCACTTGGACTGTACGAATGTTATTTTTGTGATAACTTTAGCTTGGAGCTACTGGGCATTTGTGTAACGCTGCTGTAAGAGAGTGAAAAGTTGTCAGAGCCTGCTCAGAGGATTTATGGATGAGCCACAGGTCTTGCAGCATTGAGGAACTGAACATTGTCATCATCCTCCAAATGGAGCATCATGTCCCTTTGTGTTCATTTAGAAATCTTTTATGAGTTCAGGTGGTCATCTGAGACCTTGGGCTGCACTTTCCTTGTGAGCCCTTTGCTTTGGTGTTTGATTTGGTCTGCAGCTCTCAGGAATTGGTGATTCACCACAAAGAGTTCAGTCAGTGCAAACCCAAGGCCCTTGCAAGAAGCTGCTGAGCAGCCCACTGGGCTACTCTGCAGTGTCAGCATCATTAAAGCTCCATGGCAGTGCCTAAATCTACTCCAAATAACCCTAAATTAATATTTTTCTCCAATGAGTGAAGGGTGTTGGCTGGGCTTACAGATTTTCTTTATGGGGACTTCCTGTCTTCCAGTTCTTTATGGTTTTTTAAATAAAGAGTTAACCAGCATTTTCAAAGGGCACAGGAGACTTGCCAGTCATAACAATATTGGTTTAATTTCCTTCTGCATAATCACCTCTGTACTCATTTTTCATTAAAATTTATTTCCATTTCATCTTCCCAAAAACAAATACATTTTTTGAAGACATGCCAGGACAATTAAAAGAACACTGCAAGGCCACAACAATGTCACATATGGGCTTCATGAGCTATTTGCAATGGAAATATCTGTGAGAGCCTTAGATTGGATTTCCGGGGGCTAAACTGGATTTCCAGGGGCTAAACTGCACTTCCAGGGCCTGGTGTAGTTCCAGCTGCAAGTTCCTCTCTTCTGCCTGTCACCAGAGCAGTCGGGTTTTAATTGCAGTTCCATGTCATGCAAGGCTGGACCCAGTGTGTAACACCAAATAATGGAACTTAGCTCTTCTGTACCTTAAGAAAAACATTCCTGGTTATAATGTTTGGCAAAGAAGCTGGAAATGTGACTCAGTATGGCGGGTCTTTGTGGATTGTGGGGACTGCAAATCTCACTTGTGAGAGGGTGAACTGCGCTGTTCATCCCCTAGAGAAACTGTTAAGAGACCCAGAGAAAATGATGAGGACACCCTTGTCTGCTTTTAAATGCTTTTTTCTTTCATCCACCTCTTGTCTGTGCACAGATAACTGCTGGGAGGAGTCCAGGGTTAGACAATGGGCACTAAATTCCTCCTGAAACTCTCAAAGCAGACTTTCAGCAGGAAAGCTGGAAGTCTGAACTGCCTCTGCTGTTAAAGTTGAAGTTGCCTCCTACACGGAGTGATTTAAGTCCTCACTCCTCCAGATTTCAGCTGTGGAGTAAATAACTGGTGTAGCTCAGCACACAGTGAATAACATTGAATTTAATACTCCCAATACTTTCAAACAAGAAAACTTTCTGTATCAGTCACTCAAATTGTACATTAATTAGGAACAAAGAGCTTAAAATACACCAGTGGCAGATTTAATTCAAGGGGGACTTTCTGCAGCTCAGTTTACTGGAAGCCATGCAAATAAACCGTGGTGTGGGATGGTTTCACATTGAAGCAGCTTGAGATTCAGCTTCCTGGATGACCTGTCTTCACTGTTACTGCTGTGGAGGATGTGCAGGTTCATTCAGCCCTTTAACCAAAGAGCTTTCCCTGGCTGGAGTCTCTGTTCCTCAGGACAGGGACAAACACCTGCCACCAACCTCCGAGTTTTTACCAGATGGCCACAGCACCAGCAGAAGTAAATCCCCTGTGCAAAATTCCCTTCAACTCCCGAAGAAAGGTTGTTTACTTCCAGGACTGACTTTCCCTGCTGTTTTCTTTTTTGCTCCAGCTGCTCCAGCCCCCATCACCTCACAGGAGACACTGATCCTTGTGTCTGCCTTCATCTGCAACAGGCTGGGGCACCCAGGAGCATCACAAGCGTGAAGTGCAAAACTCCTGGAAGTGCTAGAGGGGCAAAGCAAATCCCAAAATGCAAACCCTTTGGGAGAAAGATGGAAAGGATTAGATACATTGGTTTTGAGCATTGAGCTCTTGTAACTGGAACTCTAATTTTGCAGCTTTGGGAAGAATGAGTTTTGCACAGTCTCTAATAAGCTGGAGGCTCTGACACCTTGCAAGGCAGAGCTGGCAAATGCCATGTCCAGCTGAAAGTACCTGGAAAGGTGATTCCACCCTCAAATCCACCCCTCACCACCATCCAGCCCAGGACACCAGGATTAAAACTCCTACACATCCAAAGCTTTATATCTTCTCTTGAAAACTGGCTCTCCAGAAAATAAACCAGGCCATTCATCCCAACCTTCTGGCACTGTCTCCAAATGCAAATACCAGGTTGCACAGCCTGCTCTTCTCAGCATCCCATGCTCCAGACTGGGAGGCTTTTTGTGTGCAATGCCTCCTGCAGCTGGCATGTCCCCATTTTGTACTAGACAAACACTGACAGCTTTATTTCTTGTTTGTTTGGTCGCAAAGATTCCCGACATCCTGGTTTGAATTGAGTATTGTGGTTCTTCACTGGCAGAAAATGTAAATAACAAAGAAATTTCATGTATTTTAATTACCTGAAGGCGTCTGTTTTAATCTGGTAAATCCTCTTATGTGATAAAAGTAATGTTGCTATGGGAACCCTATCTAACAGGAAAGGTAGCACCAGTCTGCCTGTAAATAATTAGGAAACTGATGCAGTGAAATGATTTTTCAGTCACTTGGCACAGAGCTGGCTACACGGTGAAAGTTTCGACCTGTGTTATGGTTTTATACATATGAGTGAAAGAGGTAGAGACTTAAATGGGAGGATCCCCTTCAGGCATCCTGGAAGGGTCAGCAAATCTTGTTTCTCACATATATTCACCAAACACAGCCCACCCCCAGCAGCAGTGCATTTGCATACCATGGCACTCTCATCAGTGTTTATTAAGTGTTTTAACTCTAATGTGTGAAGTCCCCTCAGGAGTGAGACACTCACTGAAATAATCCCCTAAAGCAAATTCTACCCAGTAAATTACTGCTGGATCCCTGCAGCAGCCCTGGAGCCCCGCTGGGCAGGGAAAGGGTTTGGAGTTGGACGTGGTCCTGCTTGTCTTTAAATCACCAAATCTCTTTGCTTTGTGCAAAGCCTCCAAGGACAGCAGTGCTGCCCACATGGATGAGTGGTCCCTCAGGGGCAGGACAGGTATTCTCTGTCTGCCCTGGAGCCCATCCCCTGCCTCCATTGTCCCATCTCATGGGGAGCCTTTGTGCCAGAGCTGTGTTGTGAAAGGGTTTATTCATTTACCAAGAGGATGGGCTGATAAGAGCCCTGTGATAACAGGCAATAAAGCAATAATGGCAATATGGTTCAATATATTAGAAAATTTTGCATGCTGTGAAATCCTTTTCTCTTTTCTTAGATTAAATGGAATTGAGTAATAGGATATTTCTCTTTTTACTTTGAGTAAGTACATGATATTCAGTATATTCTTGTGCCTTGAGGCCACTATTGAGAAAGAAGCTCCCATTATAAATTTGGAAGAAATATTGAGTTACTCTAAAGTCTGAGATGCAAAGAAAAAGGGGAAAAATGAAATCTACCATTCATTAAATACTTCTATATGAATTAAAAATTAATTGCACACTAAAAAGAACACATTTTTTACCACATAAATGTCAGGTGACCACTGAAAAACTTGCAGACTTTGTTTCACAAACTGAAGAACTGTACATCAATCTACTCCTCACCCCCAGCAGTGCTGGGTGACATTTGTGTCTTATTGCATATCAGTAGTATGGTTTCCTGGTTTCCATGGATAATGATTCCTTGAGAAATTGAAAATTTTTGTCAGGCAAATATTTTATATCTGCAAAGAAAAACCCTGGTAGAGGCAACCTTAATATATGTGCTGCATAAATACACTGGTTTTGCAAGTGGTGGTTATTTCAGTCAACACTGACAATGTGCTGACATAATTTGAACTGAATAATTTCCTTTAACATGGGAGACGTTTGTTACAGTTGAATAGGAAGGCTTGAAAATCCTAAAATAATGGCTTCCAGGAATGTGACATTCAGAAATTTATTTTTTTTAAAGACTTCCTGGTAGGAGCACCATGTGGACCAGCCTCAGGACTGGTTTCAGTGATCTCACGGGTTTTATCCAGCCTCACCAATTAGAAGACCATATTGTAATAAATTGACTCTCAGAAACCATAATCAGGTTCATGGAAAATAATCCCACCAGCCCAGCAATTTCAGATTGAGGCTGCCTCATTGCAAGAACATTAAGGGCAATTAGGTGCCATTTGGGTTGGGCAGGTGGTCTCCAAATGTCCTTGTCTGGGACAGTGGTTTGGGGAGAAGGGGTGGGAGAGGAGAGGCAGCAACACTGGGAGGATCTGGGCATAAAAACTGCAAACCATGTTTTGTACTGCAGTATTAGGTTAAATTAAAGTCGTGTTCCTGACATAGCTCCTGCCCGTCTAGATATGAATCATTAGTACAAAACCAATTTCCTAATTATCCTTCCATTGCAGGGTAATGCAATGAGTTTTGTAAAGCTGTAATTTTACCCTGGTTTGTTTCCACGTCCTCTATTTTCCCTAGAGACGTGCTCTGTCCTCCTCTGAGGTTATTTCTGACGTGCTCTGTGGCAGCAGGAAAGGTGGTGGCGTAGGGAGGAATTCATCCATTGTCAGCTGCTTTCCCAGATTCCCAGGGACTTTTTGCTGGGAATGGATAAACTTGTACAGGTGTTGGATGGTCTCTAGAAAAACAAACAGTTTTTCTTATTGGTTGAATTGATCTTCATGGCAGGTGAAAGGAATATTTTTGTTGCTGACCTGCTGTATCATCTATTGGTATTTTTAGGTGTAAAAAACACAACAGGCGACCACGTTATGAGGAGGTTCCTGAAAACCCTCTGTGTTAATAGACATCTCTGTCAGAACATTTAGATTTTGGAGAGGTGAGTTAGAGGAATTAGTGAAAAAAGCTGAAGCAGGGAAGTGCTGGAGGAGGAAGTTCTGTCATCCCTCACCTTCAAAAGGCCTGAATGTTCCTGTCCTGCACAAGGCTTCATCAGTTGGGTCCAAAAACTCAATCTCTCTGTAGGAACAGGGAGGAAAATCTCAAACTTGAGTGATGTGGCACCACCAGGGGGTCTGTCTGTGAGAGCTGCCAGCAGAGGACCTGTCCCTCGGCCCAGGGAGGGAAAGAAACCATTGCCACCACCCCGGGAGGGGAAGGATGGGAGAGTCCCCAGCTCCACTTAGTGGGCAAAGCACAAACAACACGTAACAGCTCGGCAACCACAGCTGAAGCCAGCTGAGAAGTGTTCAATCCCTCCAGCTAAGCCATGAGTAGGAAAAGGCTTGCTTTGGCCTCGGAAGACCCTCCAGAAGCTCTGGGCTCCCAGAGGAGGACCCTTAGGAAGTGTCCTCTCATGGACTCATTGGTTTTCTCTTGGAGGGATGCGGTGGATTAATCACGTTCCTGCTCAGGCAGATATTATTTGTTAGCCATGGTCAGATTTTCTAATTTTTGTTTATTTCAAAGCTCCTGTGAAATGTACCCACAAGGAGCACCAGGAAGCATCTCCTGAAGGGAAGGCTTAGCCTGGCAGCAAGGATCAGCCTGCACTGCAGTGGCTCCTCTCCAAGGGGCAAGAAGGATCTTTGTTGGTAGCTCTGGTTCTTCAGGCTGCAGGAGAGGCTGCAGAGGGATTTCCAGAAGGGTCATAAGAGCCAGGGGAAAAGAAAAACCAGGATTTTAGTGCAATCATCCCTTCTGCTGATATCTGCAAAACACTCAGTAGCTCTGTTGCTGTTTAAGGGCAATTCATTAAATCATTTCCATTGGTTGGACATCTTCCCCAAATCTCTTGCTTCATTCTCCAGTGCTTCTGCTTTTGGCATTTCATCAAGAAAAGCCTTTTTAGGTTATTTCTTAATTAAAACCATCCCCCAGCCTGGCTGCAGCTCTCCCTGAAATGCTCCTCAAGCAACAGCACTTCATGTGCTGTTAGCTACCTCCTGACCCCATCCTCTCCTGGTGGCCAGGTCCATTTAAGATGATAAATTAACACAAATCATATAAATGCAGCACATTTTGAGGGGCCAGTTGCCATTGCACATTGTCCTCTGCTCCACAGGGATTTTGGGGGTGTTTCCTATACTCCCACAGGGCTCTTTTTATTAAATAATCCCTTGAATCAGAAATAAAGACTTCTAGTCCCAGGATTTCAGGATTACTTGCAAACAGAATGGCTCTCACATTGTATAAAGTTTCACCTAACTAAATGTTCTCCTCTTCCTCCATATCAGCACCTGTGACACACTGAAGAAGCAGGGAACTAAGTGCTTTTAGCATCTGATTATTTTTTCTTATTCATTTTTATGGAAAAAAAGTTGCAGAGGAATCAGGAAAAAAATGGAAATGGTCCCCTGTGCACTTGGAAAAGATGCAAAGAGAGGATAATGCTTGGTGGATATCCAACCTTTATATATATATATATATGTGTGTGTGTGTGTTTGTGTGTGTGTGTGTGTGTGTGTGTTTTTATTATTCCTTCTTGTGAAATTCAGGTTAAAGGCATTCCCAATCCACCTCTGTTTACAAAAGTTGCTGGATTTTTTTTTCCCCATTCCCTCTGTATCTCTGCTGCTGCTCCACCCCTCCCTCACCCTGGGAAGCTGATGAGCTTTTAGGTGGCTGCACAGCAGATACTGGATCCTCAGTATAATTTTCAGCAGTTAATTAGCAGCTCTGCTTCTCACATTAAAAAAAAATTGGAAAGCTTTAATTAGACTCACAAAGGGACCTGAGAAACTAGCTGGCAGGTAGCCCCTTTGTGCCTGGGTAGGTGAGGGACTTGCATTGAAGTGTGGCTGTGCTTGTAACCTCTGCAGTGCTCAGAGAAAACAATTTTCATAGAGAAAAACACGAGAATGAGAGGGAAGAGGTTCTTATTCACAATCTGAAGTGTGTCTTCTTTACCTGGTGCCCCACACTGGCTTGAAATGTAGTTTTTTATGCCATTATTCTGTACCCACTGTCAGGAAGAAGCTGTTGCTGCTCCTGCTCTTGCTTCATTTTTTCCCCATGGGATGTAGCTCTTTGCCCTCTCCATCCAACTCTGTTCATTCCAGGATCTCTAGAAATCCTGGCAGCTTCCAGGTTCCCTTTTCAGTGGTGTGGCTGAGAAGTGCCTGCTTTGAACATCAGGAGTGAAACACACAAGTCTCTTGTGCTGATGGACCCCAATTAAAATCCAAATGGATAGTGCTGAGAGGAATAGAAAATCAGAAAGGTTTGGGTTGGAAGAAACCTTAAAGAACATCTCATTCCATGGGCAGGGACACCTTCCACTCGACCAGGCTGCTCAGAGCCCCATCCAGCCTGGCCTTGGACACTCCCAGGAATGGGCTGTCCATGGGGAGTCTCTTAACAGCTGCATGATCAGTCTTAAGTTCAGTGCTGATGCCAATATCCACTGCAGAAAGGGCTTTTTGAGACTGGGAAAGATGTATTGACTTGGCAATCTAGGCACTGTGCTGCTGCGCTTACATTTAAAATAAATTATGACACTGTTATATTATTTAATCAGGTAATGAATATAACATTTTTGGATAATGCTGCTGCTAAGGTTTTCAGAGTCTCTCTAAGATATTTTTTGCTTGCATTAAATCCTTTCCTGACCTTAAACTGGCCGAGCCCTCTCAAGCCTGAGGTAATGAGAAGGGTGAAACTCAGGTCTGGGTGCTGCACTGCCTGGTTTGAGGGACATCTGTGGGTGCAGGGTCTGTGTTTGGGGTCTTCACACACAGGAAAATGCTGTGATACCTTTAGTGCTCTGAGTTTGCTTCAAGTTCGTCATCCTGCTGGAATTCACTCAATTTGCAGAAATTTATAATAAATTCATCAGGGTAAGGCATTTTCACTGTGTTTTTTCTGCCAGAGAGCAGATGAGGATGAAAAGGAGAGGCAGCTCTTGCCTTGAAAGGGGCAGGGGAAGGTGTGGGACCAAGGGAGTGGGATCACTGCTGCTCCCTGAGCCACTGCAGCCTCCCAGGCTGGGCTTTGCCTCTGTCCCTGCACTCCCCCGGTGCTGGAGGGAAATTTGCTTTTCCCTTTGGCTGTTTGGGTGGCTGGTTCAGGCTGCAAAATCCATTTAGCTGCTGCACATCTGCCAGTGCTCTCTGCCCGAGAGAGACGTTATTACGTTAAGCTGCAGATCCCAGAGATTGCAGCAATATTTTCGTGCTGAAAGATGCATTGTCCCAAGATGCCCCTGGTGGCAGGGGACCCACGGCCACCATGCATATTCATGTCCTGCCCTAATTACCTTCCAGCCGAGCTTTTGCAGCCATGCACTGACGGCAGAGCTCCTTATTTTGGGAAGCAGAGTGAAGCTGCAGGGCAGGCAACGACCCCAGGAGCAGCATGGAGGCTTTTTGTCTCTCTCCAAAATCATAACCTATTTTTGGACCAGACATTGAGAGGAATACGATTTTATTAGCTGAAATAACCACAAGCTGCAGCTACTCACCAAATGGCTGTAGCTTTTGACCTGTATTTTGGCCTCCTTCTCTAGGGGTTGGTGTTTGTGGCCCTGAGCAGGCTGTGATCCTGTGTTTGCTGCCAGCCAGGGTGATGTGGGCACTGCTGCAAGGAACCTGCACAAAAAAAAACCCAAACAAAAAACCCACCAAACCAAGGCAGGATACTTTCTAAGGGGATAAATTTAGATAAGTTTTAGCTTTTTTCCTCTGTTCTGCTCTCTCCAGATGTCAGTATACTTAAGGATTAGTGGGAAGTGGGTTCCAAACTCCTTCTATTCCTCAAAGGTCCTTTCTCTTACCTTCATCTTCAAAATCTCTCTGGTATATAGAAGAAGTTGGTGTATTGGGAAAAGAAAACCCAAATAATTTGTCTCAGATTGCACAGCCAGTGGCCCCCAGATCCTGCACAGGAATCATTCCCCTCTAAGCAGTGCTGGAGGTCAAGGCTGGGCAGGGAAGGACCAGCAGCTGCCAAAGTTGGAGGGTGACCTGCCAAGCCCCCTCACCCTCCCTTCCATGTTATGCCCTGATTTTAATGCACAGGAAGGAAATCTCCAGCCTTCATCCCTCAAGTCATGTGGTGCTGGGCAGTGTGGAATCTCCCAATGTTATTTTAGCAGCCATGTCCCACTGAGTTTACACTAAAAAAAAATATTATTGCACAGTACAGGCTCCCCTGGGTTGCTGAGGCTGCCCAGGCTGGAGCAGGTCACACAGGCTGGGCAAGATGGAAATTCTGGCACAGCCCTTGCTTGCTTGGTGCCACAACATTCCTGCCCAGGAAAGTCAGGCCTCCTCTACCACATCCCTGTGGGTTTCAGGCAGAATCATTCTAAAATAAGTCGAGTTTGTTTTTATCTGTCTGTCCCAGTGAAGCAGAATTTTAGCAGTAGGTTTGTATGCAAAGTCTAAACTTCAGGAGGGAGATGATCCTTTTCAGAGGACCCCAGATCCATGCTGGAATTCAGCATTAGATCTGTCTGGAGCCACAATTGTGTCCATCACCATAGGGTGGTCACAGCCCTCACCACCTGCCTTGGCCAATGCAGATACCTGTGGCCAGCAGCACATGGATAAATTCACCTGTAGCTTACAGAGCCCAGGGTTTAGCAGACATCCCCTGGTGTTCAGGCTGTTCAGGGGCTGCAGTTCTGTCCTCAGGCTGGGGCAGAGATTTTGTCAAATCCTACTGCGAGTTGGAAATCGAGGGGAGGCTTTGGCTGCTCTACAGCCTGAGAAATTCTGCAGTGACTCAGAAAGGGAGATTTTCTGCCTGAGGAAACTGGCAAGATGCTACAAACCATGAAAAGGAACTTGTCACCAGGGTGGTGATGAGAAAGGTGAAAGAGAGATTGATGTAGGAGCTGAAATATTCGTCTGGCACGAGAAGGCATGAGACGTTTGACTCCCCCAAATATTAGATTGCACTCTGAGTGGTGCTTTGCAGTTAATGATCTGACCAGGAGCACACTTTGATGGAATAAATGCATGTAATTACAGTCATCTCCTACTTTTCCTTCTGTTTTGGATGACAGTCTCTCCTCATACAATTCTCCAGCATAATTTGCATGTGCCCATTAATTAATACCTGGTACAGAATGGGAAAATGAAGAAGCCTATAATGCAGACCTTCCTCAGAGGTGGAAGGTGGAAAACCTGGTGCACCTTGGGCTGTGTGGGGATGTCAGCCAGAGAAATCTCATTCTGCAACCTTTGATTCCACAGCAAGGGAGTGAGATGTTTTGGCATTTAGTGCTCAAAGAATTTTTAAAAAATATGAAAAGGATTGGATCTTTCAAGATGAAGAGTTGCAGAGGAAGAGCCTTAAAGGAGTGTGGGGCCTTTTGTGCATTTTGGGCCACAGGAGCTGTGCTGGCTGCCAGAAGAATCCTGCAGGTGCCCACTCACAGCAGGGAGAGCTGGCACCATGTCCTTCCCTGCCCAGAACTCTCAAATTGCTGCCATTTGCAGTTTCTTACTAGAAAAAAACAGCATGGAAAGAGCTGAAAAGAAAAAGAAAAAAAAAAGCAAAAGAAAAAGAAAGACACAGCATGGTCATTAGGATGAACTGCTTGGAGTTAGATAACCAGAAATGAGTTGCTAAGCAATGCTCAGGGAAGATGATTTGGAGAGAACGTCACAGTGTTTGATACCTAAGGAGGGAGAGATGTGAGTGTTTAGCAGAAATCATGCTCAGCTGCCATGGCACAGCAAGCTGGACACCAGGGCTGTTGCAGAGAGGAAATGCAGCATTTTGCTCTATGGATTGTTGCTTTTATTATTTACTCCTTTATTGTTGCTTGATGGGTTCTGGAACTTTCAGGGACTGAGCTTGCAGAGGAGCTTATCTCGAGGATGCATCCTCAGCCCTCAGTCCTTAGATCTGCACAAATGTATTTACTCCTCAGTTAAACAGATTCCCATCATTTTGAAAAGCCTGTCAAAACCACTTAGCTATGAAAAATCACTAATCATTTCAGATATCTTCAGAAGGAGGGTGTATTTGTAGAACCAATTCGCTTCTGTCAACAGATAATGAGCGCCTTTACTTTCTGTGGTGTAGAAAAGCACTCAAGCCCAGCCCTGAGAGATGCTGGGCAGCATCAGGGCACCAAGGACTCAGAGGGGGATGAGATCTCTGCTGTGCAGTTCAAGATTCCCTGGCTGCACATGGCATGGAAACTTTTTAAGGACTTTGGTGCTCGGTACAGACCAGGCTGCGAAATAGTTAATCAGCAATAGCCTCGTCAGTAAAACTGAAACTCCTTTTTCTGCTGGCGTTTATTCATGGTGTCTTTTTACAACCCCTTGTCTCTTAGCCTGGGCCAAGCTCTGAGTCGTGGCTGGTGACTCAGAGCTGTGATATCACCCTGCTTGGCTGTTCTCCTCCTGCCATCCGTCTGCAGCCCGTCCTTGGTGCCTTTTCCTGGGATAAACCCTGCCTGGAGCTGTGCTGACTCCCTGCTCCAGCGCTCTGCTCCAGCCTGGCCCACGCCACCTCCTATCAACAATCTGCAGCATCAGCTTGGATGGCCCCAAAGAGCAGCTCCCCTGTGTGAGACCCTCCCTCCCATCAGCAGATTTCCCAGGGAACAAAGGCAGCTGTATCCGTGTTATCTCCAGGCTGGAGTTGCCTGTCCCAGGCACAGCCCCTGGCGTGCACAGAAATGTTTCTTGTTCAGGCAGGAGGGACAGAAAGCTCTGTGAGTGCCCTTGTTGATAAGGGGTGTGTTGAGCTCAGCAAGCCTGGCCTTTGCAGGGGCCAGCTCTGACATCGAGTGGGTGAAGGTGGCTCTGTCAAGTCTGTGCTTAACCAGACCTGGATGACCCCAGACTGGGGCTAATCCATGGCAGCTCCTTAAGGGATGATCCAGGTGTGTGAGGAGGGATTTATCAGCAGTGAAAGTTCCGTGGTTAAGCATCAGTGGCAGGTGGGGATGGGACATGCCCTGAAACCCTGGCACTCTAAATTTGGGGTGGCTGTAGGGAATTTGGGGTGGCTGTGAGGATTTTAGGGTGGCTGTGAGGAGAAGCTGCTGGACTCATCTGGTTTTAGAGGGGAGTTTATGATGGTGGTAAGGAGGGAATGCCCAGGGAGACCCCAGGTCCTTAGGGACACCCAAGGGATCACAATTATTTGCCAGGACCAAATCAGGAGCTGCTTCTTAGGACGAATTAGGAACAAACCACCTCAGAAAGAGGCAGAGTGAGCTCCAAACCTTTGGAGATGGATTTTCCCATCTCATGTTGCACCTTTGGCTTTTGCAGTGTCCCCCTGTGAGACACTGATGCTGGGTGCCCACAAGCTGGTGGCACAGCAGAGCCTGGCACTCAGCACTTTGACAGAGCTCAGCCTTCAGGCCTGGCCTGGAACGATTTTGCTTTTATTTTTTGCTATAAAACAGCAGTGATCTGGGTCAGGACAGGGCTGCTCCTGCTGAGCTGTGACATTCCCTGTGCTGATCAGTTAATCTCTGCCTGCTTTGCTTTTTTGCTGGGTGTTACAGCCTTGGGAGGGCTTTGGGAGAATTAATGGCTATAAAGCTTTGATGAGTTCTACAATTAAAGACAAATTGCAAGTTCAAGGAATTGCACCAACTTTGTAATGCATTGCAAGTTGGTGTTGGCTGTCCCTCAGATGCTGGAGAGCAAAGGGAGATGTGTCTGTCAATGCCCCTGGCAGGACTCAGAGCTCTGGGAGTGATGGGGTTGTCCTCTCTGTGCTGGGAGGGGACAACGCCATGCCCATGGCACTACAGCAGCAGGGATGTTGCTCAAAACCACTCTCCACCTGACAACTCTGCTTATTTTTAGCTTTCTATGAATTTGCTCTGGTCAGAACATCATGGGTCACCAGCACTGCGTGCTTTCAAGACAGCGAGAGCAAGAAAATGCTGATGAACTCTTCATTCCCCAAGTATTTTCTTCTATTTTGGGCAGCTAAATAAGATTCACACTGCAATTAAGCAGCCCTTCCTTTCTCATATCTTGACCCTGGGTTTAGACAAGGGCCACAGTGCTGTCTCATTAAAGTTCCACAGAGACATTTCTTTTCATAAGGAAGTTTAAGAAAACACCAGTTTATTTAACAAATGTGTTTTTACACCGACCTTCCCGTAATTTGCATTCAGACCATCCTATAAAATGCCAAAAAGCTGCTTAATGGCAGTAATAAAGAAATCATAAACTAAGAGAGCCAGGGATACTGGCCATTTCTTCCCCAAGACTGTTAATCTGTAGTGTGTGTGTTGGATTGTGGTGTGTATTTGCTGCTCTGTGTAAAGGGGCTTTTTCCCTTCTGCTGCTTTCTTCCCTTTCAGAAGGAAATCCTGGTAAGTTCTCCCCTCTGCACCCCCTTCCATCTCCTTATTTTAGACTAACCAGAGGCAAGAATTGATGTTGTTATGAAGATTTCCTTAATGGGGTGAAAATTCTCATTTCCATCCTGAATAATTTATGGCCGGCTCATTCCCACTAGTTCTAACTAGGTTTGTTAGCCTAATTATTTTCTTTTCCTGCTGATATCCCTTATTTACGTATAAATAGCAGAGTATCCTCTCTCAACCTGCCTTTTTTTTTTTAGCTAAATAAGCCAAAATTCTCTAATTTCATAAAGTTGTTCTGTTTCAGGTAATAAAATTATTAAATCCATAAACAAAGACCAAATCAGGATCCTGATCACCTGTCCCAGTTGAGCAGGTGAAACACTGCTGGTGGGGTTGCTGAGAAAACCTCCACCGATTTTAACATGACCACGACCTCCCCTGCCAAATGTAAGTGTTTGTAAAGTCATACAGAAAAGCTTGGGAAATAAACTGATTTTTAAGTGGGGGTTATTTATGTAGAGCCACAGAAAAGAAGGTTTGACTCTTTAATTGAGCAACTGGTCTAGTGGAAGCTGGAAGCTTGGAATGAGATGGTCTTTAAGGTCCTTTCCAACCCAAAACATTTGATGGTTCTGTGATTATCTGCAGAGCAGTTGCAGGGAAGAGCCATCTGCATTGCTGATGTCCAAATCTGACATTCAAAGGTTAGAGGTCTTTCAGGTGGCATTTCTGCTTAATTGTCAGTGATGAAACTAATTTACAGCAAATTGTACGAAATTGGAGTGAATTTTCTGAGAGCTAATTCTCCAGTGCCTTTCCCAGAAGGCAATTCCATCTGAAAAATAAAGTTTTTCCTTAGCTGCCTCATCAAACCCCTTTACCAGACCTTCTTAGTTGTGTCAGGAGGTGCCCCTGCTGCAAAGTTTAGGATTTTCACATCTTTTCCTGCAGCTCAGAGCAGGGTGCTGTTGGCATGAGGAGCAAGGCTGTGCACAGGAACCACATCCATTGCTGGATTCCCCTGTTCTCTCTCCTGGATTATCTGTATTTCATATTTGAAGGCTCTAAATGAATCATTTCAGAGAAGAGAATGCAGCTAACACTCGTGGAGAGCACGAATTTGGCATCCATCTCCAATGTGTGAGATCTGTGCCAAATCTGCTGCTCTCTTTTGAGGCACAAGACAACGTCCCCACTTTTGTAGCAGCCAGCAGCACCCACTGAGCACTTCAGAAACGTGATCTGTTTTCTTCTGGAAATGTGATGGAGTGTTTGAACTCCACAACTGAGAATGATTTTGAGAAATGGTGCTAGGCAGCCTCTTTTGCTTTCTGAAACCTTTTGAAAACACCAGTTTTTAGGGAAACAAACCGCAACCCTAGCAGAAGGATTAATTCATCTGCTTTCTTAAGGAAAAAAATAATTACTACGGATCTTTCAAAGCTCCCAAGGAGTCGGCAGAGAAGCCTTGCCCAGAGCTGTCATCTGTGACAGCAGATCTGGCTGAGATAGTGCAAAATCAATCATCCCTCTTGGCCGGGGCAGCGGGCGGGAGGAGGCACCTCTGTGCTGGCATCTGGAGCCTCAAAGCTGCTGCTGAGACTTTCCTTTTGCTGAATGTGTTGGGAGATGCAGCATCTGCCATGCTCTGTGCTGCTGAATATATATCAGGGAGGTGCTTTTAATTGAAAACATTCCAGTTCTTCATTAGTGGGGCTGCACAGTGCAGAGCTTGGTCCCTGGAGCCTGGCAGGGGCAGAGGGTGGGTGCACAGGCAGGGAGGGAAATGGAGCATTTCACATTCAAGTGAAACCGCTGGGAAAACTGAACCAGAGCTGGCAAAGGGCAGCAGGGAAAGGATCTGGAGAAAAGCCTTGCAGGAAAGCTGTGGGCACACGAGGGGGTTGGTGCTCAGAGAGCTCAGAGGCATCCAGGGCTCTGCGGGGGAATGGGAATGGTCCCCGGGCTGGATCATCCGTGACTGCTGCTGGCAGGGAGGCTCCTGGTGGGGCTTTAATAGCTATCAGCAGGCTGCTGGAAAATATTAACTCTCCTGGGAGGAGAGCCCCAGGGAAGTGGTAGAAACAGGAAGAAAAATAGGAGGAAAACAGAAAAGGGATGGGGAGGCAGCAGAGCTGGGCTGGGTGGCTGAGAACCAGAGTGCTCAGCTCACCTCTACCTGCTCTGCCCCAGGGCAGCTGGGATGGATCCTTGGCAGGGACTGCCTGTCTTGACTTGCTTTCCCACTGAACAAGACATTTTTCATTTCACATTTCCACAGGAAAATGTCAGTTCCAGAGGAGAAAAAAAAAAGAAAAAGTGATTGTTGTTTTTATTGTTATCTGCTGTCAGTTCTTCCTTCAGGTCTCACTTTTCTCACTGTAAGCTCTCCAGGCAGGGATTTATTCACCACTTTCAAATGACTGGCATGAAGGTACCATGCCAGCAGAAATAAATATCCATACTGACATGAGTTGGTATCTTACTTAGATATTTTCCTTTTGGAATTAAATGTAAAAACTGGACAACCAAAATTCAAATTGCTTTAGTATTCTTTTGAGACCTCTTTTTAATTGGTTGGCTACAATTTTTTGGGGGGAAAGCATATTTTTTCTACCAAAAACCTGCAAGCAAGGATTTTTCTCCAGGCATATCTTGTCATGTGAATTTTATCAGCTCTCCAGAAGAATGAAAAGGTCAGGTAAATGACAGTGGGGGTGGGAGTGACTCTTTTGTCCAAGAAGATCTTGTCTTTACAGCTTTGAATGTATTTCTGGCTTTGAAGAAGACCTCACACATTTCCTTTTCCTATTTCTCAGCCTGTGGCTTCTTGCTTGTCAAGAGGTGCTGGACATTTGGGGTTGTTTGGCCTCTAAACCTCAAGGAAAATCACTGTGCCTGCAGCCAGCAGAAAGGAGATTTCAGCTCCTCTTTCAGGTACTTGTAAAATCATCATGTCACTCCTCTGAGTTTTGGTTCAAAGCCCTTGAAAATCAATAGTTCCACGAGCAGACAAGCTGGCAGCTTTGCCTGGTTCCAGGTCCTCTGTCCTGCCCTGCCACCTCTCCCTGCCCAGGTCCCCAGGGTCCCCAGTGCCATCAGGGACTCGGGCAGGAGGTGTTCTTGTCTCTCCCCTTTTCTCTGACTGTTCCCTCACTTTCTTGAGCGAGTTCTGCTCTCTGAGAGCATCACTGCCATGCCAAATTTGGAACAGTGCTGGCAAATGGGTTCCAAACCTGTTAGAAGTGTGGTGGGAAGGGGCAGCCCAGGCAGGGGAATAAACCAGAGAACCTCTGTCAGTGTGGGCAGCCACTGTTTCCCTTCATCTGCAGAGCTCATGCAGCCATTCCCAAGCACAGACTTCTCCCTCTGAGATCCCTCAGTGCATCCCTGTCCCCACTCTGCTCCCCCAGGGCTCGGGGTCACCTTTGTAGTGGGTTTGTTCAATGATTAGCAGGGATTCAGGGGGGTTATTCTGTTTTTGTTGGCACCTGCTGTTTTGTGGGGGGAAAAAAGATTTAATTGTGTCTGTGACAGACAGAGGTGATAAGTGCTGACTTCAAAAGCTGCTCCCACTCTGGTGGTGTGGAGTTACTCCTGCAGGATCCAGTTTCATGGCAGGGCTGTTTAACTACAGCTGGATGATTGTGTTGGAAGCCTGCCCATCACATCCACTGGATAACAACCCCACAGTGACAGCCTGAGCCAAAGCTGTGGGTCTGGTCCTCCTGGGCATTTTGGGTTGTTTGGAATCAAAGCACAGCTGGGACCTGACCAAAAAGGCAAACCATGTGCCAGCTTTGGGCAGAGCAGAGAGACGTATAGAGGTGTACAGCCACCTTGCTCAGTGGCTCACACTGGGCTCTGAGCAGACCTTGGAGGAGCAGGACTGTTCTTCATTTTCTTGAAATGCAGCCTTCAGCATGATGAGTGATTTCTTGGCAGGATATCAAGTGTTGCTGGGGCCATGGAAACCAAGCTCTTGCACCAGCAAGAAGGCTTTGAAGTTTCAGTACATCCATCCCACCCCTGCAGCCTACGTCCATCACTGGTGGATCTGGGTGGTTCTGGTGCCTCTGAAACCTTGCTCGGGTGTTGCAGGGATGGACACACACATCTGGACAAATGGCCCTGCAGCTCTGACAATGTCCCAGCTGTGCCTGTCCTTGAATGGACCTTGGGTGGACCTGCAGGAACATGAGCAGGTCCCAGGGACTGATGCAAATCTGTTGAGCATCCCAGGGGAGGGTGCTGGGCCATGGATAAACCACAGCCACAGCTTGCTTTGCCCAATGCTCTTCCTTCTGGCTCCCTTCTCCTGGCTCTGTGAGCAGCAGAGCCTGTGGCAGCCTCTCCTTCACCACTCAGCACCTGCAGATTCACTCTTTACACAGAATCCCAGAATGGTTTGGGTCCAAAGAGACTTAAAGCTCATCTAGTTCAAAACCCCATGGGCAGGGACACCTTCCTCTATCCCAGGTTGCTCCAAGCCCCATCCAGCCTGGGCTTGGGCACTTCCAGGGATGGGGCAGCCACAGCTTCTCTGGGCACCCTCTGTCAGAGCCTCATCACTCGCCCAGTAAAGAATTTCTTCCCAATATCTAATCTAAATCTACCCTCCTCCAGCTTAAAGCCTTTCTGCTTTGTCATCACTTAGAGTCTGCAAATGGAAATTAAAAAGCCTCTGAAAGAATCTGTAAGTAATTTCTAACAATCCCTCCCAGGACATTTTATAAAATGAAAGACCCCTGTGCTCTGTCTGCAGTTAACCAAGGTCCTCTGGAACCAGGAGAATATTTTAAGAACAACGTTACTTTGCAGCAGCTCATAGCTAATGAATTCCCAATTCATATTTCACAGTAGGTTTAGAAGAAAAGAAAAATCCATTTTCTTCACAGCTATAATGTATTTTCCAGTCACTTGTGGAACAGATTGTGCTCAGACCTGCAGCAGTGTAAAAAAAGCACAAGAGTTTGGCTACTTTGTGTCCGGGGTCCCTCCTCTGCTGAATGTTCTAATTGCATTTAAAGTGTGCATTTCAAAGGCTGCCAGAGACTCCATTTTCGTATTACTTTGTTGGGTGCTCTCCCCATTTCTTGTTATTCTGTTGTTGCTAAGTGCCTGCAAAACAAATTACAGCAAATATTCCCTCATCAGGGCAATGCTTCTTAATTCACAGTGCATTTTAGTTGGTACATGTTGATGCATCCATCTAAATTGTGCTGGCAGAGACCTTGAAAGGAATCATTAGGAAATTTCATCTGTTTGGTGATCAATTGTCTTTCATTTGTCCTGGTTCTTCTCACTGAAAATCAAAGGAGAGAGGCATAAGAGTAAAATCCCAGAATCATGGAAGAGTTTGGTTTGGAAGAGACTTTAAAGATCATCTTGTTCCACCCCTGCCATGGGCACGGACACCTTCCACTGTCCCAGGTTGCTCCAAGCCCTGTCCAGCCTGGCCTTGGACACTTCCAGGGATGGAGCATCCACAGCTTCTCTGGGCACCCTGTGCCAGACCCTCCTCACCCTCACAGGGAAGTATTTCTTTCATCTCTTTTGGTAAATAATGATATTTTGGATATCCCTCCTGTGAACAGAAGCTGCTGTTCAATTATTTCCCATAACAAAGTCAAGGGGCTTTCTTGGATCTTCCATGACTTTGGGGAGCTGGAATCTCCCCGTGTGGAGCTGGATGTGATGGTGTTTGCTGGGCAGCTCCTCCTGCATGATCATGGATCTGAGTGAGGAAGCCTCAGCACCACTTTGGGGTGGGGAGAGTCAGGAATTTGTCCTCAGGTGTCTCTGCAAAGCCAGTGAGTGCTGCCCACCAGCCAGGGCTGCTTGCTGTCACTCTCATGTGACACTGTTGGTCCTGGGGCTGTGGATAAACAGTGGGAATGTAAAAACTGCCCCAGCCTCTTCTGGCATCTGTGCTCAGCTTCAGGCAGCAGCTGGTACAGAATGGCAGCAGCTCTGTGCTGGAGAGGTGGCAAACAGAACTGGTGTGACCTGATCGGGGCTTTTTCAAGGCATTTAGTCTGCCAGACAGGACAACACAGTCCCCATGCATTGTTCTGGCTGGGTGTTTGAGTCTGGCAGAGGGCCAGGATGGAGCTTGGGTCACAATTCTTTCCTTTCCTCCTCTTTGCCCCCAGGAGTCTCCTTCAGTCCCATGTATGGTGGGTCCTTAAAAGTTTAGGAAAAATATTCATTTCCAGTCAGTGAGATAAACTGCAAATGGGAACAGATGCAGGAGGAAATCTTCCAGACCTAGCAAATATTTTACAAAAATCGATGGGTTTCTAAAGAATGTTTTTATTTTGGCTAATCAACCAAGAACTGGTTTGGCAACAATTTTCCCCTGCTCTTGTTCCTGGAGATCCAGGCTTTGCTCCTGGGCTGTGCTGGTGTGTGCTTTCACATAAATGTAATAATTTTGGGCCACTCCTTCAACAAGGGAGTTGGAGCAACCCATCAACTTATCCTCAGTGAGCATTTTTCTCAGATCTAGGCTACAAGTTTCCAACTTCACTTGGGATCTAGCTGTCCTGTATCTCATCTCTTCCATATGATTCCATGATTTTAAAGGCTTGGCATGTGGTTCTGCCTGTGTCAGCCACGACTGCCACAGCCAATAGACCCACATCCCATGATGTGGATGCTGACTTTTAATCCCAGCTCTGCTTCTCACTTGCCTATTTGGTTGTTATTTTGCATCTGCAGTGAATCAAAATGTGGTTGCATTAATAGCAGGGTCTTGAAGGATTTTAGCTTCAATGTTTGGTCTTCAAGGTATTGTAAATAGTAGCTAATGGTGACATTAATGCACTGCCTTGGAAGTGAGAGCAAAGGAGGAATCTGAAAGTACAAGTGGATGTGGATGTGCATGCCAGCATGTTGATTCTTGAAGTCCGTTTAGAAAAATACCCAGGGAAATGTAAAATTTGCAAAATTGGTTGTGGGTTGTTGGGGAAGATGAAATAGGAAAGCCTTATAGATATGATTACCTTGCAAAAGATGCTGGAAATATGGAAAGTAGAATCAAAATTGAGATGAAGACAAGGTTTGAGTTAAAGAGTAACAAAGAAACAATGGTAGAGCTGGCTGAAGGGAATCCTCCTTCTGGATAGAACAATGCCCTCTGCCCAGGCAGGTCCAAAGGGCAGAACAAACCATACCTACCTGGTAGAAGATTCCTAAAAGTAGTTTTTTAAGGTTTAAAATATAACCCCGTATGGTAATGCGATAATTCTTATAGGTTACATACAAATATTGTGGAATTTGTAGCTTGTTTCAGATTGGTTAAAGAGAATTAGAATATTCAACAGAGAAGATGATTTATTGTATTGTAAACAGCAAATCGCTCTTTTTACTCTCTCCTTTTACCTCTTTCTCTTTCTTTGGCCTGCTTTGAGCTGTGTCTTGCAGCTCAGCAGGTCTCTCATACCCAAGCTCCTTCACAATAAACTCCCATACTCTAAACCCATCTTTAAAGATCTCTCACTTCTCTTTTACCCCTAAAATCAAATTCCACAGAGTTAAATCCTACAGTGGGTAATGAAGGCAGCTCTAAAAAGTGCATTATGCACCAGCTGGAATGTCGTGCACCAGCTGGGCAAGCAGATCCTTTCCATAATGCTGGATTCACCTTAGAACTTTTAATTACTCAACCCAAGTTTCCAATTATTTTCAAGACTGTATTTTTCAGGATGTAAATTAATCCCCTGCTGCCCACCAGACTGGGGCTGGGCCCTTTGGTGGTGTCCTGCCTGCAGTGGGGGCTCCTGGGTAGAACACATCTGCAGCTATTTGGGGCAAAATCTCATCTTCTGCTTTGATCTTTCCCCTGTGCAGCTGAGATGGAGTTTGCTGCTGTATTTCCACTTTAGAAGGGAGCTCTCCTGTTATCACCCCCTGACATGAGCAATGGATCTGAGACATTGTCAAACTGTGGGGAAGATCTATGAAAAATCAGTGCAGCGTTGCTTAACCTCTACTACAAAGTCCAGATAAACACTTGTGCAGCAAATTTCAAATGAAAAGAAGAAACCCCAGAGCTGTCCCAGGTATTGGGTAAATAATGAATGAACAGTTCCTGCTGCCTCATGTGGATTGCCCACTGCAGCTCTCCAAGTGCACTGCTTGGGTTTTATTCACTACAGCAGGAGCTCACAGGGTGTTTGTGACCAGTTCACCACCACCTTGCCCCATTTGCAGCCCACACCAGTGTTGATGTGATGTTGCAGCAGCCTTTGGCTTTCAGCAAGGCTTTTCCCTGCAAACAAGACTGTCAAAAATGGGCAAACTGGGAAGGGTTTTGATTGCACCCCATGTCAGTCCAATCCTGGCCTAATCAGCACTGCTTCTGACTCATATCTTCCCTCGTATCTCTGGATGGAGCCATCCTGGAAGACTCATGTTTTGAGCTCATATCTCTAAGGTCTATTTGTAAAACTATCTTCAAAGGGCTGGCACAAGAGTGCCATTTGTTTTAAAGGGAATTGGGCATCCCAGCTGCTTCTGGGGCTTAGCAAAGCTCAGGACAGCAGACATAAACACTCTTATAATCATAACGCTTTTTACTTGGCTGTGTGCAAGACAAAAGACCCAGAGGAATCAGGCAAGCAACAGCAGCAGCTTCTTGACCTGCAAGCAAAAACCTCCCCAGAGGTTTTGTGTTCAGCAGCACAATGCCCTTTCTGCACAGCAAAGAGCATCAGAACTGGGGCAGGGAGACACCCCTGCCAATGGCACTGACAGACAGGATCCCCAAAATACACTGGAACAAAAGCCCAGGGTTTTGCCTGGTTTCTGATTTCATGGGCTTTGATTTTTTTTTGGTTTTTGGGCTGATGTGGGAAACAGGCTCCCTGCTAAAGGTGAGCAGGAAAGTCGCAGCTTTATGTCACAATCTCTGCAGTTTGTTCTTCCAACAGAAAATTCTGCACCTGCAAAAACACTGGTCTCTTTATTGTCACTTTATTGTATTTGGGGGCGGGGGGAGGGGAGAGGAAAAGAGCCCTCCTGAGCTTTCCAGGGTGGATTTGAAGGTCAGAAGTCACTGAGAATAAGCAGATTTCCTCTCCCTGTTAACCTCCAAGGCCCATCCTGCTCATCCCAGTCCCTGGTGCTCAGGATTGACACCAAACACTCAGTTACACTTCTATGGCTGCAGTGTGTAATTATGAAGATATCCTGATGGGGTTTGTAACTTGAGTCCTCAGAGCAAGCTCGGATGTGTCAGCACCTGCTGCTGTGATCCCTGTCCTCTGAGAGGCACTTCCCATGGGAATTATACAGATGGATGGATAGAAGGATGGATGGATGGATGGATGGATAGATAGACAGATAGCTGGATAGATAGATAGATAGATAGATAGATAGATAGATAGATAGATAGAT
>JAHLSL010000060.1:4004351-4170353 GCA_025920805.1 Petroica traversi
ACACCTTTTCTCTCAAGTAGGCTCACGATGTTATCAAGCTTTGCTTCTCCTATCAGTGTCTTTAAGAAGTGAGGAAGGATTAGAAAACTTTGGGAAGATTTAAACTCAGTGAATTCTGTCCATTTTCAGTTGTGTTCTGGAGAAGTGTCTGATGCCCTAAAGCGTCTCATCAAAGCCCAGCCTCGAGAATATCCATTTCAGCTAATGCTGGAATAAACATCCCACCTTGTTCCCAGCAACATCCCACCTTGTTTGTGATGCCTTTTTCCTGGTGTTAGGAAAATGAAACTAGACACGGTTAGAGGGGTTGGGGTCTTTACCTCTGTATTTTAATCAGGATCCTGTTTGATGCATCCACTTCACCCAGGTGACAGCATGGCAAAATGCACACCCATCAATCACACACACCAGTTATATACTTTACACGTTAGCATATCTAACAAGGGGGGCCCAATAATGAGGTTGGGGTGGGCTAACCCCCAGTTTACAGAATCCTCCTGTCAGGAGACCTTGGCTTCCTGAGATTGTAGGAATGTTTGGTGTCCCTGGGATGTTCAGTCTCAGGGCCCACAGAACACTTACAAAACACTAAGCACTAGACTAAGTAAAAGGTTGCAAGTGTGTATGCTGCTAATACTTGTGGATACAGAGAATTGTGTAAAAGGGATATAAAAGAAAAGACAAAAATCATTCCGGCATCATTTGCAGCCGGCCCACTGAAAGGCAGGATGTGGTGCAGCCCTGGCCCATGGGGTCAGGTCACACGATTAGAAATACTTGGTCATGAGCAGAGCGGTGTAAACAGCCCTGTTCTGACCTGAGCAGTGTGTCTGTGTCAGCTGCTGAGCTGACTTTCCTGGGATCCCGCCGTGCCCTCACTGTGGGGGTGAGGGTTCACGCTGGCTTGTGGGTGCAGCCTGGAGCAGGAGGACATGGGAGAGGCTGTGGATCAGTGATCCCCCTGCACAGGACACTGCCGCATTCAAAGCTCTCAGAGCTCCTGAGTTCGGTGTGTCTGTGTGGCAGGAGTGGGGTCAGGGACCCTCTGCAGTGACCTTGCCAAGGCACCCGCTCTGCTCCAGGCACTGCTTTAATCCTGCCGTTCACCGGCTGCTCCCTGTGCCGAGCCGATGTCCGAACAGCCATGGAATCACCCCGGGCACACGCTGGGGATCGGAGGCAAGCGGTGACAGTGCAGTGACACTGTGAGCTGGCAGGAGCCACTGTAATTATAACTTCCCCACAGGGAGGAAGGAAAGCACAAAGTAACTCCTGCTTGTTCCCTCCTCCTGGGGCTGCAAGTGTGCTGGAGCAGCGATATCCCACCCCCGAGCTGCGGGGACCTGATGCTTTTCAGTCACAGAGCTGCTCTGGCTCCTGAACAGAGTGCAGAGAGGTAGAAAAGCAGGACACTACACAAGCCTCGGCTCTGCAGTTGTTTCTACAGCCTGGAAAATTTAAGGACTGTTGATCTACAGCCAGGATTTATTGCCCCAGTGCTGGGGAGGAGGTTCCTTCCCTTTCAGCACAGCTACTCAGGCTGTGCCTCTGGGTAAAATTTGCCAGTGTTGCTTCAGGATTTAGTGAAACACTTGAGCACACTTGTTTACCTTAAATTTAATCTGAGGCTTACACATTCTGCTGGATTCAGAGCTGATATCCTGCCTTGAAATTCCTCAGCTCCCATAGATTTCAGTGAAAGATAGGACATTGAACACCTCAGAAAATTCATCGTACCTCAAAGACTTTGTCCCTGCATATGTAGAATTTGAGCTAGCTTCACCATTATCAGCTGTTTGACTCCAGAGATAGAGTAGTGCTTCTCAGTGATGAAAAACAAGTTGAAGTGAGGCAGAAAAACCTGTGATAAATTAGTGTGGAGAGCGTTAATGGGGCCAAATGTCGTGAGTTTATTGAATTAGGGAAGTCAAACTAATTTTAAAATTAAGCCTAGAGAGTGGGAGACCAGATACTGTTGGCACAACTGAAAAGTCTTAATGGCTGTCGTCTCAGCACATTAGGAAAACACTGTCAAAGCTCTTGCTGACAAGATGCTTTCTCAGGGATTATTAATTATATTGCATTATTAGCCAGGCATGGTATGAGAACATATTTAGCACGTTAACTAAAATGCCAACTACCATGTAGCTAATAAATTTGACTTGGTCTTTTAAATTTTCTTAATGATTAGCACCTTAGTAAAACTGTAATGGTCAAAGATAAAAATAATGATTCAACAAGCTGTGACTCAAGAACAAGTTTTAACTGGAACTTGCATGTAGCAAGGACAGATAAAGTGTACAGTCCTAATTATCAGCTTGATGGGACGAGACAAAAGTAAACATATTGTCAGATTTAACTAACTCTAATGACTCCGTCCTGCGCTGGCATATGGTTACAGTTGATCCTTCTTGCAGCCATGGGGAGAGCAAAGGGTCAGCAATGCCTAACTCTGCTCAACTTGTCCCGGGGTGGAAGAAGAAAACTCCCTTACCTTCCACATGGCAGCTGCTGCAAGGAAACAGCCTGACACTCCATTTTCCTTAGGTGCCTCTGAACTCCCAGGCAGCTCTTCCAGGAAGTTCAGCACTGTAGCTGCGGGCAGTGTTAATGCTGTGGGTTTGTTAAACTGATTTATGTTCAGACAAGTGGACAAAACTTAGCAGAAGTTTAGGAAATAGTTTTGTACCTCCTGTGTGACCACAGGGAACCCAGCCTGGCTGGGCCTTCAGAGCAGCAAATCTCCTTTGAACCTCACCTCTCCCCAAATGCTCCTCCTGCCTCTCGTGCCTGGAGAGGCCCCAGCACCAGGTTTTAGGCTGCACCAGCACCACGCAAGCAAAGGTGCTTCTCAGTGGGGTGAGGTGGGCAGTGGGGACAGCTGGGGCCAGACACTGGCACCCCTCCAGTCAGGGTTCATCCTGGCCCAGGGCCAGCTGCCACCAGCTCCAGGGCTGCCTCCAACCCCACAGTGTCACCTCTGGAACCCTGTTTCAAAGGGATTAGCACAGCTTTTACCACCTAAGGAGCAAATGTGTCCTGCTAGGAAAATCAGACACTGGATGTGTGTCTGAGATATACAGAGGGGGAAAAAACAGCAGCACAAGCCAACGCATGCCATAGATGTTCATCTTTTATCTGACAGACCTAGATAACAATGCAAGAATCCTCTTTTTTCCTCCTTTTTATACATTCAGATAATCCATTATATTTAACTTACAGTAAACATTGTGGAGAGCTTCCAAGCCTGCTGTGGCCACTGGTCACACAGACGGGCAGCTCAGCACAGACCTGTGCCCCAGCTCTGCTGCTCTCTTCTCAGCCCCAGCCTGGTTCTGGCAGCCCTGCATGCCCTGTGTCAGACCCGGGTCACCCACCACTGCAGCACATGACAGCAGTGACCCAGTTCTCCTCTAGTTAAATCCCAGCAGTCACTCCAGAAAAGCCTTTGGTGCAATCTTGCTGCTTCAGTGCACACACAGGGGCCAGGCATTTCTGCCAGTGATCCTTCTGGCTGCACTTCCCATCACTTGGAAGTGACCAGAATTTGCTGTAGGGTCTTAATACCAAGGGAGTAAAATCTACAAAGGAAAAGAAGTTCAGGCACATGGAAAGGAGCATGAACCTCCCTAAAACCAAACCCATAGCAGCAGCGTGATCCTCCTCAGCCCATTTATTCTGTGCTTTTCATTATGCTTGATCCTCTGTTACATTTTGGCCACAGTTTCATCAGCAGCTGCAGTGAGCACACTGTGACCAAGCAGTGCCGGTGTTTCATTTCTAAATAAATAATGGGTTTCTACCCCTAGAAAGTTGCTAAAAAGTAGCCTGGTATCTCAACAAGGAACATGCAAATCTTAAAAGTCAAGCAGAGAGCAGGGCTTTACAACGGTTTCAACGTATCCCCCCAAAAAAGGAAGAAAAATCCTTGGAGTTTGACTCTGCCACATAAAAATGTCTCATAAAGAAGCAAAAGGAGCACAAGCAAGGCTATGGAAACAGCACAACCTCCTGCTTGCACACTATCTAGGCTGAAGAACACCCAGCCAGCAAAATGCTAAGTGATGCCAAGTGGGAGTTGGGTAAGTGGCACCTTCCAGTTAACCTTCCAATACCCATTTCTTCATTGGGCCATCATCAATTGTTGCTCATGGGCTGCCTGAGTTCTTGGATGGACCGGTATGAAAGGAAGGGAAGGAAGGTGCAGATAGGGAAGGAGGTGCCCTGGCAATGGTCACACCATGGAAGGGGTGGCAGCAGGGCTCAAGTCTCCTCACATGGAGACCAGGAGTGCCCAGGCCTTTTGTGTGGTCAGTGTTGTGCTGTGCCTTGTGCTGCAGCAGCGAGAAAGGAGAGAGAAGAGGCTTCCTGGGAGGGAAGAGGGAGCTAAATAGTCTGGCTGAAATGTAAGGGAAATGCCCATCAGCCCAGCCACAGTTCCTAAGATTCTCCAAAAAAAATTTGTGACTGAGGAATCCTTATGAGATTGGATAGCATTTCCATAATGCACAGATGGCAAAGCAAGGGAGGTACATCCCAACCAGTTCAGGTGGGATCCACCATCTTCCTCTGCAGAAGCAAGAGTAAGGGGGAGTTTCTCCACCTGTTTTCCTTAGCACCTGGGGTGATCAGTGCTGTGTGCTGGTGGCACAACTGCCCTAGCAGTTGGATTCTAAAGGCACTCAGCAGAACGAAGCAGAGAGATGGGGATAAAAAGGTGAAAATATGAGGCTGCAGCAACAGCCAGCCCCTCTTTCCTTCATTTCAGCTAAGAGATGGCCCTGCTCAATGTGGTAAGATCTGGTAAGATCACTGTCCCACTGGGCTCTTCCAGCAGGGCACTGAGACACAAATGTACCACACTCCTCTTGTCCTTTCCCTGGCTCTTCCTGAAGCCCAATTGTTCCAAGTGTCTCAGAGTAAAATGCCACCTGTGGAGGTGTGAACCGCAGCAGCCAGAAGGAAACTGGTGGATGGGTCCTCCTGATCTGCCAGCTGCAAGGCTTTTTTGAAGTGAGACTTTTGCCAACGTTCTTCCCATGGTGCCTGAAGGAGATGCATGCCCAGTCCCTCCTTTCTGGGTGCATGGCATGTCTATGCCTCCTCGCTGCGTCGCAGGTCTTGCAGCTCGGTCATGGCTTTGGCCGAGAGCTTCTTGCGGCGGAACACGGCTGCAATCTCCTCAAAGGACTTTCCTTTTGTCTCGGGTACTTTGAAGTATGCACACAGGAAGAAGATGAGGAGCAGGCCCGCGAAGATTGCAAACACGTATGGTCCACACAGATCCTGCAGTGGGAAAGTGGGAACGGGGGAGACCACCATCAGCACCACAGGGATGGCTTCCCCTTCCACCCCAGGTGGCTGAGGTGCCCAGCAAGACTAGGGGATGGAAATCTAGGAGGCACATTCACATCCTGCTGGGCTGCTTTGGGAACCCAGCAGTGGGGTTGTGCCAGTCATTTATATTTGCATGGTTTAAGGGATTTCTTACCGCTATGTACTGGAAACACATTCCCACGATGAAGTTGCAGGCCCAGTTGCAGAAGCCAGCGACAGCAATGGCAGCGGGGCGAGGGCCCTGGCTGAACAGTTCAGCTACAATGAACCAGGGGATGGGCCCAGGCCCCACTTCGAAGAAGATGACGAAGAGGAAGATTGCGACCATGCTGACATAGCTCATCCAGGCAAACTGACTCTGCAAGAGATTGGTGTTATAGTTCCAAAGCAGCTCTCATTAATTATCAGTAATTACCTTATTTATATTTCTTTTTCAGAAATTTATTTCTCTTCAGACAATGAGGGACTGGACATGAATAATTAAGGTTTTAAACTCTGTGCCAGGTGCTGGCTGGGCATGTGGTGCCAGCATTGATGCCTGGAGGAGTTCATAGCCATCAGCTCAGCTGTTACTTTGAGCTCTCTCTCCTTGCCTGCAGCTCAGCAAAATGAGGCAGAATGGCACCCTTTAATAACCAAGGTGTTCAGCAAAGGAGGCCACCCCTTATTTGCTTTTTCATTGTGATAGGGGCTTGCACTAGTGGTTTGGACTGATTTTGATGGGTCTTCTCTTGTTTTCAAACCAGGGAGAAAAAATTGAGAGAAATCCTTACCAGGAGCACAAGCCCAACTGTCATGGCCACAGCGCTGACCAACATACCCATCAAACCAGCCAGGAACAGGGACCGCCTGCCCGCCTTCTCCACCAGAAGGACCTGTAGAAATATGTGCAGCAGCTCTGTGTCCAGCACCACCACTCTCAGGATCAGATCCATTAATAAGATCCAAGCAATAACCAACTTGTTACCACTGCCATACTGCTCTTTTGCTCTTTTAGCTCTAGTGGTAGAGATTTATGTGCTGGTTTCCAAGTGTCAGAAACTCTGCTGGTGGCTGCTGGGGAGCCAGACTGAGCAATCATCCTGCCAGGGGCAAGGCAAAGGCACACACACTCCCAAACTCTCTGATCTTCCCACCACTCCTACACATGAATTGTCAACTGTGGACTTTCTCTCCCTTTTCTTTTTTTTTTTTTTTCTCCCAGAAACTGAAAACTAACTAGGTCTACATTACTTTGAAATCAGCCTTCAAAATGTAGCATGATTCAGGTCACACCACAGGCCATTGCATCTTGCCTGTCCTCGGGCAGAGATAGTTGTGTAGCAGCTGCAGTCAGGATTTTTCCTCCAATCACTCCCAGACTCCTTTTGCTTCCCTGGTAGTCACAAAGCTTAGTTTGCTCCTTCTCAACTCCTTTTGGTGGACTCCAATCATCTTACCCAGCTTTTGACAGATACCTAAGTCTGTACCAGACACTTCACCCAGTGAGGAGCTGTAGGTCCCTCCAGGGGACGGTGCAGCTGGCCTGGCCTAACCTTGCAGCAGCCTGAGGCTGCTTGCTCCTTCCCCTCTGCTGGAAAGGGCACCTCTGGCCAGCTACTCCACTTTCCTGCCATTACAGCATGATTTGCACTTCTCAGAGACCATCACTTTTGCTGGAGGCACTTCATGTGCTGACACGTGAAGTTGCAGAGGGTGAGTCTCTGCTCCCTTCTCCCCTTGCCAAGGTCCGGCTGTCAGTGTTTCTGCCTTTTGATCGGGGTCTGTCACTTATTGACAAAGGCGGGTAATTTTTAAGTGCTCATGGACAAAAGAAACAAAGAAAAAATGCCCAAGGCTGCAAGTAGCATAGTCCTGGAGTGGGGATTGAACTGCAGGACACCCTCCATGCTGAAGAAAGGCTTCTTCCAGGTCATTTCACAATAAAATCACATTTTCTGTTCAGTACAGGGCCTATGATGGATTTTTCTAAGGTTCGCTCCAAGACTTCCTATCTCATGTGTGCTGGAGTACAAATAGTTTGGGTTGGAAGGGACCTTAAAGATCATCCAATTTCAACCCTCTGTCATGGGCAGGGACACCTTCCACAAGGCCAGGTTGCTCCAAGCCCCATCCAACCTGCCCTTGGACAATTCAGGGATGGGGCATTCACAATCACTCCATGAAACCTGTGCCAGTGCCTTACCACCCTCACAGACATGAATTTCTTTCTAATATATAATCAAAACCTCTTCTCTCTCAGTTTAAGATGCTTCCTCCTTGTCCTAAATCTCTTAGAGCTGTGTATTTCTGCCTTGCAGCCTGTCCTGCATCACTTTTGTGAAAGTCCTTTACTCCCTAAATCTCTTTAGAGATATGAGGGAAATAGGCTTGGCACTTCCTGATCTTATATTAATGACCACATTATAAAACTAATTGCCAGCTGATAGGAATTGTGTTAATCCTCTCAGGAGAGAGACAAAGTAAGGGAAAGTCTGTGGAAACAGAGCCATCCTTAAATTGCTGCAGAGCCCTGCCTAGGTAGGATGAGGATAGGTGCTGGATTACTTTTATTACTGTGGAATAGCCTTTGGATATCACTCGTGCAGGTGCTATGTACACACAGAAAACAGTTTGAAAGATAACAGGTAAGAGCAGAATGTGAGATGATGACTTCCCCATCACAGCCCCCATCCCCTGCCTGCTCCCTGGGGGAACAAGACCTGCAGAATTGCAGTCTCAAGGGAAACTTTTCTTTTGGGGGAAATGCAGAGTTTTCAGAGCTTCCCTGAAGACAGTGGTGCAGTTTCCACTCACAAGGCATTTAGCAGTGCTGCTCAATAGCAACATGCTCTATGTCAAGGCTTGAATTTTCAAATGAAATTTGCCCAGGGAATGATTTTTCCCTGTAAGGTGTTCAGGGTCAATCCTGCAACGCTGCAAATCCCAGCTCTAGGATAAAATAATGTTTCAAAACCACATTCTAGCTTATGAGTCTTTGTAGTCCAGGGGGCAGAAGTATTTACTTACAGAGATAACAGTGAAGACCGTGTTCACCACTCCAACACCAATGGTTGCATAAACTGGTTGGTCAACCCCAGCTCGCTCGAAAATGTTTGTGGAGTAGTAAAAGATCTATCAGAATACATCAGGATGAAGGATTAGGCAACAGGGCTGGTGAAACTTTTTGTTCTTATGAGGGAAGAGTTGCACTTGCTGGGCTGAGATGTGGCGTAATTTAATTATGATTAATTTTTCAACTTTTAATGGCTTGTTATAATAATTAAAGCTGAAAATTTCGTAGGAGCCTGAGGGAGTTAAAACTCCTGTTGAAATTCCCCTCTTAAGTTACTGCATTTACACATTAAATCTGTTTTCTTCTATGTACTCTATGTTTAATCTTAAAATCCAGATCAGCAGCATGGAGCACTCAAGACAAATATCTTAGTATGACCAAGTTTTACATGAATTTTAAAATCTTCTCATTACAACAACTCCTGTTTCTTTCTTCTCTCCAAGAATAAAATGATTCCTCTCCGGTGAAAGTTAAGGGTAGGAGGTAAAGGGTTGATGGTGTGGGCATGGCCTGGAGCCAGCTAGGCTGGGCATCCCTGTGTGCTCCTTTGCTTCTGGGTGATTTCTGATATTCCAGGAGGTGACGCAAAAGTTGTTTAGCTAAAAATGGCTAGCAAACAGTGATTCTGGGGTGAGCATGGTGTAATTAAAGAGAGCAAACTGCTGACAAACTCGGGTGGGTGGAAGGTCATGGGAGGGCTCGGCAGGGGCCTGCTGTGCCAGCTGGTTTTGAGCTGGACTCCCTCCCACCCTTCTCCCCTCCTGCCCCCTCACAGCCAGCTTTGCAGGGACCCAGGAGCCCACAACAGCCACGGGAAAGCCTTTCATTGCTTTTCGTGCTCAGCATGGATTTCTTGAAAGACAAACATTCTGGGGAGACTCACCGCGTTGATTCCCGAGAACTGCTGGGATATTTGCACCATCAGCGCCACGATGATAGCCTGCCTGTACTTGGAAGAGGTGAAAAGCTGTCTTATGGAGACCTTCTTTTCACTAGCAGCTTCTTGCTTTTCCTTTTCCATCTCTTCAATCTCTTTCATCGGATCGCACTTTCCTCTAAGCCTTTTCAAATCTTAGGGGGAAAAAAAAAGATTGACATTTTCAGTGGTAGATAAGTTGTAAATGTAAGGACAAGAAACCTTTTAGTCAAAACTCAAGGTAAGCCAACTACATGGACAGCTGTGTCCTCTTGCTCTGAGGGTTCCTATGGCACATCCAAGGATCCAGGGTGTGTCTGCTTGGTCAGGGGCAGCAGCACATCAGCTCTGCAGCAGCCCTGAGACATCACTCTCAAGCCTCATCCCTCAGCAGTGCTACTTAGTCCCATGCAAACATCTCAACAGTTTTTGATCCAGAGCTAGTTTGTATCTCAGCAGCTCAGAGCATGAGATGGAGAAACCACAGTCACATGGGAGTCCTCAGCCAGGCTTTTCCTTCTGTGTTTAATACTATGTACAGCATAAAACCAACTCTAGACAAGCCCAGAATGTTTTTCTTACTTTTTTTAGCTTGCTCCACCTTCCCCAGTTTGATGTAAAGGTATCGGGGGCTCTCAGGGCACAGTAAGAGCAGGAAGAACTGCAGCAGGGCAGCCACACCAGACAGACCAAGGAGCAGGGGCCACATCTCGTCATTGCCCAGAAGAAAGTCCAGTCCAAGGACCTGGAATAATTGAGGCATGTTTGAATGAATCATTTTGCACCCTAAGAAGAGAAAGCAATTGACCACTATGGTGTTTTGAAGTGACAACCTGGAGGAAAACTCGAAGCAAATACCAGCTCTTTTTCTGGATGTGTTTGTTTTCTGTACGTTTATGTGCCCACCTGTTGTGTAGGTGGGATTTGTGCCATGGTGGGCAATGCTTCCCCAATGAAGCCATTTTTGAGAATCTGATTATCAAGGGTCTCATGCTCAGGACCCAGACTGACTCTGATGAGATGCTGAAAAAGCTTCCTCAGGGAGAAGAGGAATTGTTTGCAGAAGTATTTTTTATTTCTTGAGAAGCTGTCTTTGTTTAGAGACATCTTACCCAAGGCAGGGGTTTAACCCCATTAGAACAGATTGTTTTGCACTCTCCTTCAGTTTTGGGGTGGAATGGTGAACAATAGCTGAGTATATCACTGGGGTCTTCCTAATCTCTGAAACACCCTCTCTGGGTGTGTGTGTTTTCCTGCTTACCTGGCTGAAGAGGATGCCCGTGACGATTGCGAGCTGGTGCAGCGTTCCCAGCGCTCCTCGCAGGGCCGTGGGGGAGACCTCGCTGACATACATGGGCACGAGTCCAGAGGAGAGCCCTGCACCGAGCACACGAGGGTGTCACCTCTTCCAGACACAGCTCAGCAGCCAGCACAAACCTCTTCCCAAAAGGGAAAGGAGGGTGGAGCCTGTGTGCTGCACCCCACACCCCACCAAGCCCCTCATGCCTGGCTGGGAACCGCGAGCACCTCGGAATGGGGCTGGGATGTCCCTGCATTCAGAGCCCCAAACTGGGAAGCCTTTTTACTTGAACACACTCATTAGAGCATAGAACAGGGGATGTCTGCTGGGAGAAGTTATCACAGGGCAAAGGGCCTACTTAAAACTTGCTTTGAAACCTCAGAGTGGAGTATTGTATTTGCATAGCAGTAACAGTGATAAAGGGCTATTATTATTAGTTATTTCTAATTCTAATGTAATTCCCTGCTATTTGCTGGCTGTCATATCCTCTCTGTGCACAGTGGTCCTGAGCTCTCTGTCTAGGGAACTTATTAACCAGCCTGGCCAGTGGTGTGCTCTTACAGCAGCCACCAGCAAGACCCATCCTTGAGATACAGAGGGACCTGCTCCTTTCTAGGATATGTAAAATGAAGATATGATAAAGCCAACCCAAATACTTCTGGGAAAGATGCTGGCTTGAGAATGGCAGACATAGCAGAAGAGGGAAACTCCCACCTGTGAAACCCCTTCTGAACTAAAAAAAGGGTTAAAAAATACAGAAGACTCTGAACTGCAGCCCTGGAGCTGCAAAGGAGCTGCTTTCAGTGTCTGACCCAGCCTGGACTCACCACAGTACAGCCCTGTGACCGCTCTCCCGGAGATGATGAGGATGTGGGATGGCCCAAATTTTGCCAGCCCCATGAGGAGGTTCCCAGCAATGGAGAGGATGTTCACCACCAGCATGGCTTTCACCCTGCAAGGCAGCAGCAGCACAGCTCCTCTGGCACCTGACTCAGCCAAAGCAGCCTTTGCAACATGCAAAAGGAGCTATGAAGTGACTTAATCAGAACTACAGGGGGAAAACAATGATTGCAGGCACTGCAAAAAATGGGGCTGGGGTACAATCAGAGTAGTTAACACTGTATTATAAATTATGCTATAAATCTGTGCAAATACCATTCAGATGTCCTCCTCTTCCTTTTGCCTTGGAAAGAAAAGGGGGAATTGAGAATTTAATCAGGGCTTCTCATCAGCTGCTGTCTGAAATGCTCAAGTTGCAATAAAATATCTGATTTGTAACTGAGGGTTTTAATAAGCCCAACCTCTGTGATAGCTGAAACAGTATTTTGGAAGTTGGAGGGTTTTTTTTTCCTTTTTTTCCCCTAAATTCCTGGAAATAACACAAGTTGTGTTTCTGCAGGAGGAGATGGCTCTGTGGGAAAAATCAAGCAGAAGGGTTTGGGCTGTGGCAGAGTCACAGGAGCCTCTCACCTCCCGAGCCGGTCGCCGATCCAGCCCACGGTGAAGGAGGAGATCATGCCACCGATGGCAAACACAGACACGGACAGGGACCAGTACATGGTGAGGATGTGGGAGGAGGTAGCGAGGTCCTCACTGGTGTCAGTCAGGGGTGGGAGTGTGCCCTCTGTGCCATCCTCCCCAGAGGCATTGGTGGCGTATCTGCCCGGGGGGACAATGCCCAGCACGCGCCCATAGTGCGCTTCTATCACCTGGGACAGGCAAAGAAGAATGCCATCAGCTCAGATCTGTAACCACCCCAACCCCTGTTTTGGATTTTTTTTTATGCCTCAAGAAAAGCTTTTCCTTGCAGGCTCTGCAGGGCTGAAATCTTGGGGTCTCCCCATCTCCACAACACCCAGACCTCAGTGGGGACAGGCCGCAAGGACAGGCACAGACCATTCCCCCTCTGGGACTGGGCTGAGCAGGGTGTCTGGATTTGGCACTGGATTTGGGGAGGGGGGCAGTCCCTTGGCTCGGGCACAGGGACTGTGTTGCAGTGGGGACAGCTCCATTATGTGCAGAGCCCCACTCCTTTCCCTGGGGAAGTGGCCATGGAGGGTCCTGGCCATGTTCTCACCCCACTGCTTTGTCATGAGGGCTTTGTTCTCTGTACGAATCTGCCTGGGAAGGGACAGAGCCTGCTGAGGGCTCCTGCTAGGGACAAACTGGCCCTGGCTGCCCTGAAACCATAGTTCCTTGGCCATACACAGCTTGAGGGGCTCAACTTACCTTCTGGGGGGGCATTAATGACCCCCAGGCTGTAGCCATACTGGAAGAAGCCCAACACTGCGGTGAAGACAGAGAGGACCAATGTTCCTGTGAGGTGCTGGGCAGGAAGCAAAGAACAACCTCATGATACTGTCCTAGCAATGCCCCAGACTGAGGGAGGGCTGCATCCCATCCCTATCCCAGGGAGCCCTGCTGGGACAGTGGAATCCAGGGATGCTGCTGCAGCTGCACAGGTGGTTGGCTCCCTCCAAGGGAGAAGGAAAACCCCTGGGGAGAGCAGGATCAGGTCCCAGGGCACAGTGATGCTGCCCCAAAATGCCAGTCCAGCTCTCCCTGCTGCACTCCCTGTCCTGGCCCTGGAGCTCGTGGGAGCCAGAGCTCTGCCTGGCACAGCAGTGCAAGAAGCAGCAGCAGCAGCAGTTTGTCATTCCCCATCCCAATTCCTGGAGTACACAGCTGGGAAAAAACACCAAAAGGGTGTTTTTCAGCAGCTCTGTTTCAAGCATTTTTTCCTCCCATCACTGTTAAAGTTATCCAATGAATCATCAGAGCTCTTAAAAAATAACCCCTTGACCCTTTTCCCCTCGCCCCATGCACAATTAATTAGCAGGGTTTTTTTTTTTTTTTGATTGGTTTTGGTTTTGGCAAAGGATTGCTCAGTGCTGGGCTCCTACAGAAATTCTAGTCATTTCACAAGAAAGTCTAGTGCAAAACTGCTAGCGAGCCATGATTACCTTTTCTGTCTGCATCTTCCTTTTCTCATCCACCCCGCAGCTCCTCTGCCTTCCTCCTGGGAACAGTCACTGTCCTGGGCTGCCGAGCAAGGTGAGGGCTTGGGCAGGGAAGGAAGGACAGCAGAGCTGGGATGGAGGCAGGAAAACGGGCTGGTGCTTAGAGAGATGGGACTATATCAACTCTGGAGTTAATGAGAAACCCAAGTCTTCCACGCATTATTTGGCCACTGCTCAGCTCAAGCAACCACCACCAATCCCCGTGTTTGGGACACACACGAAACAATGGGAGACCTGCAAAGACAGAAAGTGGATCTGGAAAATTCAAATGATCCAGCTGCAGGGCTGGTTTGGGGCTGTCCCTCAGCTGAACTATTGGAAATGTGATGCCAGGGGCATCTTTCGAGATGCTCAACACCTTCCTCAGCTTCTGTGCTGGGTGTACACATCACATCACAATCCTCTTGCTGAATGGGGGAGAAGAAGCCTGTAGCAAAGCACATGTAGCAAAGCAGCTAGAAAATGACTAAGTGTTTTATTTAAATAGCACTTAGCACCTGCTTTAAAAATATATTCATGTGTGTATATCACATCCAGAGCCACATACAAACACAGATGTATAGAGGCCTCTCTGTGTATCCATACACAGACACCTGCACTCACAGAGCCCCCTCAGCAGGCTGCTCTAATGCCAGCACACACCTATCAGAGGAGACAGCTGTGTGTGTATATGGTCATAAAACACAGCAAAATCCCCCAGAATATTACAATAAAAGAGGCTTTCATTAAAAATCCCACAGTAGTGTGAACAGTGAGCCTTTGAGCACTGCCAGCTGATGGCTGTGCTGTCAAATATTGTGGATTCTGGGAAATACTGCCAATGCTGCCAAATACTACTGATGCTGCCAAATACTTTTGCTTTGGCTCACTCGGTTTTCATGAACTTTGCACATCTGCACAAGCTGGTCTGAGCTGGTCTCGCTCTGGCTTGGGCTTTGCTGTCCTTGACATGCTCAGAGAGGAGCTGCAGGGCCGGGGGACAGTGGCATCCTTAGCGGTAGCAGACCGTGCCAAAGGCTGAGTCAGCCGGGAAGGTGATTAATGCTGATTAAAGTCATTATCTTGCAGATCAGCCTCTGATGGGTCAGGCAGCCAAGTTACAGCACTCATTGGATGATGCTCTCAGTCAGCCAGGCTTCACACGGGCACAAAATGTACTTTCTACAGAGGAAGAGCAAGAGGAAAAACAACAAAGATGAGTGTAAGACCACTAATCTTTGCACTGGTCTCCAGTAAAGTAAAACTTTAACTGGAGGAGGAAAGTTCATTGCATTAAGCAGGCTTTGATTCCAGCCACAGCATTCCCCTCTTGGGCTGGTGTAGCTATGACAGGAAGGGCCCCAAGGCTGAGCTTTTTAGTTTTCCTCAGTATTTGTCCTTCCTACTGAGATCTCTGCCAATGGTGTTTGTTTGCTTGCTGTGTGGATACCCAGGCATTTACAAAGCAGTTTCTTTGCATTGCAGTTAAATACCTTCACAATGGGGCTGCCAGGATTTGACAATTACCAAGCTGCTAAGGCTTGAATCAGAAAACAAATGGTCTCACCCAAGACCCCTGACCAAAACCTTCAGGCACTGTGAAATCTTTGCCAGGACAATGTTCCCCTCCGGGATTCCCACGTACCCTTCTGGGATCCCCATCCTGTGGCAGGTGCCTGGCCAAAAGAGGATGATGCTTTCCCTCCCTACTCTTCCCAGCCTACTGGAATTGGAGGGATCCAAGGCCACCAACACACCAGGAGCAGGGTGGCCTTTCCATGTCCCCCCACTGCTGCTTAGAGCAGAATGTTCCCGTAATCCACCTTCCTGGGGGTGGGTGTGGAGCAGCTGGAGCAGTGCTGGGGCACGGGTGAACATCACTCACCTCCCCAGGAGCAGCCCTTCACTTCCATGGAAACTCTGGAAGCCAAAGGCTGGGAGCCCCAGTCACACACATCTCTCAGCCAGGTCTGCTAGCAAAAGGCACGGAGCTGTCCTGGGGTTTTCCATCCCTCCCTCTTACCTTCCCTGCCAGGCAAGATGCTGTGTCCCAGTGCCAGGGCTGCCTCACCTCTGCCTTGGAGCCCCTGGCAGGTGCCAGCTGGGCTGTCACACACCCTGCACAGCCTGGCCCCAGGCAGTTTAAGCACATATTGATCTCTCAGTGGCACTAACAGACTCCAGACCCTGTGTTTCTCTGCACAGGGGGCTGGATGTGGATGTGCTGATTAGCAGAGGCCAGCTTGAGGCTGGTCCCAAGGCTCATGGATGGGAAAGGTTGGTGTGAATCTTCCTCTCAGTGCAATCACTCCCCAAAGGGGCTGACTTTTAGCTTGATAAAAAGAAGCGCTATGTTCCCACAGGACAGAGAACCAGGCCTGGCTCCACCAGAATGAACAACCAGCCCATCAAATCTCTTACACACATTGTGATCACAGCCCAGAGGGTGCAGAGAGTGGCACAGCACAGCCCAAAGCAACACTGACCCATCCCACAGCTGGTGAGCCTGGCCAGGGGTGATTGGCAAGCAGGGCCTGCATTATTTCTAATGCTTTATTTAAATAATAAAGTGCAAGAACTGTGCATAATGTTAGTTTGGCAGAATTGCCACGCTTATTGCCTATTCTATGTTGTGTGTACTGTAATTGGTGGTGTTGATAATCTAATGCTGTGTGATAAAAGCAATGGGCTAAAGTTTATGGTGGGGCTCTGCTTTTGAACAGCTGAATGTGCTTGTCACCTCAGTGGAAGGAATGCAAAGATTCCAGAGGGGCTGTGAGGCTATCCCCAGGTGCTGGGGCAATTTGCACGTCCATTTTACTGCCTCTGGGTCATTCAGAGACAGCTTTGATGCTAAAAAAAATAAAGGAAAAGCATGCCATAAACCAAACCAAAACAAAGAAAAAAGGTAGATCTGGTCTGCAAGACTCTGGCTGTCTAAGAGCAGGCTGATGTAGCACATCAGTGACTGGCACAAAACCAAAATTATTTTCGTCCATTTTTCCTCTCTAAGCACATCATCTGGGGAAGGCAGCAGTGCTGGGGCCACATGTGAGACAGCAACTCAGGCTGATAAAACACATTTAGGAGAGAGAATTTGGTGCATTTACAGCAGTGCTGTAAAGATTCCAGAGGTCAATGAGCCCCTTCCCACCCCCCAGCTCTGGCTGGTGCAGAATAGAAAAAAATGGGGAGCAAACCCAGCAAACCTCTCCTGCTGCAGGTTCCTGCTGCACGGAGGGAAGTGGCAGCACAGGGCAGGACACAGAGGCTGCAGGGCAGCAGTGGCTGTGACAGGTGTCCTGTGCCAGGAACTGCATCCTTACTGCTGAGGGATCTCTGCTGATCTCCTCAGAGCTGTTCCAGGTGGGTGCCTTAGCCTGGACACACAGGGAGCCCCATCCCACACCTTTGGGAACAGATTCAGTCTCTGCTGGCCTACACGATGCTCACGCTGGCCCCAATTACAGAGCATCAAATTGTTGCACGAGCAGGAAAGGACCTTAAGTGGGCTCACATTGAGGCAATGAAGTACAGCACAATTTCAGCCATTTCCAGCAGCCAGTCCAGCTCTGGCATTGGGGCCAGGGTCACCTTGAGCATCCCCATTCTGTCCCAAATAACATAGTGTCCACCCCTAAACTGTCTCAAAACTACAAAAAGGCCATTTGATAATAATTCTGAAACAGGTTAAGAAGATTCAGTTCCCACAAGTCGCTGCCACAGCCTTACCTGTGAGCATCCTTCACCTGGCAGTGGTACCAGCATCTCTCCAGGGTGGTGGAGCTCACCATGGCCTTTGCATGGCCTCATGACACTCTCAGGGCATTTCTTCCACTTACCATGAAGTTTTACAATATTTCATAGCAACTCTGTAAATTATTGAATCTGCAACAGACATTACAGCTTTTTCCTCCTATAGCACTGCACAGCTGAACCAATTTCCTTTCCTGGGCAAAAAGTCCCAGAATCACATTTTAAAATGAGCCCCAGGTTTTATTTCTTTAAACACTAATAAGAAGTAGTTTCTGAGAGCATTGATCAACCATAAGCACATCTTACTTACAGCAAAAGACAAGCAAATCAAAGCTAGTAACATCTGGAGGGGAAATGCCTTTATAGAAAAACATGGGTTGGTTTTGCAGAAGAGAAGCTTTCAGGTGGTGATGGTCCATCAAGACATCCCTTGGCCACTACTCACTGCTGGGCAGCATCACAAGTGACATGTCTCACCTCCCTGCACTCCTCCTGTTCCAAAACCACCTTCCCAAGAGCCTCCAGACAAAGACCATCATGACTGGGAGCCCTGAAAATCCCCTTTACCTCCATGTCCTCCAACACTCCAGGTTTTATCTACCCCAACATAAAAAGCATGGCTTAAAGGTGAAGTTTTGTGTTTTATTGTGGTTGGTACCAGAAAAGCATTTGCTCTGTGTTATCTCCATAGATATCTCACATATGCCATGGACAAGACTGTGGTAATACTGGCTTCTCGTGATTTTTGTTTCAAATTATTCTGAGATTTTAAAAAATACATTCACAAACCACCTGAGTCGTTTAAACTCGACGACTTCCTTCTATTTCATTACTGTACCCAAAAACCCACAATAACAAGAATCATCCAAAGCTGTTCATTTGTCACTTGAAGTAGAACAAAAACACCCCAGAACAGTTATCAGTTTGCAACACAGTAAAAGCTCTGGCCTTTATTTAATTTGTATTTTAACCACAATGAAAATACAAAGAGCTGGTGGCAATCAGTGTTTGTGATGGGATTTGAACACCAGTGTTGTGGCCCCGTTGCCATCTCTACACTCTCAGGCTGCACCAGCCCAACGGGAGGGTGCCTGGTGCTGGAAGAAGGCACCACAAAAGCAAATCCCACCTGCTTTTCCCTGGACTCCTGGGAGTCTCACCGCTGGCAATCCCTGTGGTACCAATCCCTGACACCCTGCCCACACTTCAGGTGAGGGTGGCCCGGCCCATCCCATCCCCTCCACCCCACAGCACCTCTTACCCTTGATAAAGATTCAAGTTTGACCAAGTCCTGTTGATTTAATCATTTTTTAATAAAGCCATCGTTACTGAGTACACCAAGATTGCCAGTTAAGCTCTCTATATGTCGCTGGAGGTAACAGCGCTGTGATCGACAGCGGAACGGAAAAAAAAAAACCAAAACCAAACCAAACCAAAAAACAAACCCCAACCAAAACGAGGTAGGTTAAAACCAGCAACACAGACCTTGTTATGCGACACCCCAACACCACAGGCGGCCATGCTTGCAGCTACTGAGAAAGAAAACCCCAGATACGCACCGAAAACGGAAATCAACTGAGCAGAGTTTATAAGGACACGATTCAACCTGAACTAAACACACACACACGGTTCGGCACAGATGTTGTCTTTCACTGTATGTTGGGTAATTCCTAGGGAGTGGAGGGGGTGGAAAACAAGTAGATTCAGACCCTTGGCCGAAGAAACCACACATATATATATTTTTTTAAGCTCTTTACAAGCCCAATCCAGCAACGTGGGGGACAGGCAGCTTGTTCTGTGGTCCCCATCCCTGTGCCGGCTGCTCCCGCACGCCAGTGCCCGGCTCTGGGCTCAGGGGAAACGAGTGCCCACAACCTTTGGCAGTGGTGCCCTCAGCACCCTGGGAGCCTTCTGTGGCCACAAATCCCCCTCAGGGGCAACCTCGGGGCTCCGTGACTGCCCCGCCGTCCTCTCCTCCTCCGATCCCCTGCCCGGTGCCCGTGGCAAAGCCCGGGGCAGGCGGGCACCTCCGGAGCAACAAGAAATGGCACCTCTGTCCCTATCAAGACACACCATTATGTGAAGATCCATATAGTAATATGGATTGACAGACTTGACAAAAATGGTAGCTGATTTTTATTAGTCTAAGGCTAGTAGTTTAGCCATTTAAAATCCATTTCCCAAAAGAGGGGAAAAAAACCTATTATTTTTTCTCTTCTTTAAAAATCCGTTAAGCCGTTGCTGCCAAAAGCAACATGTAAATGTTGGTGAAGGCAAAAGATTTCTAAAATTACCCAGCTATATGGTTATGGCCTTCATCACAAAGATAAAAGGTACATTTATTGTGCTGTCTCTCACCAGATTTAATTGGTAACTTTACAACATACTATATATTTGATGCTAGCAGGCAGACAGAATTTAAAAACAGACTTTTTGACACTGTTTCTTTCCCCGTTCTTACAAAGTAGGGGGACAAAGAAAAAAGTAAAACTAAAAAATAAAATAAAATAAAGGAGAACTCATAACCCACTATAACACAGCGTAATCAGGAGACCTCGGTGGGTCCAAGCGTGAAAGTCCATCCCTGGCTGCAGTCCCTGCCCCGGGGCTGGCGGCGTCGGGAGCGTGGGGAGGGGGATCCTCAGGGCCCTCCACACCTGCCTCTACAGTGTTAGTCCACGTGTTTAATGTCCTTTAAATTAGAAATAATGCCATGGCGGTGAGTGCCAAGTGCTCCTCTGTTACCAGTTCATCATGGAGTTTCTGTTGAGGGTCATGAAAAACACTTGGCTGCTTCCTCCGGATCTCACCGATGCAAAAAATACCTGTTTGGAAGGAAAAAAAAAAAAGGGTTTTTATTAATACTCAGGGGATGGAGGTTATCCATGCCAGACTGGGATTAAATTGAGCCACTCATTAGTAAATGCAGTAATTAAACCTCCTTCTCCCTCATTACCAAAAAGAGTTTGGAATGCCTGAAAAATACCAGGTTTATCACACTTTACTGCCATAGCATCATTTATTATGAAGTACTAACAAAAACCTGCTGTTAGTGGTCTGGATCTTGCTAAACATTCACCATTTGGGTCAATATCCGCCTCAGTCTGAAATGGCTTTTTTTGGAAAAGTTAGTCCTGGTATTTCAGCTATTCCTGAAAGTAAAGCCCAGAAAAACAACTTCCCTTCAACATGCTCAAAGCACAGGAATAGTATTCTGTATGAACAACAGGGGTTTTGGTGCTTCTGGGAGGATCCACCAGCATTTGATGCCAAGAGGAGTCTTAAAGAGTAAGTTATAATTTGGAAATATTGAAGTGAACCATCTGAAGCCTCTGTCCTTATTAAAACCAAAAATTATTCAACCTTACCAATTTAACCCGTTCTCCAGAAAGAGAAACATCTGGCTTTAGTATTTCAAACCCATCAATGATCAGTATTTTAGGAAGCTCAAGGTGGTTTTTTTCCAGCTTTGTTAGAATTGGATTACACTGACAATAAACTTAAATTCAGCTTCTTGGGCAGCTTCTCATGACATTCTCAACTGCAAAGTTAGGATATGTTTTCCTGCAGAGTTTCAGCCTACCTGCATGCCCCAGGTAGGGCAGTGCTCAGCTAATGAGCAGATGTTCACTAAAGCGATCATGGTCCCAAAGCTCATTTACTGCACATTATTAAACCCTGCTCTGGGGACACAGCAAACTGTTTCTTCACTGGTTTTGTGATGGTGTTCATTGTGAAAGATCTCCCTGCTGCTTGGTCCTGACTTAGCTTAGTGAAACCTTGTGAGAGGAGGGAACACTACCAGCAGAAACAGACCTCAGCATTTAACCATCTCTTCCATGCAAATGTGCCTTTTCCTCCAGCAATTTCTCCTCATTCCCTGCCCACCTTGCAACACCTGTAGCAGGGGTGATCTACATGACAGCCATGAAGCTCTGGTCACCCTCCAGAGCAGTATTTATCACTGCTGTCCACAGAAATGGATGAGGCTCTAAGAGGAAAGTAATTTAAGATGCATCAAAATGCATCTAAAGATGCACTGAAGTGTTTCTGCATCAGAGCTCAAATCAGGGTCACATACACACCCTTGCTGTTATTCAAATTTTAGAGTTCACTTGGCAACCTCAATTTAATGTTCAGATGAAAGAACTGGGAGAAATTCAAGCCAAGACAAGGCAGATCTCAGCAGGATGTGGAAGAGATCTTGCAGGCTGAGGTCTCCATCCACTGGAGAAAATTAACTGGGAATAGGCTTTTGGGCACTGCTTTTTAAACAGGACCTTCACATTAATGATTAACCTCAAGAAAAAACAGGTGTAAGGTTTAAAAGCACCTTGTGGCTGGCAGCACAGACACAAGCTTTGAAGTGGACTTACCTTATCATTTCTTTCACATAGAAACTTTAACCTTTGAGCTCGCTTGTGCATAAATACTCCATCCAAATGTCCTGTCTCCACTGACCGGATTTCAATAGCTTTCTCTCCCCAGCCCATTATTTGATTGGAATGAATGTAGGCTGTCAAAAGGAAGCGTTTGGCAGGTGTTACAACTTGTGTTAAATATTATGCAACAGGCAGAAAAGCTCTCATCAGCTGCTACTCAAAGCCTAAGCAGATCAATGGCAGAGCTCTGATGGCCAGGTGTGAGCCTGCAGGGACAGCAGCCTTTTCAGAGCACTCTTTATCCAGAAATTGCTGAGAAATTTAAACAGAGGCAGCATCACTTCTTCCAATTTCGGAAGGTGAGGAGCTGGGCAGTGTTTTGCCTCCTTGGGTTGTGGAGCTGAGCAACAGCAGAGCCAGAAGAGCAACCCAAGGGCTCCCAGCCCCCCACTCAGCCCCCCTCCACTCAACACAGGATCCCACCAGTGCCACAGCTCACATTTATTTTATACTTATCTCATACTAAAAAAGTTCAAATCTTCAAGAAATCACTTGCTTTATTATGCAGGACCAAACTGCAGAAATTTAGCAACTGCATCTCTCAGCCAGTTGAAGGAAATCCTCTTTGATACAAGGCAGATGACTCCATCTCAGCATTCCCAACCCCTCATCTTACTTGTGGCTTGTATGTTAAGCAGGGGAAGAGGAAGGGGTGACCTACCCACAGAAGTAGGCATTTCTCCCCACTGGAGCACCACGTCTTTAGTTATCCGTCCGTAGGTGTTCACGTAGACACCTTCATCCTCATAGCACACCAGCATCTCCATCCCGTCCGTCTTGGGCAGGATGACAATGGCATGAGGAGTGATATTGCCCTGAATCTGCAGGTTAAACACACCCTGAGAGTCAGAGCTGCACTGAATGCAGAAAGGGGAAGGGGGAAGGGAGCAGAGCACTTGGGGGGGGAAAAGCCCAAACCAGAGAACAAAGCACTCCCTGCATTCCCCACACAGGCACTGGCTTTCAGAGATAAGCCTGAAGGGGAATAAACTGTCATGTTTACCCTACCATCAAAGCTGTCTGACACAGCAAGGATAAACAGGTTCAGCAATTACAGACAGATCACTACATACACACCCCCAAGACTGATGGCTGACACTTGGCTGGAACACAAGTAAGTGACTGAGCCAATGAATCCATCACCAGTTCAAATCAAGGTAAATAAAATCAGAATTTTACAGACAGCCCTAGGGAGGAAATACCCTATTTTTTAGCAATCCTCCTCTAGCTCCAAGAGCAGCTGCATTGACTTTCCACCGATGTCTGCCTTTCCACGGCTAAGACAACACAAAACCATCCCAAACTGCCCCAGTATTTCTCCCTCTGCTCTTGCCAGTTCTCTCAAAGGAGACTACTGCTTGGATCAGATTCAGCAATTCCTGCACTTGTTTAGTGACACAATTTCTCCTAGACCAGTTTATTGTGTATCCAGTATGGATGGAGTTGAAATGAGCCAACAAGAAAATTCTCCAGAGAGCTGCATTACTGCTCCATGCAGTGTACAGATTCTCCTTTCTGTGGGACATGGCAACCCTAAACTTTCTGCTCATTATTGAGGACAGAAACAGCCTGTGCAAATGTTGAGCATGAAGAATGTGAGAGCTCCAAGTCCTCTTGAAGTGAGCACAGCACTGGGGAATGCCACAGCCATCACTGGTCCACCTTTCTGACCCCCAGGAGCCTGTCCAAACCTCACTGCCCGTGTACTCACGTGGGATGGTATATAGATATCATAGGAGTTCCCAGAATCCACATCAATCACATGGAAACCAGTGTGGGATCCAAAGATAACCTTCAGCCTCTGACCCTCTTCTACAGTGAGATCCACAAGCAACGGCTTGTGCTGGAGATCTGCAAAAGACTTTCATAATCCCTTCCATGAGCATCACAGAAAAGCAGCAAATCCCTGTTGCAGCAGCCTGAAATCACATTTGTTTGACTGTGTTTCCTACTAAATATATGGTTATTTGTACTCCCTGTCAGATGCCTCAGAGGGTATTACCCACTCTCTCCAGCCATCCCAGCAGGTAAGTGCCACCCTTGCCAAGCCCAGCTCTCTCTCCTTCCTTTAGAGACCAAATCCTTGTGTTGGTCTTGGGAAGGAGACAGCTCAGTTTTACATCAGTGTGTGTTCAGCAGAGATCCATGACCACCCACCTCCTCTCTTGGCAGCGATCACTGCTCTGGCTTGGGCAGCTGAAATGAGTCAGGGTAGCAAAGAGCTGCTTTTCCCTGCTCCATCTAACCTGTGAAAGGCTGGGACCAAGCCCCGGCCATGGATCCATGTCTTAGGTGCTCAGCAGGGGAGTAAAACACCCCTGGGGAGAGGAAAGGGCTCCTGGCACTGTTCAAGGACCACTCTGATTCCTCACAGGGAGAATCAGTGGGTGCCATTTCCCTCTCTCCCAGCAGATCCCTGCCTGCAAGGCAAGGCAAGGATGTTCATCCCCCCGGGCTGCAGAAGCAGCACCAGGAGCACCAACCAGCACCCTCAGAGCCCATGAAATTGGATCCCAGGCCATTTTGATGGTGCTGAGCTCTCCATGTCACTGCACCCATTTATTCTGGCTTTTGTTCAGAAAAAGCAAATGTGAACTAATACTGCATGGGTCCATTTGTGTTGGGAAGATGTGAAATGAGACTACTCAGCATGAACATCTCCACAAGGCTTTGCCCCTTGTGACTCTTCTCTGCACAGGGGATGAAAAGTGCTCTGAAGGACTAAGCACAATATACCCACTGGCAGGAGAGGAGGAAGGTCTCACTGAGGAGACTGAGGTAGGTGAAAAGGGAGGAAAAAAGAGAGAGAAAGAGTGGGTCACTCTCCCAAACTTTCTGTCTTGAAACAGAATCCACATTGCAGAAAGGGAGAGGACCTTGCAAGATGAAAATAGAAAACCATGCCTGCCTATTTTTGTACTGTATGTTAAAAATTAGTCAGAGAGAAAAAAAAAATCCACTAAACACAAAAACCCCACAAAAACCACCCACCAAAATCCCCAACTCAATTTTACTCATACATGTTTGATCAGTTTTCTGCAAATTCCTCAAGTAAAGCCTGCTAGCATAAACTAATAATAACATTTCATTGTTGGCTGAAAGCAGAACGTATGCAATCTCTTCAGCCAGCAAGGATCCCATCTCCCATGCCTGCCAGGCATCCTGAGGAGCTCAGCTGCATCAGCAAGATGCCTTTTTGCTCTGCAGAGTGCAGAAATCTCATGTATTTACAATTACAGAGGGTAAAAGACAAACATACCTTAAATGCCATAAACTTGTGATATGGTTTAGGAGCCCAAGCGTAGATCTCTACAGCGTTCTTTAAGGCAATCACCAAGAACTTGATTCTTTCATATTTCACTAGAATAAAAATAAACTCAATTTTAAAAACATTCACTCTCATTGCAACTAATCTCTAGGAACAGCTTCTCAGGCTGTTGATTCTCATTACATAGAGTCCACCTAAAGCATAAAGATGGATTCCAAATTTACTTGTGGCTATGGTCTACCCATAGTTTTAATTCCAAATAGGTCTGACCTGACAAAGACTAGAGAACAAAACCAAATCTCTTCAGACATTTATTTCCACTCACCGACTTTGTAGTGGATGCATCCCTCCAGGTCCCCAACTGTGATCCAACCCTGCTTCTTCTCCACCTCAGGGTCATTGTGTAAAATCCTGTTTCTCAGCCAGGACAGGTAATACACACGCAGCTTGTTCTTCTTTCCTGTTAGCAAAGGAAATGTCCCTGTCAGAGCAGAGCTCGTTTGCATGGGCAGTCTTGAGGTTTCAGTGCTTATTTTCAATCACAAGGTGACAAAATTCAAACCATTTCTTGATAAAAGTAATATAAATAGTAATTTAGTTGTCATGTTGGGTTTTTCCTTGGAAAGAAATACATGGAAAGCAAAGCCCAGACCTCTGTTTCACAGGCTGCAGGCAGATACTGGAAAAGCCAGGCTTTGCTTCCCACAGGCTGGAAATATTCCTTTTCCTATAAATCAGTGTTCACAAAGGGACAGTGGGGCACTGACCCGAACCCTCCTACAGCTCAAAGCTTATCTAACCACTCAACTACCTGCTTTCCTTCCTTCCTTCTCCTTCATACAGCATTAATTCCACCCTGGAGATGAGACAGGAGCTCCCTGGCCTGTGACAGGCACTGCTGTTTGCCTGGTGCTGGGCTCTGCAAAGCTGAGGGGCTGCCAAATTTCTGCATGGCTGCCTGCTCTTGGATGGCTGTGACATGGCTGCAAAATCCATGTGGCTGCAGAGCCCCCGCTGCAGGGATAGGAAACAGCTCACACTGGTGGGATGGGACCAAATTATAAACCCTGTCTGCTCACAGGTGCCAGGATTCATTCTCAGCATCATTTTGGGCTTTGGTGCTCCCCCCCACTCATTTTCCAGCTGTACCAAACCCCTTACCCCTCAGCTGTATCCCATAACCACAGGGGAACTGCAGACCAAGTAAATGATGGAGCAGTTTGGAGCTCTGTCTGCATGGAGGGAGCAGGAATTTGCAGGTGAACACAGAGAGGCCATGAGGTGTTAACAATGCAAAAGTAAACAGAAGGATGATATCAAGCAATTTCCTAATGAGCACTTCTCTTGCTGTCCTCTGTGAGCTTTGTGGGACAGCTTTGCAGGAGAAGGCTCTGCCCTGGCCCTGTCACCCGTGTGCTCCTCAGGACTGCTCTGCAGGAGGATGCTGGATGTTCTCCTGGGAGGCTGACTACAGAGGTTTTGCTTTTTTGGTCAGAAATCACCCCATGAGCCTGGTACGAGCACTCTGGAGCTCCCAGCTAAACACAGGGACAGTGAAAAGCCTCTGGCCCTCATGATGCTTGGGACAGCGTGGGCACAGCTGGTCTGAACTGGAAACCTGAAGCCATGGATCATGGCTCCCTCAAACAGAGCCAAACAGACCCAAAAGCAGAGCTCTCTGCCCCCTCAAGCTGTGACTACCTGTCTTGCTTGCATCCTGCAGCTCCCCTTCCCTGCTAAAGGAGCAGAAGATGAAGTGCAGTCAGCAGGTGAAGGGAGCAAACTCTCCTGAAGGCAGATTGAAATAATTTGATTCCAGAACAAACCACCTCCATCTCCCCTGGGAGCTTCCCTCTGACACAGTGAGGAGGTTTTGTCTGAGCTGGAACCACTGGGGGCTGAGCAGGTGAGTGAGGGGGTGAAAGCAGGAGAGGAGCACCTGATATTGTCACGAGGACATTGAGGCCCTCCAGGACGTCCATCTGCTGGAATCGCCGCCGGTTGATGAGGTTGTAGACCTTGCCCTGCCCGCTCCGGTCCAGCAGCATCAGGCCATTCTCTGTGCCCACCAGCAAGTTCACACCTGGAGAGGAGGGACAGGAGAGGGCCATGGGCACCAGGACAACACCCCGAGCTCATCCCCGCTGCCACCAGAAGTGTGACCAACCCAGCTAAGCCTGGCACCTTCCCATGGGCAGGAAGGGTCACTCCCCAGCCTTGCGGGATGGAGAAGGGGCCAAGCTTGGTGCTGGGGTGCACATTCCCATCCCAGCCCCACAGGAGCCCCAGGGAGGGCAGGGAGTGGCTCACCCCAGAGAGCAGCACAGAGGATCTCGGAGTTGAAGCGCTTCTTGTACTTGCGGATCTCGGGGGTGTCGCTGTGCGGGCGGATGTTGGTGGGGTTCACGTTCACCACCGAGATCTTGCGCGCCTCGTTCAGCTTGGCCTGCTCCTGCCTGAGCAGCTCGCTGGTGAACAGGGCTGCCAAGGAAACATGAGAGCACACAGAGGGGTGGGTTAACTGCTCTCTCACCTCTTTTTTTGGGGGCAGAATGGGGACAGTGGAAAGCCTGTGGCCCTCATGATGCTTGGGACTCCCTGAGCACAGTGAGGTCTGAACTGGAAACCTGAAGCCATGGATTCAACCAGAGCCAAACAGACCCAAAAGCAGAGCTCTCTGCCCCCTTGGTTTACTTCTCAGTGGGGGAGCCATCACTGTGTTACAAGACTTTAGTTTGCCCAGACATACGGTGGATTTCTGCTGCTCCCTGTTTCCTCCCAGACCTTTCTGGTGGGGGAGAAGTTGGATGGCAGCTGGAGAGGGCAAGGATACAGACACGAGCTATGTTTGGGCAAGAGTGAGTGAGATGTGAGAGAGGTTCACTGGAGTTATTCAGGCTCCCTGACCTGCTTCCCACAAGGCACTCCCATCTCAAAATGGCCACATTGGCTCTTACCAGTAGCAGATGACTCTTCATCCTCATCTTCATCTTCATCGGTAGGTGAGGTCTGATACACTCTGGTATCCACAAAGGGGGGTGAAAGAGGCTTTGGTGCTACTTCCCATACCATACTGGAAAATAAACAGCAAAGAGAGAGTTCAGAGCACAGAAATAACAGTGATTTTGTTCATCTGTGTACATCTAGGTCTTTCTAATGAGCAAACTGCCTGCCTCTGTGGGGCACTTTCTGAGCCCTCTATGAACATCTGCTCCTCCTCCCCATAACTGATCAGAAACAAACATTAAATTGGATTCCTGAGTGTCTGTGAGCAACAGAAAATGGGAGGAGCAGGGCTTGGCTCTGCTCTCCTCACAGGCAGAAGCACAGCCATCAGGACAGTGAGCAGAGAAGCCACAGGGCCAGAGGCAAAAGCCAACACAGGTAAAAACCAATGGAGAGTCACAGAATCATTTAGACTGGAGCAGACCTTTAAGACCATCAATCCACCTATTTACTTGTCTGCATGTCACACACACGCCTTAAACCCTCTCTGGGATGCCACACAGGTGATGGTTTGCTTTTCCCACTTTCCCACTGCAGCCAAGGTTGGCAGGATGGTGCTGGGTGTCCCTGTGAAGCCCTGGCCTGGCAGTTTTGAAATTGCCCCCAGCATTTCAAGTGTGACTGCAGAAAGGGGCATTTCAAAGTTAACAAAGGGTATTGCAGGGAATGTCAGAGCCAATACTTTGCTGAGGGAATCTGGGGATGAATGAACTGCAGTGTCACACTGCTTTCTTTATAAAACCATTCCTTTAAGGCAGAAAATGAGGCTAAGACTCCTTCCAAGCCAAAGAAAATCCTTGCCTTTGGAGTCAAAGTGATGTGAATTCTCCCCTTCTTTGAGCAGCTTATCCTTCCTACTCCAGCATTTACCCAGCTTGATGGATGAGCTCAGTTTAGAGCTGCAACAGCAGCAAAGCCCAGCTCACTCTGCAGCAGCACTACAGCTCACATTTTTCTTCTCTGGGATACTGTCCTGTTTCTGAAATAAACCTTCCTCAGCTTTCACACAGGCTGCTCCCCATGCCGACTGCCACAGACCCCGTGTGACATCTGCCATGGGGACAAGTCCCCCATGCCTGAGGAGCACCACCACCCTGGCACATCCCCACTGACACCAGGCTGGGCCAGTCCTCCAGTGGCCACAGAAGGATTGAGGGGCACAAAAATCCAGGTGTAGGAGCAGCTTCATGGCTCGTGACTTCTCCAAGCATTTTGGGGCTGGCAGCCAAAATCAGGCTGAGCATCCTGCCTCCCTCCCAACCCTATTCCCTGACAGCCTGGCTGTTGCCATAGAAACATAGAAACAGGGTGGCTTTCCAAACAGAACATGGTAACTGAGGAAGGAGTTAACAGCCTGCGGCACAGATACCTCCACTCTGTGCTTCTCTCCTATCCAAGAAATGCACAGATATTCTCCCTTTGCTGGATGTCTTTTCCATAAAACAACAGCAATTTAAGGAAAAGAAGATTTCAGTATCTGCAGGGATTTCCAGCTGAGAGCCAGGTGCTTTCCAGCAAATGAATTATGATGAAACTCCTCATCCCAATGCGCCAAACACTTTTCCTTGCTCACACTCAGTTATTCTCCTCAAAAGCTGACATTTTAATACCTTCTAAGTCTGATATTTAAATATTAAGACTTCATCCTCCAGGTCCTGTTCAACAGCCTGTAAACCTGTGTGGTGGCTTACAAAGAGCATCAAGCTGCAGGCTGAGGTTGTGCTTGCATGAGTCACCTGGAAGCCTGTGAACAAAATCCCCAAGTTTCCACTCACACCCACTGCTCAGTCAACTCTAAAAATACAATTTTAGAAATGGAGGAGATCTTTTTGGTTGATATTCTATAAATGAATGTATTTAAACTCAATCCCAGGCTGCATTTCAGCAGCCTCAGGATGACTGTGGAAGGTGTTACTTTCGGGATAGACTCTCTCATTGCTGCTTTTAATGCCAATGAGGAAACAGATAAAAACTTGAGGTCAAGTCAGGCACCATCTGTTCTTACGTTTTATCAATGTCCAATTCCAAGAAATTTTTATTTTTATACTGCTAGTAAAAGTACACCATAAAGTGAGAACATAATTTCTATGAAAGAACATAGGATGGCAGAACGTTTGGTGTACAGCCCACAAAATGAAACAAAAACAGTAAATACAATAGCTTAATTAGCACCAAATGGGTTGATTTCTCATGAGAAAAGAAAACTGTGTCTGGTTCCCACAGCTAGGGATGGTAACCAGGACACATCAATTCATTTGTACTTTCCAGGACTTTCTACACTTTATACAATTTAAATGTTCAGTTGTGTCCCTGTAAAACACCTACCAGAGAGAAAGGCTTTGCCATGCTGGGAAATACAGGATTCTCCTGTTCTGAACTATCTGGGATTTTGTTGGCTTTGGTTTTTGGTAACCTTTTCAGTCATGATAATTATCAGAGGTTGCACAGATGGAAGCTGGGCCCAGTTGAAGCTAAGAGCATCATTGGCTCTCATCCCTTCCTTTTATATCCAAGTGTCAAAAAAAACCAACAGGGCTTCCTCATCAGCTGGCAGCACTCGTGTCACACCACCAGAACTCCAGCTGGTGGGCTTGAAAGACCTAACAGATCTTTCTCCCATCAGCCAGAGCCCTACAGCACTGACCCATCCGATTCCCTCGTACTTCCACTACACTCCCCCACGAGGACCAGAAACGGAGAGAGGGCAGAGCCAAGAAAGCCAGGGAGGAAAGCAGAGAGCCCCATCACAGGGCAGAGATGTTAATTCTTGCTTTAAAAGCGATGCAAAGGAGAAAGAGGAGCCCCCCACCACCTACTTCAGGCACCGAGTCCATGTCCTGCGCATGCGTGGAGACTCGCCCCAGGGCCTCGGTCGGCGTGCCCGCCGGCGAGTGGCTTTGCTGCACCAGGTCAGGCAGATTGATGTGACCTGCAAAGCCATTGCTGGCTGTGTGGCCAGAACGCTTTTTTTCACCAGAGGTCTGCAGAGACACAAGGCATGAGGAAGGAAGAGAGGGAGGGGGGAAGGGAAGAGAAAAAAAAAGAAGAGAAAAAAAACCAAACAAAACGAAGTCGTCGGCAGTCCCCCCGTTCCCAGAGCAAGTGCAGGAGAAGGACCCTCTCTGTTCCATCCCCATGCAAGCTGGCAAGCAGCAAACCAACCCCCTCTCCAGGAGAATTAAAGACAGGGTTAATGACAAAGTCAATACAGGGTAATTAGCCACGAAACAGCAAGAGAAGCCTGGTCACTGTTGTTTGGAGACGAGGAGTGTAGGGCAGATTCTGCGCTTGCCCCATGGGTGCAAACCCCATGGCCAGCTCTCCTCCCACCCAGCCACTGGTGACAGCAGAATCTGAGCCCTCCATCAGCATTAGCCTGGACAGCTTTGCACAGCTATGGCAAAGAGCAGCCTGACTGCAAGTGCCAGCACAGCCCTGTCCCATGTTTCTGTGACCCAAACCAGCAGTGAACAGCAGCAGCAGAGGAGGAGTGGCAGAGCCACCAGCAGCTCGCCCTGCACACCAGGTTCTTTGGGTTTCCCCAGGGTTCCCCTTCCTCTCCATCCCCTCCCTGTGCAAGGCAGGCACTGGGGAGTTTCTCCCTTCCTCATTTATTTTGCCATTTGGATGAATTTCACCCACCTGGAGCACATCAATGAGATTGTTACAGAAACTTATTAATTTATTTTGATTAGTAGAAACTTTAACTGGGCTCACCAAGCCCCTGACTAGTCCTGATGACATTTATCTTTTGATTGCTCACTACCATCACCTTCAACCACACCTTGCCATTCCACCAAAGAGTGAAAAGCCTTTGCCCAAAGACCACGGACCTCAGTGAGACCATCCTCTGACAGCTATGGTGGTGAGGGGAGAAAAAACAGTAAATACCCAGCACAAGGCTACAGGTTGGATTTTTCATAATGCTTTCTTCTCCCAGTGAGGTTTTCCAGCTGCTTGTCTTGCCCACTGCATTTAAACCCTTCTGCATCCTATTTCTCATACAGCCCTGCTGGCACAGCATGGGCTTTACTGTTGTGATGCTGAACACAAGTTCATTTCAGGAACAGCTGCCTGAAATGACCTCATTCTCCCACTCACCCACATCACCCTCCCTGATTCAGGGATGTGCAGAGCTGTGGGGATCCCTGCTCTGAACAGCTCCACCCCAGTGAGGGATGAGGTGGACTGTATTACTGCCCCCTCCAAAACTGATGGAGAAAGGCAGCAAACGTGCTGTGACTTCTTTTGCTAACTCCCTCCTCTCTTCCAAAGTTGCATTCATATTTTTCCTTCATATGTGAGTATTTTATATAAATGGAATTAACAACTAAAATGCTGCTCAAGTCTCATTGTGTGCAATCTAAACATCCTTCCTTTATGACTGTTGACTCCAATCTCCCCTCCCTCCTTCTTCTCTCCCATCCACCTCCCCGATGTGCTGGTGGGAGAGTGACTCCCCTGTTCCCTAATCACCAGAGCTTCCTGTCCTCTCACTAGGAGTCCAGATATCCATCTGCATTTCCAGCAGCATCGCCAGAACGTTCCAGCAGCTGGAAAACTGAGAAACACTGAGGGAGATATTCCCCAGCCACTGAAGGTGCCTCCTCTGCCTCCCTCCTGCAGAACCACCCATCAGCATTGCTCCCACCACTGCCTCACCTCTAAAGCACTGGAGCTGGGGACAAGGGCTCACATCCCTCAGGGATGCCCAGTGCCTCCCACAGTGGGCTCTGGGCAGGACCAGCCTCTGTTAAAAGCCCCCAAATGCTCTACAAGCACTGCTCAGCCCCAACACAGTCACACAGCTGGAAGAAAAGAGGAAACTTTGGGCCAGCTCCAAGTGAATTCACTAAACGCTGTGAACTGAAGACAACTCCTGCTGCCTGGAGCAATGGTGGGGTTACAGCAGAGCCATTTGCAGGAGGCCCCTCCCCGCCGTGCCCTGGCACTGCCATTCACTGCTGTTTGTAGTGCTGAGAAACATTTGCACTTGTCACATTTGCCCCGAGTGCAAACTGCATTAACGAGCGCGCTAACGAGCACAATTTACTCGGTCATTTTGTGTTCCGGACACACAGCACTGTTAGTTTTTGTGCTTACATGGGCAAAACCTCCTGAAGATGCTCCATGGAAGTGTTTGTTTTACAACTTACCTCCCTCACCATTAAAGTCCCTTCCCTTGAAATATTGCTAAACGTATCTGCGTGGGAAGTCTCCAGCCCGTGGGTTGTCACCATCCCCAGGTTGTACGGCTCGTTGCTTCCAGGGATCCCTGTTGGGCTGGGGACAGAATGGAATAGCATTCATGGTGAGTATTTCCTTTGTTAAACTAGGTGAAAAACCCTCTAGTACAGTATTTATTCAATAAGGTAAGGCTCTGTATCTCACAGGAACAAGAGGCAGAAAAATACATCCACTTAGATGTGTGGGGAAATGATTGATGCTGCCAGAAATACCGGGCCAGGGTCAGGCTGATAAACTACAGATACCAAAGAGAGGGACCATTCTCTTTCTTATCCCAAGAGGAGCATTGATGAACAGGTAACAAAGAGTGGCACTCCTCCTCTACTTTCTATCATTTTTTCCCACCTAAAAAAGCTGCAGAAAACCAAAATTTACTCCCTTTATTCCCCATTTCAACCCCTGAAAAGGGAACATTGGAGCATCTGATGCAAATGACAAGGCATGGGATGGGGTTTGGAGGTGTGGGCAGGAGGACAAGTTGTGTTGTAGCTTTCTGCTCTCTTCCAGGTGAAAATGTAGCCCTAGCCTGTGGTTTCACCTTGAAATTTCCATGCTCCTATCTCAAGATAGGCTGGAATTTATTAAATTGTAGGGCTGCCTGAAATTGGACGTCACAGGCACTGAGCAGCCCCCATTACTTCAGTATTACATTCTTGGCAGCCTGGCTGTTTAAATATAACATAACTTGAACAAATCCACGAGCAAACGACAAGCACCTCTGGATGATCAGAGTCTGGATGATCAGACTTTGCATTTAAAAGCCTCACAGACCAAATGCTTCCATCAGTGTGAGGCAATACAATCTTTCACTCCTGTGCACACCAACAAACCTGGAGGCTTGTGAGGGAGCCTGGTCAGTGAAAAGCCAAAACAACCTGGATTAATCATGGGGTTGCTGGACAAGGTGAGATCCTGAGGTGGGATTGGCTCCTTGCCTGGATCACACCAAACTTACAACTGGACAGGCATCACAAGGGCACTCCAGACAACAGCACTTTTCATGTGAGGAGCTCACACCTCCCCACCATTAGCTTTTCATCAAAGGATGAGAAAAGCACAGTTATTCTAGTTTTAAAATGAAAAAGCAGTGCCAGAGGAAATCATGGTAATTTTGAGACTGTTGAGCCAGTGAATGAATGGCTGTGGTAGCCCTGAGATCCCACATTTCATCAGTGCAGTTTGCACATCATCCTGCAAGAATTCCCTGGCCATGGGCAAGAGCTGGCTTGCACTGCTCATGGAGGGGGGCTGAATGGAGTCATCAGAGCCTTCAGATGGAGAAATCATATCTCCAGAGGTGGATGGAACAAACAATCCCTCCTATCCGCTGGGACACAAAGCAATGGGTAGGTTTATCCTGTAGCAGGAGAGACCTAGACAGAGCTGGAATAAAGAGCAGCCAAGTGTTCAGGGATGATACCTGAAGGGAAGTTTAAACATGGGTTACACAAAGATCACTCAGAAGGTGCAGCAGTAGATGAGATGATCTCTCTTGGCCCCACTTTCCAATGACAAACACTGAACACAGGAAAATAAATCTCTGATAGAAAAATATCGGAGTACATCAAGGCTGAACTTGAGTTAAGGTCTGTTTTGTGAAATAACTCAGAGCATTTGCTTTCTTTTCTCCCAGACATGGGCCAGGGCAGCTCTGCCTGCAGACACCCCTGCATCCCCACCCTCTGTCTCTGGGACACGACACAGACAGGACATTATGGGACACGTGGCATTGGGCTGGCAGGGGCTGGGGGCATCCAGCTCATTGCTGTGCCTGTCATCCCACACATGAGGCTGCAAGGCATCCAGTGAGACATTCATCCACTGGGAAGTGCTGTGTCAAACCCAAGGTGTCTGAAGAAGGATGTCAGCACAGATTAACCACTCCTGATTAAATTCCTCTTCCATGAGCAGCTTGAGGCCCCTTCTGGCACGCCTGACTGCCCTTCAGACTGCTGCACATTCAGAGCCAGCCCTCTGCCTCCTGACTTGATCCCACTGATTCAAGAACTCTGATTTTAATTCTTCTGCCGGAAGGAAGCTCCAGCCCTGGAGCCTGGCACTCTGAATAACATGGACCCAAGGAGACATGGTCTCCCTGCCACTTAGAGGGCTTCTATTCTGCTCCATGCCCCACCACCATGAATCAAGAGAATCTAAGAATTGTTTAGGGTTGGAAAAGACCTCTAAATTCCTTGAGTCCAACCATTCACCCAGCACCATCATGTTCACTGCTAAACCCTGTTCCTGAAGCCAAGTATGCCTACATCAACTACAACTCATTTATCAGGAAAAGTGGAAATGAACTGACTAAAATGCAAATAATGCCTTGAAACCTTCCCACAGCTCCACTGTGAAATCAATGGGGCAGGATTCAGATCCTGCCCCCAGGCAGAGACCTCCAGAAATGCCCCTGCAAAGCACTGGGTGGAAAAGCCTGAGCAGAGATCTCCAGGAACTCTCTCTGCATGGCAACAGCTCCCTGTGAGTGGCGAAGCTGTGCTGCCCTGAACTGAAGAGGCTAAAAAAACAAGTGTCCCATGGGACAAAACAGTCTGCTGACCTCTTCACTTCACCATTTTAACTCACCAACATGACTGAGCCAAGGGCAGAAATCCAAGACAAAGATTCAGGATTGTTTTAATCCTGGCTCTACCAGTTGGCACTGGGCAGGCCACCAAGTACTGACACTTTAGCATGGCTTAATTTGGGGCAAGACCAGGCTCAAGAGCAGGCAGAGCTTTAACAGACCCATCCCATGGGCAGGACCCATGGTGTGGATGAGGTCAGCTGTGCCCACTCTGGCCAAAAACCTGCCTGGCTCATCAGCAGCTTGAGCTCCATCAGCTTTGAGCCAGCACTCACTGCACATGCAGCGGAAATAGCTCAGTTTTTCCCATTAATTATCTCTAGTTTGGAACAGGAACAACACTGATGTGAGTACATCATCCCTTGCAACCATGACACTGTTCCCAGTGCCAGCCACCAAACATGGGCCCACTTTGGACATGTCCTTTATCACAGCTACTGCTCCTCCAGGCCTGGACTCATTGGGGTTTCACCTCCAGAAAAACACACGCCGGGGTTTCACGGTTTGCCCCCCCCAAAAAGAAAGCATTCCTCACATGAGCCGTGGGATGTCACTGACAGGCACTGTCCCATCGTGTGTCTCGTTCTCCCCATCCTCCTCCTCCTCCTCGCTGCTCTCTGACTCCTCACTGGAGGAGGAATAGTCTGTCACCTTCTTCAGGGGCCGATTGGTTTCTTCGATGCGCAGCTCCCTCAGCTCTTTGGCCAAAGCCGTCAGATCCTAAAGGGGATGGGGGCAAGGAAACAAGGAAGTGATGGCTGTTACTCTCAGAGCAAGGAGAATGTCACACACATCTCTCCAAAAGCCAATGCTAACAGCACGAGCAACAAGAAATAGCTTTACAGAGTCGTTACAAACATGAGACAAACGTAAGACAATGTTTGTAGCATGTAGCATTTATTAAACAAAACAAAACTGATTTACGCTCACTGAAAAGTCAATAGCCAACCTCTTCTTTTTCTCTTTGGAACGTGTATGTGCATATATATACACACACTTATATGTATATACACGACAAAATTATATTTGTTGGAAAAGGTGAAGTTCAGTCACCATCATAGTAAACTGGAAAACAACATCAACTTCAAAGATTGGCTCGGAGAATTTCTCCTGCAGGGTTTTCTCTTCTTTCAAACTTCTCAAAGAGACCCCGTAATGGTATTTATTCTGTAATAAATGCATTTGGGAAGGAAGCAATGACAGCATCTCCCATGGAGTGGTGCAATCCCCACGTCAAGAGCTGCTTCCATGGTGAGTCTCCGCTGTCGGGCGGCTGCCGAGAGGCGGTGAGGAGCACGAGGAGAAGCGCCCAGCTCAGCCAGACTTTGGAGTCACAGCTCTGAGTCAGCCACACGATCAAAAAATAATGATAATAAAAAAAGAAAAAAAAAATTCCCTCAGCGGGACCCATTAAGCACTTTATGTGAAATGTGGCAGCCTACAAGCTAAGGGAAAAAGAAAATAATAATAAAAAAAAAAGCCTTGAAACAAGAAAAAAGATAGGAGCAGTCCCAAAGCCTAGTCATAATTTTTCAGTTTACCATGACTTTGATGAGGTCTCAGACCCGACAGTCATATAAAATAGACACTGCTATTTCAAAACAAGGAACATGGCAGGCACCGTGTAGAAAATAGACTTTTTGTTATCTTACATGCTTTTATAGCAATGCAGGGGGAAGCAGTAGGGCAGAAAAGCATGAGAGCTCAAATTAGAATGGGTTAGAGAACTCTGTTGCACAAGACATGCACATGACGAACAAAGCATCGCAATTGTCAGTCTTACCATTTCTCCCTATATTAGTGACCGAGGTAGGCATCAGTGCATTCGGTCAGAGATAAAGGATTAGGGAGAAAGAAACTCATTGAAAAAGACTAAATTCCACAACTGTCTTACGGCCATACTCTCATTTACTGCATTTCCAGTTTACCGTTCCAGCAGGGCGACTACGGCAATATTAATTATGGTTGCAAAAGGAGCTCTTAAAATCTATCCTGTTGACACGTGAAGAAAAGGATGGAAAAGCTCTATGGCTGAGATGCAAGCCCAGTTTGTTTTTTAATGGTGAGGGAGGAATGTTTTGTAAGCAATCTGTGCTTTGGTTGCTGCTGACCCACACCTCCCGGCGGGCTCCCACCGGTGACAGCCGCACATTCTGCTCCCAGGTCTGCCCTGCTTGATGTAGAGACTCCTCTGGATATTGGAGATCTTTGCATCACACCTCTAAGTATTAGTATACCAAAAGAGGCCTTGTTTTCTTTTTTTAAAAAATGGATCAATCCCTGCTTCACAGCAGGTACCTGTGATGGGTTTTGTATGGGTTGTTCAGCCTTCAGGAGAAGAGAAGGCTCCACAGGAGACCTCAGAGCATATTCCAGGACCCAAAGAAGCTCCAACAGAGTTGGAGAGGGACTTTGGACAAGGGTGTGCAGTGACATGACAAGGGGGAATGGCTTCAAACTGACAGAGAGTAGGTTTAGATTAGATATTTGGAAGAAATTCTTCATTCAGGCTGTGGTGAGGCCCTGGCACAGGTGGCCCAGGGAAGCTGTGGCTGCCCTATTCCTGAAAATGTTCATGGATGGGGCTTGGAGTAACCTGGGACAGCGGAAGGTGTCCCTGCTTATAGACAGGGAGGGGTGGGAACAAAAAGAACTTTCAACAAAAGAGTTGAGGTCCCTTTCAACTCAAACCATTCTCTGATTCTATAATTCTGTAAGTGCTCTCTGTACCTTTAAAGAAAGGCTCTTTATCATGATTAAGGAGAGATTGTGGTATTTCAAGAGTTCCTTTTCAATGCCAACATGTTTGGGATTGAAATAGAGTCAAATCTGCAGTCATGACAACTAATTATTTTAATTAGTGCTGTAACAGCTTCTATGATACGATTGCTTCTTTTCCTAAATAAGAGTCAGTGACAATTTCAACAGTTTAACAATGATTTCCATTTAGAGTATCAAACACGTTCTTTATTGAGCACATGCCTTTGAATTGGATTAGAGTCTCTCACTTTAAAAGGGATTTTAGAACTGTGTAAGAGCCTCTTAAAACTGCAGCTGGACTTCTGCAGTGCAGGACTAGCACTGAACTCCTCCCTGTCACAGCACTGGACTGTGAAAATAACTTCTGTTTTGCACCTTCCACTTGTAACATGCTTCAAGGAACCCCATCAGCCTTTTTTTGGCCATCACTAGAAGATAGCCAAGTATTTTAAAAATCCGCTTAATTACTTTTTAATAACTAATTTGGAAGTTATAAGAGCAATAACACTCCCAGACGATATCATCAGATAACTTGTATTTCCTAGTTAAAGCTTTGCCTCGGGATGGTTAATTCTTTGATGCTATCATTTTCTGTAAGTAATGAGCACTTTGTAAAATTAAACAGCTTCACTGAGTTGCTCTTGGACCAAAAACAATCTGACAACTAAAGAGAAAGTGCTCTGTAGTTCCACACATGTTCCAAGTGTTATTACTGAGGGTGACATAATACATAAGTTAGTAGTGTCAGTGCTCTTTAATTACTTTTAATTACAAAGCCTTCTTCAGATTTAATATTTGCTGGAATCAAGTCAGATTGGTTTCTGAAATCACATCGCTCCTTGAGCTTGAATTTAGCACACACGCTGCCTCTATTTAGACACTGATTTATGTGCTTTTTTCTTAACAAAGCACCTCATTAAACAAAATGTATTGCTCATATTTTATCCAAGAGAACAAGTTAACTAACCAGCACATCTTCGTTCTTTCATATATTCTATTTTTAGAGGAGAGAGGCTGCAGGAGAGGCTGCTGATACCAGGGCTTTCCAGTACAGCCCTGCAGTTACCAGCGATTCACGTGTGAGGCAAGTTAAATATTAAATCAGGAATGCTGCGTCTTTTCCCACGAATGTTTAAACATTCACCACTACCAGATGCACATTTAAAGTATTATCATATGTGAAAAAGGTGTGTCTCAGGACTCACATTTTTTAGGAGGATGAATGAGGACCAGCACTGCCATCAACATCCAAGGTAGCTCTGCCGACCCTGGCTTTGCAGTGGATGCTGGTCCATGAGAATGAACAAGTGCCTTCATTTGAATTAGGCTTAGAACACATTTCAAACAGCACTTGGTGGCCCCACTGAAATCAGTGGGTGGCTGGGGGCTGTGGCTGAGAGCAGAATGTGGTGAGGGGTCCAGGCTGCCCAACCTCCTCCACCGGCACGAGAAACCTCCGCTCTCGCTCCTTCTCCTTCCAACACACGAACCACGGCAGCACCACCTGCTCCCCCACCTGAACCCTGGGCTGCCCAAAACCTGCTGGCCACACCACTTGCATGGAGGCCAGGGCAGAGGCATCCCAGGGTTGAGCAGAGCACACAGCAGTGCTGTTCCCTCCCCGTAGGAGGGCTCCTGATGCTGGAGCACCGCCCGTTCGCTCTCCCGTCCGACCCGAGATCGCATCGCCACCTTTATCAACGCCAGCACCAAGAACACCCAGCTCGGAATTAAGCACTAACTAGTCAACCTTGCACAGGCATGACCCACTGAGAAAAGATATCACTAACCTCATCTATAGCTTTCTTATAGCTCTGTGGGTAAAGGAAGAATAATCAGCATCAGAGGAAACAGATCGGGACAGGAAAAAGCCAGAGGAAGGGCAAGCAGGTTAGAAATAAAATTAGAATTGTTAGCTCAACGCTGTGGAGTGTAGAGAAAAAAAAACATCATCAACAAAACATTAATACACATTAAAATAGAGAAGCAGTGGAAATTCATATTGTTATTAGGCCGACTCTGCAGTTTTAAGATATAAACGTCAACGGCATTAAACCAGGAGGAAACACTTCGGATGAGATTTTGCTCAGACTATTAGAAAGGGGAGTGTACAGAGATCACTACCAGGTGGGGTTTTAAGCTGGGAAGGCAGTCGGGGGCTGGGTGGCTCCCCAGCCTGCCCGAGCAGAGCATCCCTCGGCGGGTGCTGCGGGGGACATGCAGCACGGAACACAACAATGTGCCATCGGCCACCGCCGCGCCCAAGCTAGCAAAGCCCTTAAGCGTCTGCTTCACCTGGAAACACAGGCTTAAGTGCTTTCCCCTAGGCTTGGGCTCCTGGTAAAAACTCATGCACTCTCTTAAGCATTCAGGTCTCCCAGGGGCTCTTGCTGTACTGCTGCTTTCCAGGCTCTGTGCTGGAGCAGCAGCAGTACTAGCCTGCTTTTTGGGGTCCCCGCGGTCGTGCCGCCGCGCCCAAGGGAAACGTGGCCAAGCTGGCTGGCAGCATTCCCACGGGGAGGAATTCAGGACTCACAGCGGGTCGGCTCGGTCGTGTCACGTCCCTGTTGTCCTCCTGCTTGACCTTGGCGGGCTCATGGGAGAGCACAGGGGACCCTTCGGGCTTGGTGTTCCCTGGGTGAAAGGCAGGTGGAGAGAGCGGGAATTAAAATGCTGCTGAAAGCCACCACTGCACCCTGTCACCTGGGGCTTCATCATCACTTTGCTTCTGCTGTCTTGAAAAACCCTCCTGCTCCTTTCTGCTGTTCCACCAACAGAGCAAGAGAAGCCATAATCCAGCCCAGTCTCCACTGACAGCCCTCTTGCAAAATTACAGCTCCTTTTCTACTAAAGAAACAAATTTACTCTGCAGAAGAGCAGGGTATGTGATAAATGAAAAGCTCTGCAGCATCTGACATCCTTAGGATATTATTTGTCACAGGATTCCTCATTAGTGAAAACAAAACCAAACCCTAAGAGACAATGGGTTACAAACTCCTTTTACTGACTACCTAGAGGAGTGATGGTTTCAACAACAGTACCATCATCTTACAGCCAAGTCCTAAAATATTCAAAGCATGGAGGCAGCATTTGTCTTCATGCTCTTCAGGCCTGGGGATTGGAAGTGTGGGGCTGTGCCAGAATGCAGACATGTGGGGTGTGTAGGCTGTGGCAACCCCACTGCCACTGAACAGGGGAGTGGAATATCTTTAACAGGAGCTCTAGGAAGAGAGGGAACAATTTGGCTACAAACACAAATACAGCTGCCTGGTGAAAGTATTTGAGAGAAAGCTTACAGGCTACATCACTCCTCTGATCTCATCTTGGGCACAAAGATGAAGCTCCAAAAAAATTACGTATCAATTAAAAGTGAAACATACTCCCAAAGAAACCATGTCAGAAGGGGTGGATGAAGACAGGAAGCACACTGGTTGTTTTTTTTTGTTTACCCTAAAGCATAACCCCCATCTCCTTTTGTACAGGCTGCTTGGCAGTGTGATGCTGTGGCCATCCTACATCATCCTCCAGGGACCAGGGGCTGCTGGCAACTCTGCTTGCAGAGGCCAGCAGGTCAAAAAAGCACATCAGAAATGATGGATCCTTTGGTTTTTATTTTTTTTTTTTTTAAAAACAAGCATGAGATCACAGCCCTCTTGCCCTTCCTGCTTGTCAGGAAGCCTCACAACGTGTGCCTGGTGCTGAGGGATGTGTCCAAGCTCACCTCTGACTCTGTTGCGCTCGCTGGAGCCAGCCTGGGAGCCAGGCTGGGATCCACCCTGGGAGCTGGGCTGGGAGCTGGGAGTGCTGGAGCTGGAGGAGCTGCCACTGCTGGTCCTCTGCAAGGGGCTCTCCACGATGGTCTCTGTCCTCCTCAGGTCTGGGTTGCTGCAGGAGGGCAAAACAGAGGGGCATCATCAGCCAGGGTCCCACCCAACCCCAGGGCTTCAGACCCTTCCCACACTGACAGGGCAGGGCCTCCTCAGCTGGAGGAGACAGGGCTGAGGTCACCAATTTTGGGTGCAATATAACCTCAACAACAAAAAAATTGCCTAGAGGAGCTTTCTGCTCTTATTTTGTGAAACTTGGCAACCATTAAAAAAATTCTTTGCTCTGGATTCCCTGTCTGTAGATTTGCAAAGCTGGAGTTACCTAATCAGCCACCAATATTATTCATAAAAGCAGGAATTTGTGACGTGCTGTTAAGACAAAGATCTTAGCAAAGCAAGGATCTCAAATTTGCAACAAGGCTGCAGATCACTTGTACCACTTATTCACAGACCCCAATTTTCATGGCTTCACTTCAAACTTGCATCAGATATCCACTTTTCCTCCCTGATTTCTCTCACCCTTGTGAACACAGATATATCTAGAATAAAAAGTGCCCTTGATGCACAAAGAGTGACTAATATCTCTCTGGGTATCAGATGCCTTTAGGAAATTAATTCTTACTTGGCATTGAAATGACATCAGAAGAGATGTTCATGCAGAGTTAGGCAATTTGGTTTTATACAATGTCTCTGGAAGTGATCCTATTCAATGGCTCTTTAAAATGTATAGTAAATATTCCCTCATTTGTCACAGCACGGTGACAAATAAAAGAAGGGATATTTTTGTAATATTTACATTTATGCACGGGTAGAATCAAAAACCAAGAGGTAGGGAAAAAGAAAAAATATTATATTACTGTGAGAGACATTATTTCAGTGAATATTTAAGTTTAACAGACATGTGGTAGCATCCTAATAATTTCCAATTTTCATCAAATGAAGGCCTCTGGCTCATGCTGCATGGCTGACGTGTCCATAGCTAAATTAACTAATGAAGTATATTTTAAAACTTTGGCAAGTGATGTATCTGCATTGACCAGGACTGGGACAGTGAGGCTGCAGGAAACATTGGGAAACCTTGAACTTGAATCTAGATTCCCATAATCTTTTTTACTTTCAATAGGACTTACAAGGACTATACAGTCCAATATCACTCTGCATTTTAAACCGTCCTTCAAGCAACAGCTAATTAAAAGAACAACATTTTAAAGAATTCAAAACGTTTCAGCCTTCGGCAAAGAGGAGCAACAAACCACGATACACTTTTTCTCTAATTAAAATAAAAAAAAAGAACAACAAAATTTCTCTTCCTCCTACTGCTGCCCCTGCCAGCGACTCGGGGCTGTGAGTTTGCAGCAGCACAGAGAGGGCACTGAGCTGGAAAGGGAGGCGTATGCTCAGACTGGTGACAGCACACAGAACATCCCCATGTTCACTTTTTGACCTCACCCACTGAGGACAAGGCAGGAAGGAGCAGCCAAGGAGCTCCCTCACGCAAGGCTAATTGGAACTCACATTTCTGCCCGTCTGAGCTCTCGTTCTGCAAAGCAGAGAAAGCTCTCGCATGACTAAGCTGTGCTCCTTCCATCCAGCTCTGAGCACAGCCTGTCAGCTCCCCTGCTCGTTTTAAACATGCCCAGGGACAGCTGTGACACAGCAGAGATGGGACCACAGCGCTGGCACAGCACCTTCCTTGGGTGCTCACTGCTGTGCCAGAGAGCTGGATGTGGCTAAGCTAAAAGCCCAGTCCTAGGAAGCTGAAAGGAATTTAATCCTTGATCTACATCTAGAGAAGATCTCAGCAAGCCCTATGAGTGCCTGTCCTCCAGCACATTCCTCAGTCATTATCTGTGAAAAACCACTCTGATGCACAAGAAATGTTTGGAATGTACCACCAAGACCTCCCCACTGGCTTACAGGGATCCACTTATATGCAAGAGGTGAGAACCAGGACCTAATTCCACTAAGGGGAGCACCCAAACTCCTGTTTGACTTCACAGCAGCAGATGCAGCATCCACCTCCAAACCCTGCAATGCCCAGGAATGCATTCAGCCAAGGGAGCAAAGCCCCCAGGGATCCCAGTGCTCACAGCCTTGTCAGTACAGAACACTAATGGATGCAAAAATTCATCCCAGAGACAAGAGAAGCCTTGAAATGTTGTGGTGTTCAGCCAGCTAAAGCAGGGCTAGACCCCAGCTGGGTGGTGCTGGGGGCAGAGCAGCAGTGGCACATGGAGATCACTCCTGCCCATCCCCTCCACTTCTACACCTTGTCCCATCCCATCTACATCCATACCTTGCCTCATCCCCTCCATGTCCATATCTTACCCCATCCCCTCCACATCCATACCTTGCCCGAACTCCGCCTTGACCATACCTTGCCCCATTCCCTCCACATCCATACCTTGCCCCATCCCCTCCACATCCACACCTTGCCCCAACTCTTCCATGTCCATACCTTGCCCGAATGGGCTGGGAGCCCAGCCGTGGCCCCAGGGCGCTGCCATTGCCTGGGGAGTTCTTCCTTGCCAGGGCAGGGGATATGGAAGTGGTTCGTTGAGGCACCTGGAAAAGAATGGAGACATCTGCAGTCATCCAGTCTGGGCCACTCACCTGAGCCATCTCACCTGAGATCACCTTCCAGCACTGCCTTAAGGCTGATTTACAACCGATTTCCCACTGAGAGAAAGGCAGAATTTAGGGCAATTATAAAATACAAGGCTCTCAGGTTTTAGAAGGAATCACTGGAGTGTGAGGCAGCAGCGAGCTGCAAAGGTGCCCTCAGGGATGCTCCTGGCACGGGAGCCCCCCAGAGCAGCCTGGCTACCATCAGGCAAGGCACTTACTTCCAAAAGAAATGTATGCACATACACACACATAAATATATATAATTTTATCTAACAAAACCCATAAAAGTAATTTTTAAGGTAAAATTCAGACTGAAGTGCATTTCAACAGCCACAGTGGAGGTTTTCAATCTAGCTCAGATACGACACACGCCAGCAGACAGAAGGTGTTGACTGGTGGACAAACAAGAGGGTTGACAGTGGGAAGATCCAGACTGACCCACCTAACACTGGGATTAAACACTGTGACCTTCACTGAGCTTCAGATGCCAAAACCTTGCTGCTGGTAGAATGGCTCAGCACAAACACCCAAAGCCAACCACAGCCTACAGGGGCTGTGACAGGTAACCCTGGAGCTCTGCCCCATCCTGTGGGAGCTCGGGCATCACTGCATGGCCACAGGTGCAGGGGCCTCATCCCCCAGCACCTCAGGTGGTGTGACAATACTCACCGTGCAACACCTTGCACCAGGTAACAGAGAGGCCAAGGGCTTGTCAGGATTAGCAAGAAAAAGGATTAGACTTGGCTTTTTTTGAGAATAAACACATGGTCACAATAGGCAAGATAAGGAAAGATTTAGAGAGCTGGCGATGCTTTAGGCTCTGCAGCATCACCAGCTGCAGCTTGTCTCAGTACTAAGCAGTCTCCCCTCCAGGTGGGGAACTCTGCAGTCAGGGCTTGGGGAGTTTTCCACCTTCCTCTGAAGCATCCAGCCATAAGCACTGGCAGAAACAAGACCCCAGACCACGGAGACAGCCACTCCTGCCTCTCAGGGCAGTGCTTTTGTCCCTGCTTGTGAACACATCAAACCCACCTCGGGCAGTCCAGTGTGAAGTTGGGCTCCTCACAGGTGGGACTGCCAACAAACACAACAGCCCTAAATGGGATCTGGTGGGGACCCCTTCCAGAGTCCGTGTTCCCTCGGCCAAGGGGGAAAATACTGCACAGTGCTGCAGAACAGCTTTTCTCCCAGGAGCCGTGGTCTCACCACGCAGAGCATCACTGCGGCTGAGCGTCCTTCTCAAAGGACTCATGGCAAAAGCCAACATTAAACTGCAGGGGCTTTTTCTTAATTAGGTTAAAACCAGGCAGCCATCCTCCTGCCCTATAGAGGAGCCAAGCACATAGACAGTTCCAGGAGCTGTTGGCTTGCTGTTCCTTCAGCAGAGCACTGATGTCTCCTCTTGCTTGGCGACAGCAGAAATAGGAGCATTATTAAAACCCATGACACCACCATAGATCCCTTGCACAGGGAGGCTTACCTGGTAACTGTGACTTTGCTCTTAAAAAGGCAAGTCACTCACTTTGTAAATACACAGAAAAATTGCCTCTCAGTCAGGGACAAATACTGCCTCCCTGTCACTAATCAATTTATAATCATTTCTCCTCTGTGAAAATCCTCCTGGCTGAGCACTGATTCACTGTAAGGGGAACTTTAATGGCCAAGTCATAATTCTTCCAAAGTGAAGGTGTATAAACAACACGATCGAAATACTGCTCCAGAAGAATCCTAATTAAAGAGGTTCTGCCAGACACTGCCAAAATGTCAATGAATGTATAAAGCTGCTGGAGCCCTTACAAGTCTTCCATCAAATATTGATCGCAACTGGAGGCACGGTACTGGACTAAAAAGGACCTGTCTTATTGAGTATGACAAATTTTATGTTCCTATAATTCCATTTAAGTAGAAGGTTGTTTTTCATCCGAGGGAAAGAAGAGATTAATTTGTTTTGGCCTCTGTCCGGGCTCGAGAACTTTCTTTGCTGGAGGGCAGTGCTGTTTTGCAGCTGTTTTGCAGCCAAGAGCAGCTCCCAGCATGTCCTGCACACCCTGCCTCAGGAAATGCAGCCCCTAGGCAGGTCAGCACCCACTGCAGAGCCTCGGGGTGGGCTCAGAGCCCTTGAGTTGGGCTCAGTCCTGCCCGCTCTGCTTTGCCAGAGGGACTCAGCTCTGGGATTGCCTCTGACGTGCTGAAAGTGAGGAGGGATTGTGTTACCTTTGGTGGAATGTCTTCCTCCTGCCGTAACCAAGAACTTCGGTCAAACTTTTCAATGCGAGGGGGCAGAGGAGGGTTTTCTGAGGTGGGGTCCGAGTTCTGCCTTGGCATCTCAGTGCGGTGAGAGGTCACCGTCAGAGCCTCCTGAAACCCAGCCAGTCCCTTTGCAGGCTGTTCATGCAGTGACTGAGACCCAGACAAGGAGCTTCCTTGGGATTTCACAGTGACCAGATGTGGAATCTAAGCACCAAGTCAAAACAGAACTATCAGTCAAAATGGAGGGAAAAAAAAATAAAAAGGAATAATTTGATTTTTTAAAAATTTGATTTAAAAAAAAATTTAAAATTTGATTAGCACTTTGGATTAGCACTGAAAAGCCCCCTTGGTCTGAGATCAGCACTGCCTTGGTTTCAGGAACTTCTGACTTACATCACTTCAATGCAAGATCTGTTAAAAATCACGCTCCCACACACGCCGTGCCCGCCCCAGGTCTGCTGCTGCTGGCCCCAAGTCCAGCTCCTACACCTGCACCTCTGTGGTTGTGCTAATGAGGTTTGGCATGGATTTTCCATGTTAAAAATGGAAAAAAAAAAGGAAAGGATAATAAATAATAATTGATTAAAAAAAATCATCAGGAATTCTGAGGCATAGATGGGTTAAAAAATATCTCAAGGCATGAGTTTCTATAGGTCTCAGTGGCTCCTATGCCATGGATCAGTTCTATAGGTTGCAAGTTTAAGGAATACTGACAGCTGTTCTGGGAAATCTGAGAAAACCACCAGGTTACAGTTTCTGAAATCAGAGCTTCTTCCCAGGACTCTGTGAAGGTGCACTCCTTTGATACAGCAGGGCTGTATTAGACTTTTATTTGAAATGTCTACATACACATCTCTGTCCGTGTCCACAACTCACGGGTACACGTGTATGCTCACACACACTGACACGGGGCTCTGGGCTTCAAGCAACTCTTTCATGAGTATTTTATTGCCAAACAAAAGTCTTTGTAGCTGCTGATGGTATAGGACACCAAGAAGGTCACTGAAAAGATTTAATCAGTCAGAGGGATGACAGTGAAGTGGGGTTTTGCCCACTTTCCCAATGCACACAGACCATGAAGTTGGGCAAGAAAAGTATGTTTCAGGGCTTTCCTGCACATTTTTGTTTAAAGCTGGCTTTGTACTGGAGGTGCCACATATGGCTGGCACTTAGTTGGCAAATATTCCATAGAAAGCTCAGCTGAACTTGGAGCAAAGGCTTTGTACTTCCCTCTGAAATCCCTGCTGGAGTCAGTGGATCTGTGGGAGCAATTCCAGGGGCTGGACCTAAGCCAGCACTGACACTCCTACAGCTTGTGGTGGCAGAGTACTTGCAGACCTCATGGCTGGGAGGAACTTCCAAAATAACAGTGCCCCTCCTCTGTGACAGTCATGGTGATCTATGCCCTCTCCAGATGTGTTTGTGACTGATGTCAACTCAATGGAAAACCAAAACAAAATCTTGAATCAAAGCGGCAAAGAAAGCAAAACCTCCTTCTGATGATCCTCAGCATCAAAGCATCCCGAGTCTTTTGTACCAAGCGCTGTGGTTTTAGTCCTTTACACAAACCAGATCCAAAGAGGATCAGAGCAACAGCTGCACTGGACCAGAGCAGCAGCTCCTCCTGGTCCTCCAGCTTGTTTCTAGCAGTAACCAGTACGTGATGCTTCAAAGGAAGGTATAAACCAGCGTGATGTTGCTAACACATGGAGGTGACAAGAGGAACACACTCATGCATGCAGATGCTGCTCTTACTCATGAATATGCTTAAGGCTGAGAAACCAGGGACCCAGGTGCTACTTCCCTTCCATCCACTCTTCCTTGTGTCCTTGCCAGCACCCCCAGCACCCTGGCAGAGGGGCAGCACCGTTACCTGCGGGTCCACGGGTCGCAGCAGGGGTGGGGTCCGGGCTGGCTGCACACCACTGATGCTGAAGGACTCCGAGCGAGGAGGCAGGTTGGGGTCAGAAATCCTGTTGGCCACCTTGTGGGGCATGGCTGGAGAGCTCTGCCGATTGAGCCGGGACCGCTCCTCCACCTGCGGGACACCCCAAAGAACCCATTTCCAATGGAAATCCAAGGTATGCATAAACATACAGAAAGCTCTTTTCTCTTTAGGTACATCATAATGATTGTGGTGATCAGTCACAAGCTGGACTTGATGATCTCAGAGGTCTTTCCCAATCTAAGTGATTCTGTGATCATTGAATCCAAGGTATCCAGCAAACTGTGCAATAAATTAATTTCAAAGGCATGAAAAGGACTGTTCTTATTTATATACTTAATTAATTTCTGAATATGAAATGGGAAAATAAAGAAATGAAAAAGAAAAAATAAAAAAAAGGCAGCATGCATCAGAGAGATGTTCCTAGAACATGACTCCTGAGAAGCTCTTGCTTTGTCTCAAATGGATCTTTAAGCATTTCCTTCACTGTTATGAACACCACAATGAGTGGTTTTGTTTGATCTGAACAAAAGAATAAACATGGCAGCCAGAAAATGGCTGTCTTTGATCTGGATTTACTGAGTCTGGCACATTGTTATGTATAGGAGGGGAAACTATTGCTGAGAAAGAACATCAACCCAAAGCCCACTGCTTTCAGCTACCCTTGATGGGAACACAGTGGTTTCAGCTCACCCAGCCATGCCACCCTGCAGTTAGGCTGTACATTGATATTCAGTCAGCATATGCTATGCAGAATTTTTGATACCTCGAGATCTGATGTATATTTTATTTATGTGTCATTAAAGTGTTAAATACCCCCAGCATGTATCGATTCCACCTTGGATGATGCCGTGTTAAAAGGCATTCTTTACAACAGGTTTGCTTGGAAAGAACCACAGCTTTTCTTTATGTAAATACCAACGAAACAAAAGAAACATTATACGAATAAAAATGAATCCTTTTCAAAGACTGAGCGTGAGACAGAATAAAATCTAGGTAAGAAATCTGTGTTACTGGAGGACTGTTTCCTTTTTAAGTTCATGAGGGGCCACCTGGGCTGCTGCTGTGTCCCAAAAAGGTCACAACAACTTCCCCAGGCACTGCTCACCGAAGAGCAGAGGCTGTGCAGAGCTCAGCTCAGCAGTGCCCAAGGAAGGGGACACAGGGATGGGAAGGGGAGCAGGGTGGGAAGGAGAACTCCCTCTGGAAAGGGAGCAGCAGCACCAGTGCTGGGTCACAGGCTGCTCCAGCCCCTCTCCTCATCAGCCAGGCCCTGGCAGTGACAGTGACAGGCGGAGCTGGAGCCGCCACCGAGCGCTCCGGCTGCTCCCGGCGCAGTGCCAGGCCCTGATGTGCAGCTGATTGTGGGGGATGGCCAAGCTGGTGTGGAGGAGAAAGCAGCAGAGGGATCAAATGGGGATGTCTGGGTACTTGGAAGGTGAAAGATGTTTGATTTCCTACTTGCCAGCATCTCCTCACCTGCACCTTGCAGCACCAGCACAGTAAAAGATGTTTTTGGGACTCCCCAGCTGTGCTTTGTGGGGCCCTACTCATTCCACTATTAGGCAAAAAGCAGCAAAATCCTTCAGGAATTCATCACTGCTAAAGAACTGACTATCTCTAATTGAACTCGAGATTCCCCAAAACAGGAAACACCCTTAGCAGTGTCTGTGCAGAGTCAGAGGAAGGCTGCTAATGTTGTAATACATCACCTCAATGATGTATTACATCATTGTAAGAGCAGGATAAAAGCCGTGGGGACTTTAGGAGGAGCTGATGTGGGTGTTGGTTGCTGCAGAGCACAGAACAGCTCGTGATGCACAGCTGAACCCTGAGTTCTCTCAGGGAAGCTCTGAACAGTGGGAAAGCACCTCAGGGGCCAGCCACCATGTGGGAAATATCTGATTAAACCTGTCCCCTCCTTTCTGCAGGGTCATGTGTGGTACATTCCTGCCCAAACCCATCCTTTCCCTGGCTGTCTGCAGCACCTTGTTTAGCAAATATTGGTCCATAACAGAGAAGTCAGTAACAAAGGGAGCTGCTAATTACAGGACCACAGCTCAGAGTGCCAATGCCACATCCCTGGCAGGATCACTCGATGGTCTCAACATGATCCCCAAAAAGGCCTAACCAGTCCATAATTGTAAGAAATGTGCCTGCATAAACAGGGCAGGTCTGGAACAGCACTCAAGCTACATCCCAAGTCAACTTCCAGTGGATAACCTCGGGTAACAAGAAGATGAGTAGAAGGGGCAGCGGAAGGGAATGTGCATCCATGCGTCCTGGCAGGACTATCTGCTCAGACTGTTTCGTTTAGCATCAAGAGAAATCCTTGACCCTGCTCTGGGGAAGCTGTGAGAGATGCAGCACAGGCTGGTTCCTCATCCAGAGCTTTGCCATCACCAACAGGCCAGTCTCTTAACCAGGGGATGCAGGGACTCCACCACAAGGTGAGTGGCCCTGGCCTCACCTTGATGCTTTAACCCACTTCTGCAGGGTCCTGGGGTCATGCAATGAAAATGAGTGAGGTGGGAAATGTGTGTATAAAGGTGAAAAGCAAGGAGGGGCACAGCACGAGGAGAGCTCAGCTGTGGTGATCAAGCTCCTGAGACAGATGATCTGAGAGCAAAAAGTATAAAAACAAGGGCAGCACGGCATATAACGCAAAATCCTCAGGAAATACCCAAATAAGCTTTGCACAGCCTCCAGAAACTGTAGGCTGAGCACCAGACTTGTCTTTTCATTGTTCCCACAGGAAAACAAAGTCTCAATATTTCTGTTAAATTAGCATGCATGGGTTGGGCATGGAAATTGCTAAACTATAGCAAAAACCATAGTAGGCTCATTAAGTATCAGCACAAATCTATCTGTGGAACCAGCAAAGGTGGGCCTTCAATATATGCAGCAAAGTACCTGAATTGTGTTAAAAGTAGGATTAAACAGAAGATAAAATGGGATGGAGGCAGGAGGAGTCATTCTGGGAGATTCCCAAAGGTGCTGTGCTGAGACAGTACATCAAAATACTGCTCCCAACAGCAGAGAGAGGCCACAGCTTGGAGCATTTAATTAGAAACCAGACAGAGTGACAGAGGTAAGGAATAAATGGTTTGGAGAGCTAATTGGTGGAAGCTGGAGAAGTTCCCCAACAACAGGAAACCTCATCTTCCCTATGATTTCAGCAAAGGGTAAGAGGCCATGTTCTGCTGCTCTTATTCACATTGTGCAGTTCCCAATGTCCTGCTTCCAGCGACAGCATCAAAAAGATGCCAGCCCCATGAAACAGAAGAAATGTGCTTTTGTGCTTGAAAGGAAAGCTAAATCCAGCACTTTTCTCCTTCACCCCAGAGAAAGAATAATATTCCTTTTTACATATCTTTACTAAAGTTTTTCAGACAGTGCCAGAAGTACTTTAGCAATGTTCTAGAGGGTTTGCTTAAAACCAGGCAATGAAAGACAGAGTTTATTCTCTTTTCCCTGCCCACTACCTAATCTCAGCACTCCAGCAGACAGACAAGAGGGACCCAGTTTGCACGAAGCTGCAGAGGCACCACCCAGGTGGAAACCTCTCCTGTCAGAGGCATCTCAGCACATCTGGAACACCTCATCTGCAATCCCACTTATCAAACCTCTTCTTCCACTGAAGGACTGGAGAATGATGATGCAACTCCATGAAAATCTATCATCTGATGCACTGTCACTAAAAGAGACTGAAGATTAAACTGGAAGGCGACAAAAGAAAAATCCAAGCAAGTGTGTAAAGAAGTGAAAAGGATTTTTGACACCCACATCTATCTCTCTGATGGTTCAGAAAGGCCAAAAACATATCACTGGCCTTTTCTTAGCAAGAGACAACTGAATGCCTTGAGCATTCAATGCTTGCAGGTATTGTGGATGCAGCTGAAGACTGTAAAACAGAAAGACCAGCTACATGTTGGATGCACATCACATGCCTGCCAGCACTGAAGGATGCTGAGCACTGCTCCTGCTTAGTAGGAACAATAGGGAAGTTATTAAAAGATCTTTCTGCACAGGAGTAGGGTTACAAAAGTAAACAAAAAAGAACTTCAGAAAAATTAATAGCAAAAGCAGGCACCAGTCTTACTGGAGCCACCACAAAAAGACTAAGGAGAAAGAGTTTGCACACGAACCTGAATCCGCACTGCAGACAATACATGTCTTAATCTTTTCAAGACTATTCACTCAAGCAATAATTAATATTCAAAATCTCACAACTATTACAATTCCCTCTTTTTGCCTGAGAGGAAAAAAAAACAGAAAAGAGCAATCCCAAGGGATACAGCTCTGAGCCTGGGGGTGAAAAGCTGTCCAACCCCGACTATGCGGAATTAGGGCTCAGCAAGGAACCCCATGACAATTACCCTCTGCATTTATCCCTCACCCCTGCAGACTTGAGGACATGACTGGAAGAAGGATGAGGAGATGATCTTTAAGGTCCATTCCAGCTCCTTAATATTATGTAATTCTATATCCACAAGCCCTGTGACAATCTGACTATGTCAGATAGGCTGAACCCCTCCAGGAGGGATCCATTCCTCTCCTCACACGCCCTCATTCAAAAACCTCCTTTCCCCCTGCCTGTACAAACACACCCAGGCTCACTGCACCAGCTGGGAGTGTTCCAGCACAGCTGATGGCACCTGCTGGATCCCCACCCTGTGGAGCACAACCTGCTGTGTGCACTCCAGACCCAGCCCTGCAGATGCAGACGAGCACCATCATCCTCCTTGCTCTCCCTTACCTCCTTGGCCCACGCTGGCTTCTCGCTGGCATTTATCCCTTCTTTGTAGTGGTAGAGGGGTTTCTTCTCTGCTGGCCTCTGGTCCTGCCGCTGCTGCTGCTGTTGCTGCTGCAGGGACACCAGGTAGTCCCTCTCCTGCTGGAGCTGCCTCTGCAGCCTCTCCGCCTGCCGCTGCTCCTCCAGCTGCTTGCGCTTGTACTCCTACCCAGGAGAAAACACAGTGACAAGATGCCCAGCCAGCCTGCCACCTGCAGATCTATCTGTTTGGGTCAACAATGGGGCCTGAGCATTTGAAAAGCTGTTTTCTGGCAGAGCTCACTGATTTGAAAAAACTTTGGGGACTGAGCTGTAAAGCATCCCCAAGGAGACAGCAGAGCCAACAAAGTCAGAGTTGTGACACTGCCATTGATGCTTTGCAGACACTGAACTGCCCTGTTTGGTAGGAATGGAGGATGTGAGTGCTGCCTTGTCAGGGAAATCATGCAAGAACCACTGAGGGTGGATGTCTGTTTAAGGAGTTATCACTGACTTTGCCCAGGTTTTTCTGATGGGGAAAAACAAAGGATCAATTCGATGAGGTGCCAAACATCACCTGGTCAAGATGGAACTCTTGAGTAGCCTGGTCTAGTGCAAGGTGTCCATGCCCATGGCAGAGGGTTGGAAAGAGATGGTCTTTAAGGTGCCTTCCAACCTAAACCATTCCATGATTTTATGGTCAGACAAAACCCAACTGAAGCCAACTCCTCTGCAGGATCAATCTTTGGGAGAGCCAGAAGCAAAGCCAACTGTATGATCTTTCTGAATCCCTATGGCTCTGAGTTTTAAGGAATAAACAATTTTGAAAATTCCTTTTAAAAGGCAAGGGCTTGTGTAAGAGCTTTTGTTTTTCTTAAATAATACAGTCAGTCCCCCCCCCAAAATAACCCCTCTAGATTAAAAGAAAATGCAGTAAGAATAACAGCTACCAGCAGTAAAAAGGATAACTCAAACCCAAATTAAATAACGAAGAGGACATCTAGAATGCAAACAGCACACAAGGGAATAGACAGTGTTCCTGCGAGAAAAATTAAAACAAAAGCCTTCACTCAGAACATGAGGAACATCATGGCAGGGTGGGTTTGATGGACGCAGGCACACAGCAGCTCAAACACACCCAACATGCTGCAAACAGCCTCCAAAACTTCACAGCAGCAGCCAGGGCTGCTCTCTCACGAGGGCACACACACACCAATGCCGCGGAGGGGATGCAACGAGAGCCGTGCAGCATGAGGGGACCCAGCCCCGAGCAGAACGGGGGATCCAGGCATGCTGCAGCCACGGAGCAGGACAGGAGGCTCCAGGTAGGGTGGTGACAGTGGTGTCCCCCAGGTCTGGGCACAGCAGGAGGCACTGGGGGGACACGGGTGCACGCGGGCGCATGCGGACGCGACACGGGCGGAAAGCGGCAAGCGTGGCCGTGGCCTCCCATTTACCAGAAGTAGCGCTTGCTCCTGCAACAACTGCTGCTGCAGGATCTCTAACTGTCTCTGCTCCTCCTCTAACTGTCGCCTGATGTACTCCTGGAGGCATGGGCAGCAAGGATCAAAGGAAAAAGAGAGAGAAGGTAAAAGAGCCAGTGTTTCCGGAGAGGAAGGAGAATGACGTGGGCACCCACATCCGCCCCGCCCAAGTGATCTGATCCATCAGCCCGGGCACCCTCCATCCCTGCCCGAAGAGCCCAGGGTGTCCACCACTCTACAAGAATGGAAACCACTCTACAAGAATAGAAATGGCAAGAGAACAACAAAAAATCTGACCCCAGCAACAAGCGGGTGTGGAAAACCTGCATCAAGTGCCTTCACATCTGCGGGCCAGCAAGTGGATCCACACAGAAATAAACAACAGCAGTGAAAGCGACACACGCAGTGATAACAATTAAGCAATTTGCTCTCAAGTGGTAAAAAATGAGTGTTTACAGGAAAATCTCTGATTAGAGGAAGAGGGATCCGGGCTGAAGGCCCTGCTCCCAGCCCGTTACCTGCTCGTGCTCGGCGCGCCGCCGCTCCTCCTCCCGCCGCATCTGCTCCTCGTAATGCCGGCGCTGCTCCCGCTCCTGCTGCTTCCGCAGCTCCTTCTCCCTCCTCTGTTGCTGTGGAGGACAAGAGGCACAGGTCAGCATCCCCGTCCCTCTTCCCAAGAGCTCAAAGTGCTTTTTCTCGTAATTTTTGGGGTGTCACCTTGCCCACAGACCCAGAATGCTCCCACCCATCCATGGAGATGCCCTGCCAGCAGGCTGGTCGGGTGGTAGAGGGACTCCTTGATCCCACTCCATCCTCACACACTCTGAGGTGTTTGGCACTGGCTGTGGAGAACCTGCAGCTTCCTCCCAGCCAGCAGCAGATCGTTTCTTCTCCCACCTGCAGAAGCTGCCATGGGGGCAGTGCATGGTCCCCAGGTTGCAGCGTGTCCAGCCAGGAGGTTCATCAGGCCTCAGACATATGGGAGTGCACAAACCCAGTGCCTACACTGCAGCCCTAAACCCGCCCATGAGGATGAGGGAGCCAGGGGAATTACTGCCTATGAGAGGGGAATGCATCCCTCTTAATGTTTACTGAGACCAGAAACCAATAAAGAAGACTCAAAATCCAAGAATTTTTTCTTTTTGAAGCGCCAAATGAGGAGGATGGGACTTCCCTTGCTGTTCTCAGGTTACACTTGTCCCACTCTCTCCTGGTTTGCATTGCTGTCTGCTCCACTCTGCAGCACCTTTGCTGACTGCAATCTGGGGAATTTTGGGGTGGTGACAACGTACAGCCTGCTGTGAGTGACCCTGGGGGCCCTGGGTGCACCTGCAGCCCCCACACGCCCGCTTTTCACCCAGCCTAACTCCTCCAGCTGCCCAAACCATGCGGGGAGCAGGGGCTGACAGCAAAGAGCTGCAGTGCTGCACAGGCTGCTCGGCAGGGCAGCCCCTCACTGCAGCACCACATCCAGCATCAGCAGAGGGCACTCAAATGCCAGCATTGGCTACTGGAGCTGCACAACCTGCCCTGACTCCAGCATCTCCATCGTCTCCGGGTGCAGCCACACACCAACGGGAAGGCACCCGCTGAAGCAGAAACCTGGCCCTTTTTACTCCCTTATTTTTTTTTCTCTCCACAGTGGCTGAGCAGACTGCAGAGGGAATGCTGTCACTGGAGAAGCTGGCAACGCCATGCATTCACTAAATCGTGGGGAGGACTGGAGCCAGCAGCTGAAGAGCTGGCTGAGCATTCCAGAGACCAAGGTGCCTCTGTGTGAAACTGCTGCTCTGCAAGAACCTGCACGATACAGGTGGATTTAAAATCTGTATCTATCTGTAGATACCTATACAGATACTGTATATTCCTCCATATTCCATATATCTGTGTTTCTGTGGAGATATACACCTACAGATATCTTTATAGATAGATACTCATGAAGATAAATCTATCTACAGATATTGTAACAAACATTTAAAGACCCCAACATTTCCATCTCAGGAGGGGACACTGTCCTGCTGCTGCCTCCTCACCCATAGGTAACATCCACCCGGACTCCAACAATTTCCTTGAGCTGCAGCACAGCTTTAGTGCCACCTATAGCCATATTTATCTGAGCTGCTCCACTCGCCTCAGGGAAGGAAGAATTGCATCCAGCCTGAAATAACCTGCCAGCTCCAGACACCAGTGTGTCCCACGCCAGCACAGTCACTCCCATTCCCCACGTATGCAGGGGATGCATGTGCTGCTCTGTGTGCACGTCTGTCCTCGCTGGGAACAGGGGAATGTAGGCCAGGATGTAGATTTTGGAGCTCTACACTAGAAACTGCAGAGGGCTCACCATCAGGACATGTTCACTCTGCAGCATCCTAGTGATACACAGGATTTCTTGGCTTAGCCAGTGCTCCCTGACCTCCCCAGGTCATGGTCACTGCTCCCATGACCTCTGAACACAGATCTTCAGACTGATGTGTTGAATAAATGTTACCCTGAGCTTCCAATCACAGTTGTGTCACAGTGGTTTAGGGGTGGGTTTTAATGGCTGCCTTTTTTAGTTAAACTATCACGCTGCTGAACAAAGCACATAATGCTTGTGTAGGCTGGGCTTGGCTGGCAGGAGGCAAGGCCCTGAATACCACAGCTATTTCTTCAATAAAAAACACCCAAATGGCCTTTATTTCCAATCCAGTAGGCAAACTAATCCAAATCCATCCAAAGAAGGAGGCAAAAGTGATTTTCTCAAGAAGAGAGTAGCACAACCTCCTTCCTGGGTACCATGTGCCCCAGTGAGCTTGCCCCACTCCGGGCCCCTCTCCTTCATGGCAGCATCTCACTACCAGCCTCCTAAAAGCCTATTTAACTCCAGGAATGAGAACTGAGGCCCACAGGTACCTTTTTTTATGAAAGCCAGGCCTGATGCTCTTGTGGATACCTAAAAGGCCCTCTGCACCCTACTGCAACCAGGCTCCTGGGGCTGAGGCTGTGAGCAGGATCCAACACACACTTTTGTAGAGGCCAGGAGTGCAGCACCTCCCTCCAGCTCCACAGCACATTTGTCAGGTCACATTATAAGCAGGTCATTTGTCATGGTCCCATTACCAGCTCCTTCAGCTGAACACGGCAGCCCAGCAGAGTGGGGCTGAATCAGATGCCTTCACTGAATGGCCCCACTGCAGCAGCTGGAAAACATCTGGAGAGGACCTGACACTGCAGTGGGCAAAGCCCCCAGCAATGCCCCAGGTTCCCCTATAAGTCTGAGCAGCATTAGGATGATGGGACCATTTTTGAAAGAGGGATTTGGATCAGGGAGATGTAGCTGAAAACAGGTACATGTAGAAACAGAAAAAAAAAAAAAAAGAAAAAAAAAAGAAAAAAAAAAGGCAAGATTCAAAGATCTCTCTTTCCTTGCCTGCTTTTCTCCCTGTTTTCTGCCCTCCCTCTCCCACTGCAAGAGCACACTTCCCACATTGCTCCAAACCTGAAACTACTGTGTGTATTTACACTATCCAGATCCATTATTCATGCAAGGCAAGAGCACCGATTAATTGGTACTGCATTTATATAACTCTGCAGGTAAAGCTATATGTAGCTGCTTGTGAGCCAGAACGGGATCTTATCTGCGCTGCACCAGATATGACAGGTTTTAAATATTGATGAGAGAAGACACACGAAGGCAAAACCTCTGGTGGGAAGGCCTTTGGAGGCCTGGCATGGAGCAAGGACTTCAAAGAGCAAGCTCACTTTTTAGATCAGACACATCCTGGGTTATGAGCAACGAGTGAGCTGCAGCTGCCCCTCGAACCCTGTGAGCTCAGAGAGGCACTGACACTTGCAAGAAGAAGCTCCTGGAAACCCTGGCTTGCTGCTCCCAAACACCAGCACGAGCCAGGAAAGAAGTGGAAGGGGAATTCCAAGTGACAAATGAAAACAAATATTCTAGGTGGTTGCGTTGCTGTGACAGGATCATTTATCTGAGCCACCAGGGAAAGAGTGACTGTGGATGGAACATCATCTTTCCTGACACACGAAGCACTGGAGCATGGAGAGGTGTTTCCCACTGGTAGAGAAACTGGGTCAGAACTTCCCACCATGGCAAACAGGGATCTGATTTGCTCTGAACCACTGCAGAGCTTTTACTCGGGATCACCATGAAGGGGTTCCCCGTGCAGGAAAATGCTCACACTTCAGAAACTATGAGCCCTACATGCTTCCTGACCAAAGAAAATGAGAGAGACATGAGGTTTAGCTCGTATCTGTACTAGAGGAGCTGCTGTAACACAGTTCTCCTTGGAAATGGGTGCAGGAAGGCTGCTGGGACCACTGCAGTGTCCCCATGTACAACTGTGAGGGGGCTGTCATTTAATGACTGGGTTCCTACAAGCTATAGGACACCTGCACATGCAAAAAGAAAATAACAAACAACCATTTTAGATAACCTAAATATATAATTAATTAATTGCTGATTTTTTTTTTTGGCATTGCTTTATAAGACCTTCTAGTCGATGGTCTTCTGCTGATTAACATTTACAGGAGCTTCAGCAATTTTTTATCCCTCGAACATCCAGCTCTGGATGTCCACTAACTGAAGCTTCACATGAAAACACCAAGATGCCTAGATTTCCCTTGTACATTCCCTGTAAAGATCTGACCTTCATTTTATACCTAGAAAGGAAAAAAAACCCACAACCATGGCAGAAAAATGAGGTTATGTAAAGCCTTCTCTGACTCCATCTGCCCACTGCTGCCAAGGGGACTGCACAGAGATTTGTCTTGCTGGATCCCTAAGGCTCCTGACCCCAGGATGTGTTATTCTTACAGCTCAGCTGGAGTTTCGGTGGTTAAACCAGTGCATCAAGGCTCATTCTGTGCCAGCAACAAATGGAAGGCTGATTAGGGAACTATAAATATCTAATATATGTATATATAGGGAAAAATTAAAATATATTCAAGCCTATTCACCCTTCTGCATGACACAAACATTTTCTGCAGTGCTGTTGGATCTATTGATATTTAATTCTCTAATCTGAGGGTTAGTTCTGGTGCACATTTTGAATTCATGAGACCAAATTTCTGCACGAGGGAAAACAAAGCTGCAACTCTGCTCCCATGAAAGTCCCGGTTTCAAAGCTAGCTTGGGCATTTTTACTTCCACTGCAATTAAAGACAGCTGCAAATCTAAATCCCTTTGGCTGCCTGGAAGAAGATTCAGCCTCAGAGGAGGAAATTGGTCAGCTCCTGAAAAAGGAGGCCCAAGTGTCCAACAGATGCAGGGAGACACGCAAAGGATGGCAGCAAGGTCTCGGGGGCACCAAGGAGAGCACAAAGAAACCACCAGAATACTTCCTCTCTTGATTTTTTCCTATATGCATTTCATGTTATTGTTAGAACAACATCAGGAGATGGTGGATTTCCCCAAAAAAAGCCCTAACGTGGGAGGTACTTTGTCAGAAGTTCAGAAATCCCCATTTATTAAGATCAAGGTGACAGAAAAAAAGAGATTCCTTCATTTTGAGCTCTGTTAGATGAAATGTGAGAAAGGGTAGGAGCTCTGCCCCTGCCAGTATATAAAGACAGCATTGGAAAACCACCAAACAAACCTCTTGAAGGTCTGCACTGACAGAGGAATGGGCCAGTTATCCCACTAACAGGCCTTTCTTGAGCTCTTTTGCTGTGCATCTCCAGCACAAATTAACTCCAGGCATTTCTGAGCTTGGCATCCTTTATGCCAATCCTTTTGGAGCTGCACTTGGGCCCAAAATCCAACTCACTCCCTCAGCCTGGACACCTCCATGGCATCTGATGATGAGTAGGAGCTCTCTCTGTAAACACAGTAATATGTTTGGCAGCTTGAACAGGCTGACTGAGGAGACCCAAAAGCCACCAGCTCCAAGGGTTTATTTGTCCCGGCTGCTCTACTGTGCTTTAAAGGTCAAATTTATTTTGAAAACACAGTAATCTGAGTCTTCCACTGGCCTCTCCTCCCAGAGATCTGCTGATACAGTGCTGCCTGCTGGAGGCACACCCCATCTTAGTCAGACCATAAAGTATCATGGAAGAAATCTTGTTCCCATTAACCAAAATAAACCCATGGCCAAGAGTCATCAACAAAACTTAGTGCAAGGCTGGAGTAGGAAAAAGCAGAGGCCCAACAGCAACAGCCTGGCTGCTGCTGGAGCCTTTGGTGCTGCTGGGTTGGGTAAGAGTGCTGGAGCAGCATTCCACATCCATGGAGTGTGCTTGGAGCCTCAGGACAGCCACATCAAACTCAGCACAGCTGTGACAGCTGCTGCTGGCTACCTCTGTCTGGCCATCAGATGCTTCCTGCCCCAAAATATCTGGGAAGGACAAAGACCAAACTGATATCCCTGCAGCAGTGATGAAACTTCTTTTGCTAATCTCTGCATTTACAGATTTTCTGCAGATTCAGGGCACCTTGCAGCTGGCAGAGGCACAGCCAGCCATGCTGGGCAGCATCTGTCCTCACCACTGCCACAACCCAACACGTCTGCAACAGAAGGTCTGCACCTCTTTCAAGGACTCCTCTCAAATCCTCACCATAGCAACTCAGCTGTTTCTTGCTCACCACACAAACGGTGTCTAATAGAGACCAGAGCTCATTTTACTCTGTGGCTGGAAGCAGGTGAACCTAAACCTGGCCAGATGGACCTGAGGAAATGGGCACTTGAGAAGATGTTGGGGCTATCTCAGCTGCCAGCTGGCCCCAGCATCTGCCCCGATCCTGGCTGAGCCCGTGGGACTGAACACATCAAGGGGGCAGAGGTTGTTTTTCAACTACAGCCCCCCTGCCTTTCCCTACTCCTCTGACAGGGCAGGAGCTTGAAACCCCTCTCAGCCAGTTTGCTCCAGCACATCTTCCTTTCAGCTGAGGTCCAAAAGCTGTAAGGCAGCTGGAAAAGCAAAGGGTGAAGAGCCCAACGGAGCTGTTCAGAATCACTACAAAAGGTGTTGGGTTTAAACCCTGGCTATGATGGCATTAACTTTTAATGACTTGGGGACAGAATAGAAGGGAACTGGCAGAGCCCAGGGGACTGAGCACAGCCCAGCCCAGCAAGGCAGCAACTCTGTAGCTCAGGGCAGAGCTCGCCAGCTTAGCAAAGGGATTAGTCCTCCTTTCAAAACCTGCCTGGGAAGCAGCAAAGAGAGAACAATTTTCTTCTATGTGAAGAGAACATATTAATACAGCAGCAAGCATTGTATTCATTACAGGATTGCAGCTAATCTGGTGTCTGCTTTTATTCTGCTGTTGTTCTGCTCCTGTACTGCTTGCAGCAAGCAGCTGGGACAAAGGCAGAGCCAGGCTTCCTTACACCAACATCCACTGGGATGTCCTCACAAACATCCACTGGGGCAGGGGATTTTGGGGTGCACCTATGTGCAAACCTTGTCCTCCCTCAAAGCAGCCTGCCAGCCTTGGGATGGGTGCAGGGCTCTAGCAAAGCCTGACCTACAAAGTATTGAACATGCTGAGCCCTGACAACACAACAGACCTACATATTTATCAGACTGAAAAATGCTTTGCCTGGGATTTGCCTGTACTGATTTTTGCCCTGGAGGGGCCAGAGGACCACCTCGAAGAGGGGCCATATCAGCACCATCATTACCATCAGCTGCCTGAAATTCCTTCCTGTCTGTGCCCCTGCCCTGAGGCATTACCCAGTACAGGGAGAGACTGGTGACCAGAGTAATAGACCTCTTGCTTGTGCAGATTAAGGGAGTGGATGCTCTAATAGTCCATTTACTGAAAAAATCCTTTCATCAGACATATTGGTGACCTCTTCAGAAAGCTAATTCAATGACCCTTAACATATGAACCCTTCAGTAAGTACTTGGGCTGAGTTCAGAGCAAGGCAATGGGTGTCTCTTTGCAAAATCCCACCCAAAAAATCCCAAGAGATGGGGAAAAGCCCTTTATTTTTTTGTGAACTTCTTCAATATGAGAACCAGGAGCTAAAGCAAAAACTAGCACTTCCTCGAGAGCACGTGGCCAGGCTGAACAGCTCAGGGACACCCAAAGTCACACAGCAAATCCTGCAGCTGGATTTTAAATGGGGTGGATAATTTTATGACCGATTGCATTTGTGGCTGGTATGTTAAGACAAGGGTAATGAAATCTTATCCTTCGGGGCACATATGGATCATTGCACAAGTCAGGCAGGCATCTGCCCCTCCCCTGCAAGAGAAATTGTAATTGGCAGGGACTGCAAGAATTGAAGTTGAAATTAGGGATTAAATGGGACACAACTGGCACATGGATCCAGAGATAGGGCAAATGGAGCTTTTCAGCTTCTTCCCAACTGCAACAGTCCACAGGAGCAAATAATGATAATGAACTTGACAGATGCTGAATTGCCCACCTCTACTGAACACAGCTGTCACCCCAACCATGGGCTAACTCTGCTTAGTAGTTCCAGGGACCTCTTTAGGTTTGTATTCCAAGATTTTGTTTATAGCAAACCAGTTCTATTACCTTCACAAAAGTTTGCAACACTTGCTATGGTGAGGAGAGTGACTGGAGGTGGCTGATCCAAAAGGATGAGCAGAGAGGCTTGACCAGTGTGACAAAATGTTCGGGGTTACCCACTAGAGAGATCAGCATGTGACCTTAAACCAGGCTGAGAACAGGAGCAGAAACCTTGCATTTCCACCCAAAACCAGCTCTGCCCTGGGCAGTTACCTCCTCCAGCCTCCTCCTCTGCTCCTTCTGCTCCTCGATGCGTTTCTGCCGCTCGGCCAAGAGCTGCCGCTTGTGCTCCTCGTTCTCGCGCTGCTGCTGCTCCAGCTGCTGCCGCCGCAGCGCCTCCGAGCGCTCCTTGTTGGCCAACTGCAGCCGCAGGAAATCCCGCCGCAGCGTCGACTCCCCGGGCAGGTTCAGGATGGAGCTGCACACAGGAGAACCACCACAGAACCATCACCAGGTTGGAAGAGAGCTTCAGCATCATCGAGTCCAACTCGTGCCCTAACACCTCTGCTAATCCACAGCACTGAGTGCCATATCCAGTCTTTTTTTAAGCACATCCAGGGATGGTGACTCTGCCACCTCCCTGGGCAGACAATTCCAGTACTTTACAACTCCTTCTGAGAAAAACTTTTTCCTAATATCCAACCTGTATTTCCCCTGGCAAAGCTTAAGACGGTGTCCTCTGGTTAGTCAGAGAAGATCCCCTCCCTGCAGCCCTGAGCCTCTCGTCCCTGCGTGATTTTCCAGCATGGCCCCTCTCTCGTCTATCCCAACAGCATCCAAACACCCAACAGAGTTTGGATAGCAGGGGATGGAGGGATGGGGGCCTGCAAGTGCCAGGGCAGGGTGACAGAGCTCTGCTCATGGCTCACCAGTCATTGACTCACTGTAAATGGAAAGGTTTCCTTTACATTAAGTTTCTAACCAAAGCCTCTGGTGCTGCAGTGGCTGGCACACGCTATATTTAGCTGTGCACAAAGCACATTTAGCATGAATCATTGCCAGCTATTAAAATACTACATTATCTCAGTGAAATAATGGAATAACCTGATACTAATTACAATGGCTCTGAAAAATGTCACCAAAGAAAGTTCCAGCCCCATGGTGCTTGAGACAGCACCAGGGAGGTTTCATGGTGAAAAATTACATGGAAACAGGAAGTTACACTTGGGTGTAAGAAACCACATCTTAGAGAGTTTTTTAATTTCACCTCACATTTTTCCACATCTCAATATCCACATTCCCATGACAGCATCATGCCATGCTGCAGACCCCACAGTCAATGGGGTTTTCTTCCCCAGCTTTTGGTTAAGGTGATCCAGAGCATCAGTTTATACCCACACACCACCCGGCAGCAAGAATATCCTCTGTTCTGCCAGGGAACAGGATTCAGTGCTCAGATTGTCCTTTTCCATTTCCAGTTCATATGAGCCCATAATCCAAGCTGATTTTATACAGAGCTAAAGGGATGTACGGGCACAAATGAAATACTGATTCTTACCTCGGCTCTCCAGAGTCATTTTCCTCCTCCTCCTCCTCACTTCCACTGTACTCGTACTCTGTCTCATCTAGGAACAGAATTGCTCATCAGTGCCCTTTGCTGGACTCATTTGTTTTTCCAGTGGCTGCAAACCCCAGAGCTTTGAAGGCAGAACAGCCAATTCTTTTTACCTCGCATGACCAAGAACAAGCAGCATTACTGCTCTGCAGTTTCTGGTTTTATGGGGTCCACAAGGCCAGGGAAGCACCAGCACAGCAGGCAACAGCCCTGACAACCTCAGCCTCTTGTTCTAAAGGTGGGGGTGTCCATGAAATAGGAATTTATCCCCATATGACAGTGAGTGACCCCATTCTTCAGGATGGTTCTGCCACAGGAGGTGCATCACCAGCTACTGGAGTCACAGTCAGAGGAAGGTGGGATTTAACCAAGGCTCTGAAGGCACCAGCTCCTCCTTCCCTAAACATATGCTCTTCCTATGCAAATCCATGTAATTTCCAGGCAATGAAGATATCTACATAAAAGCTCACTGCAATGTTGTGTTGCATACTGCAATTTCTGTTGGGATATCATCTTTATCGGATGAAGGGAATTACAGCCAAAGAAAGGCTCACGTTTATCCAATTACTCTCCATCTCTAGGGCCCAACCTTCATTTGCCAGACTAAACACATTTAATACTTCACTGGGATCCCATTTTATTGTTTTGATTGTAGTGAAATCTATTACAAGGGGCTGGAAGGTACGCATGAAAAATTAATTCCGCTACCAATAAGAAGCGAAATAGCAACTTATTAATTTGCTGGATTCTACAAATGAGCTTTCAAATTAAAATTCAGTTCACAAGCAGCTGAATACTTTAACAAGTTTCTTCTGCTATCTGATCTTTCTTGCAGAGGACTTTGATAGGGCCTGGAGAGTTCACTGAAAACATTCAGTTTAATATGGTTATTCCTAGTCAGCGGAATTGCTCTGGGGCAAGGGTCTTATCTGGATGTTCGTTTGCACAGCTCTGCTCATCACTGGTGCTGCAGGGATGTCACGTAGATCAACACACTTGGCATGAAATAAGTGAGCTGGGGAAAATTCAGCTTAGCAGCTTCACCCTCCCACACGCCAGCACGGATCTGTGCAAACTTAAATTTTGTACACACATGTTTTAATGAATCAAAGCTTAGATGTTCCATGTGGAAATTACCACCTGGAGTAAAAAACGACATCATTTTTCATTAGGGAAAAACAATAATATTTAAAAACACTGATTGGCTCTAATGACAGTCACCTGTCTGCTTTGCATGAACACCCATTGTTTAGTTATGGGTATTCATTTTCATTTCAATGACTGAGATGAATCAAATCAAATAAACCAATATGGCCGCAAAACCACAAGAAATGTGGTCACAGAGAGGATCACACTACTGAATTCAATGAGACTGCAAACAAACTCAACCATCTGAGTGAGGGGAATTGATACTGAGAACACGGACAACCCAGTCCTCTCTGCCTTCCCTCTTTTACCCACAAGCTTCCCCTACACAGATGTGCCTTGGTCTGCACTAGGGGTCCCCAAGGACGTGGCAGAGGTCATGGATTGCTCAGAGAGCTGCTCCTTCTCCACCAACCCTCCTCTCTTCTCCACTGACCTTTCTCTCCTCGTTTCTTTTTAGTCCTGTCGATGTGGTCCTTGAGCTGGATGCGGACCTGCCTCTCGTTGGGCTGGTCTCGGATGAAGGGGTGCTTCATCAGCTGCTCCGTGGTTGGTCTCTGGCTGTGGTTCTTCACTAGGCAGCTCTCAATGAAGGACTGAAACTTTTTAGACCTGGTCAAGAAGAGGGAAGGAAGGTACAGATATAACAGGTAAACTCATAGATTCTCATGTTAGAAACTGAAAAAAAAAACTTGTTGTGGTATTGAAGAAGATTTTGCTCAGCTCTTGCTCATCATCCCAGAAAGTTGGGAACCATCAGTGTGACCAGAGAATTACCAAAGCCAGACATCACCAATGGCAACTAAGAAAGAGAAAAGGAGTGTCCCTTCCCTCTGTGAAACTGCAGGGAGAAATGGATACCACATACACAGATATAAACACAATGCCTGAGCGGATTGCTTCTCATATTTTATATCCCCCCTGGGCAGTGTTTCAAGAGATGAATCTTTGTGAAGATGAGTAGGACAAGCGAGGTTAATTATTTTTTTTTTTAGATTTAAGCCCCAACACTGCAGGGCTTGGTGAAGTTCAAGCAGTGTCTGGGAGATGCTGCTGCCTGCAGCCCTTCCCAGGGCTTGGGGGCCCCCTGATCCAAGAGACTGGGATATGTTCTTTTGACAGAGATGGGAACAGAGCCCTGCCCTCCTTGCAGCTTCCCTGCCCACAAAGTTACACTCAATCTCAGCTAAAACAGTTTCAGCCAAATCTTTAATAAACAAATTTGTCTTAGTCTCAAGTGCTGCATATCCAAAGTTTTCCTGGAACTAATTTCACCACATTATAAACTCAAGAGAACAGGGATTTACAAGAAAAGAAGATGTTGACAGGCTACTGTAGTCTGTGTTGCTTTAGCAAATAAGAAAATGAATATAAATTAATGTCAGAAGCCAACAGATACTACAGAATTGCATTAGAAATAAAACAATAAGCTTTCAGGGATTTTACTTTTAAGCTGTCAGACTAAGAGTGATTTATCTTTTAAGTGCTAATCCATACAAATTGAGATGCAAAAATAAAATATGCTACTGGATCCAATTAAATCTTCCCTCCAGCTTTGCTAATGAGCAAATCTGCCTTCCCCACCTTGCCTTGAGAAACAGAGTGTCTCAGTGTACCCAGAAGGGACAATCAATGTGATGTTCAAAAAAAATTCTGTTCCTAAAATATGATTCTCCCTTGCTGGTGTGAAGCTGGAGAGACTCCAGCCCTGGATGTGTGGTCCAGAGCATGTGCAAACACAGCAGAGGTGAAGCAGCTGAAAAGTTATCCTGGAAGGGATGGGATGGGGATCCCAGTGCCCTGTGATGCCCTAAGACACCTTTAAATCCTTGAGCTGCTGAGCAGTTACAGACTGGGATTTCCTGTCTATTTTCCATCTCAGGCTGCTGCATTTCCCAGAATCTTCTTCTCTAAAACAATCCAGGCTGTCCAATGGCACAGTTCAGCCCTTGCTGGAGCTGAAGAGCAGGGCTTTCACCCTGGCTCTGATCCAGGAGGACTCCACCACATGTTTCATCCCCTCCCTTGGCCCAGGTCAGTCCACCTTCCTGAAACACACACTCCTCCAGTTCCTGGGGTTTGTAAAGCCTAAATCAATGTTTGCAAAGTCTTTGCAGCTGCTTGGATGAAAAGTGGTATCACAGTGCAAATATCACCTCATTAACAAAGAGGTTTCATTTCTTTTACAAGGCAGGGCTAGGGAAGATCTATGGGAACAAAATCACTAAAATTCGAGTTCATTTTGCCTGCAAACAGGGGAAGAAGAAAATAAAGCTTCATTGCTGGCTGGCTTTAATTGGGAAGAAAATGATACACCAAAGACTTTAATTTCATAGGAACGCAACACTATTTAAAAAACTAGTTTGAGGATTTAGCAAGCAACAAAATTGTTTTCCTCTCTGCAATTTTTAAATTCAGGGCAGGCTCCCATGCCAGTGCTCTCTCTTGGCTTTCCTGACTTACCCTCAAAGGTGCTGGAGTCCCTTCACTACTTTTACCTGTAAGGAAAAAGATGGTCTGGCCATAGTGTACTTTTATTTATGTGTTGCTGTGCAGAAAAGCAAGGACAAATTCAAGATTCAAGTTGAACCTTTCTCCATTTTGCTTTGCTCTTGTGATCTGTGGTTGTGAAAGCCAGTCCACTGACTGCCAGGGAGCCACCCCCAAAGACTGGTCACACATCTCCACACATCCTGGGATGGGACTGCAGAATTCCAGGACCCATCCTGGCAAGGCCCAAAACCTCTGTCTGAGAAAGGATCCAAGGACAGCAAATCTGCCCAGTGCCACACTGAAAATGTTGTAAAAATTTGCTTTCAAGGAGCTGGTGGAGTTTCACCTGAGTCCTTTGGAGCTTTCCATTACAACAACAGCTTGGAAGATGAATATAGGTCAGAGCTACCTGAGGTACAACTGTCCCAACTCTGCTGGACACCAGGGATGCCTGCTTGCTCATGCAAGGCAGCAGAGGCCAGGTGAGCATCAAGCTTGCCCCTTGAAGCTGGAGTTTTATCCCAGGATGCCACCCCTGGCACAGGCAGAGCACAGCCCTGGGCAGAGCCCACAGGATGTGTGTGGGAAGGTGGTGCCCAGGAACCCCTCACCTTGCACTAAGCACATCTCAGGACAGGGACTAAAACAAAAATTCCATCCCAGCTCCATTTTTACCTTAAGGACATGGGGAAACATCTTGCTCAAAATCTGCTTTCGTCAGCTCCCCTCTGCCTGGAGGCTGAGGGAGTCTTTGCTGAATAAACAGCACTTTTGTATGAAAAATAAACTCTGGAGTCTCACAATCCTTTTTGTGCTGTAGGAGTGAGGATAACAAAGGAGCAGACTGGTGATCTGGCAGAAAACAAGCACCTACACTATTTTCTCAGCTGACTAATGGTATCCTCAAAAGGTCGTGCAGAGAGAGCAAGAATATCTGAACATCCTCTGCAGAACCAGCTGGGAATGGTCCTTCTCCTCCTGGTTTGGTACTGGAGCAGCTGATGATCAGGCTGACAAAACTGAGATGCCTCCTGCCAAACCCTGGCTGAATTTTTAAGCTGGGCTTTTAGCCCAATACCATGCATGCAAAGCAGAAGAATCCAAGTCCCTCTTGCCCCTCTCTCGGCAACAAAATACCTGCTGCTGTGTCATCCCTACATACCACAGGCTCTTCTCCTTTTTACTGGTGTGTAATCAATAAGACATTAAGCAAAATTTAAAAGATTAAGGCAAAACTTCCCTCTGTGAGCTCAGCCTATCTGGGAACAAGGGGCAGTGCTGTCTCTCTAACTTGTGGCAGATCTTTTCTGACTAAATCACTGCTGAACCTGGGGCAGGAAAACAGCACAAACCAAAGACAAGTGTTTTTAAGGACTCCACTTCCATCAATACAGAACATACAGTAACAAAACAACATCTGCTGGGCTTCAGGAATATTTTTCCTGCGGGTTTTTACTGGCATGCCTTACTTTCTTTCCTTTTTTTTTTTTCCAAAACAGTGATGTATCTTTTCCTGCAAAATTTTAAAATAAAGCCCAAACTAAGTACAAATCTCTGCATTCCTGGGCCTTCAAGATAAACCATCCTCTTTTTTTTTTTTTTGGCCTGGATACATGTTTCCTCTTGGGAAGGGAACCTGACTGGAAGGAAACAGGAGCCAAGCAAAGTGTCATCAGACTTCAGGCTGCACAAACTGCCCTGGAAAAGCCAACTCTGCACTGTGAAATTGCAGAGTGAGTGTGCCTCTCTCCCTGCACACCAAGAAAGCTCTCCATCCCATGGTGGATCCTTCAGAACAAATTTCCTCTCCACAGGAGACCAAAACCCAAACCTGCACTCACCAGAGTGAGGCTGGGGACCATCACCAACCCCCAAAACTATATAAATATCAACACCATGTCCCCAGCATGCCCAGCTGCAGAAAAAGGTTGCTCCAAAAATGTTTTTACAGTCCTTAGAGATTGAGAAAGAAACTCACCACTTCTTTGATTTCAACCTCGGGGCCGGGTTGCGGGGGATGAGGAACAGGGCTCTCATGGGATGCATGTCACACAGAGCTGCAATTTGTAAGAAGAGGCATTAAACAGGGCACAGACATCCAGCTGGGAGATCCAAATTTCCTCTGAGGCTGCCAGATCCTCGTGGCAGGATGACTGCACAACAACCCCCACAGACAAGTCCCAGCCCTGGGGCTCAGGTGAGGGCTGATGTCCCCATCCAAGGGCTGTGAGTGTCCCCAGCACCACCAGGGTCACTGCAGGGGCTGGCTGAGGACACCTCTGCTCTGCCAGGTGCTGAGAGCAATGGGCTGGAGTATGAGACAGCCGCACCAGTGGCACGATGCTCTGCTTTGTTTACTTGCATTTTCCAGCAAGGACAGTGCCAGGATTTTGCTGAAAATTGTGGCAGTGTGACTGGTGCAGAAGCACCAGGTGAACCCAGCATGTCACTACTGGTGTCACACCAGCTCTGAGGTGTTTTACCTGCTCCACCTCTTCTTCATCCGTGTTTTATTTGAGAAAACCATGTCCCAGTGTGCTCAAAGAAGTATCAGGTGTCACACAGGACTGTCTGCCTTTGCTCACTGCCCACCCTCCCCTTGGGCCACGCTGCCCTGGCAGCTCTGTCCCCATGGGTGCTGCGAGCTGCACCTCAGCAAGCCCAGGTTGGTTGGGAAATCCTTGGGGGGGCGTTTCTTGCACAGAGCTGAACTCTGGATGGTGCTCAGCAAACCCCAGCACGTTACAACCCAGGGAGAATGAACAGAGCCAGGATCTACTCACGGGGAGCACCTTCGGCCATCTCGATGGCTGTTATCCCCAGAGACCACAGGTCACTCTGTGGAAGAAAGCAGAGGGACATTACCAGTGGAAGGAGGAATGGACACTTTGATTTACCCTGTTCCCAAGCCTTGCTCAGGCCTGAGGTTCCTGAAGGATCAGAGCAGAGACACTGCACCTATTTGGGACACTCTTTGATTTCAAACCTGTATCACTCTTCCATCTTCTCCCTTGCCAAGAGGAGCACCTGATCCCCAGCCCCCTGCCAGACAGCAGCAGTGAGCTGCCCTTCAGTGCCTCCTCCCCACCATCACCAATGAGCTGTGGCTGCATCTCTAGCCCTGAAATGAGCCCCAGTGGATGGGCTGGCTCTCCAGACAGGGGAGAGACAGGGGCTGCACGTGACCAGTGAGAGAAAATGAGCACAGCCCATCTGCTGGACTGGGAACACGACTCTGACCAGTGCTGGTGCTTTCATCTGAGGCTGGAAGGGATGGACTCTGCCTTCCACCCTTCCTCTTGGACACCCAGCTCTCCCTTGCCCTGCTCTCTGACATGTCCCTGCAGTTCCACTTCACCTTTCACCCTCCAGCTCAAGGGCTGCCCTTTCCAAACTGCCTCAAGCCTCTGAAACTACCATTTGGTTGGTAAATCCCAGAAAGGTTGCTTGTCTTAGGACTGAGTCCCAAAAGCCAAGCCAGAGCTAGAGAGAGCCTCCAGAAACCACAAGGACTTTTTCACATACATCCTCCAGGAAAGGTACTTAGTTTTTGAATTTCAAGGCACTTTTCCTCATTTTTAGCTCAAGTTCTCCCTCAACAAATGCCGTCCTTGCTACACATCTTTGTACCTGCTTAAAAATTCTCTCTCAAATCTTATTTTCAGCCCTTTCACAGCACAGTCTCATCCATTCTTTGTTTCTGGTCAGCTGGGATTTCTGCTGCATACTTAATTATCACAGTCTTTCCACATGATTCAGCACACATGACCCCTTCCCTCTGGGTTGCCACTGAACTCCTTCCAAATTCCTAATGTGTCTTTCCATACTGAGGTGCCCAGTATTATATGCAAGATGCCAAGTGATCTTAAAGCTGGAGGAATACAGAAAGGGATTATCACCTCTCTAAGTCTCCCAGAGAAAGCAGAAAACTCAGCGGGAAGCACACGTTTTATAATGATCTGGAATTCAGGAATTTTTTTTTTTTTTGAGTGGTTTTTATTTTTAAGACTGAAAAGCCTTTCAGTCCACCCAGCAATGGGATGCTGTGCTAATGTATTTGCATTGCCTTGACTTGGGAAGGGAAGCAGGCTCCCTTCTCCCCCTCCTTTTGATTCTAAGCTTATTGACAAGATATCTCTAAAGAGAAAAGGAAGACTGGCTGGGAAAAAAAAACAACTAATAACCTCAACAACGGGGGGTTTCTATTTGTTCTTTTTTAAAGTGGTTTATTTATGTGAGGAGGTATTTACTGCCTCCTTCCATAGATTACAAAGGCATCTCTTTCTGGCTAAGAAAACAGTGAGATCAGAGGCTTTTTGTCCAACAGATTAAGCCTGTGAGGATTCCTTTTCTCACCCTATAAATCTCATCTTTTGTATTCGGTATTTTAAGCCAGTCAAACTAAACCTGAGAGCATCTGATTTGCATCCCTTTTAAAAGAAATAATTATCATTTACATCCTCCAGACCCTACTTCAAAGCGAGAGCATCAGGTGCAGGGAATGTGATCCGGGTATGGACTAATGTCCAGTGGCTCCCACATCACCAGGAGCTCTGAGAGCACCATGCATGGAGCATGTCAGCAGCAATCAGCCTCCTGTTCCACACCCCCAGACACAGGAAAATGTCCAGAGCCAACTTCAGAGAGGCTCGCTGCGAGCATCTGATCCTCGGGGACAATAGAGGGATTCTGGTCCTGGAGCTTGTGCATCACTCCACGGCATATTAAGTGCCCCAGTTATTCTGGCAAGAGGAAAATCCTCGGTGATTTCAGAGGGTAGAAAGCAGCCTATGGAGATATCAGTTCTCTCTTTAAAAAATAATAATAAAAGGCTGTGATTAATGAGAGCGTTGCACAGGCAGCTGTTGGGGGAGAAGTGAGAGCAGCCAGTGCAGGGTACATGAAGCACTGCCCTCAGCAGAGCTGAGGAAATGCCTGTTGTAATTGGTTAGTCAAAGAGTAATAAGTAATTGGATATTAAACTATTTCTATGTGTCCCCATCATTAACAATTTCCATAACCCAGAGCCTGAACTCGGACTATAGAGCTGCTCTCTGGAAAACCATCAGTTCAAAAGTTGACTGATGCACTTAAATGGCTGCAGTAGCAAAGCATCGTTTGGCTACTTCAAAATAATTCATTTCTCAAAAATTTCTCTGAGCAATCAGTAATTGTATCACAATGGTGGGCTGTGGCACTCTTACACTGGAGTGTTCTACTTTTGGAAAGCAGCTCACACCAGAGGGTCTCAAAGTCCCTTTTAAACATCACCTTGTGAAGTGACCTCGCAGCATGCACATGACAGAGGTACAGTGAGCTTTACACATGACTGGGCTTCCCCCCCCAGAGTTCATCTGTCAGTGTCCTGCCTTCCTCTCAGGATACACTCAGTGGACCTTAGGAGGTTTGAAGACAGAAATTCAAGTTCTGGACACTTCAAAAAAACCAAAGGACAAAAAAACCAAGGGATATTTTTACACATGTGTGCCCAGAAACTTGTAGCAAGGCAGAAGCAGGATAAACTATATTAAGCTCTCCTTGCTTTAAACATCAGACCTCACAGGAGTTTGAATGGGCAGGTGGGACTCCTAACCTTCCTGTGGATCTGCTGCCTGGCACAGGGCTCTGTGCCACATTATAACTCAGCAGCGATGTTGTGCTGCCACCGATCCAAAAATAAACATCAAACAGGCTGGAGAGACATGTGAAAAGTAGGTCAGCCCCCCCAAACGTCTGATTGTGTGGCAGCCTTCACATCTCCCTGCAAATATCAGCCTGCAGGCCAGAGGATGTGATTTTACCCTTTCTAAACCTGACCTGACTCCTCTCCAGAGTAAATAGAGCAAATACAGCTTGTTTGATTGTAGTATTTAAATACACAGCAGCAAAAAGCAGAGTAGCAGGTAGGAAGCCCGAGTCTGACACCTTTCTCCACACGGGGAAAGACTCCTCACTGTAAATCTGGATACGTGAACAGCACAACAAAGATTCAGGCTGGATCTGAACTGGCATCCCAAAATCCCACAGCCAGAAAGCAGGAGGAGCCTGTGCTGCCTGCCAGTGTGTTTTTCAAAGCTGCAAGGAATGCCCTGAATTGCTGAGCAGGAAGATGCTCGTTTAGGTACCTTGAAGTCGTAAGTGGCATCGGGATTTTCGTCGCAGGCGATGACCTCGGGGGCCATCCAGTAAGGCGTCCCAATGAAGGTGTTCCTCCTGCCCACCGTCCTGTCCAGCTGGGCACTGACACCAAAATCCACTGGAGCAGGGAGACAACGGGGCATTGTAAGGTCAGAGACAAACCTGAGCAAGGCTCTGCTGCTGAATGTAAAACATTGTGCTCATTCAGAACAACTCTGCACAGCCAGGAAAGGAAGATGTGGCTCAAGACATTCCTGTTTGATCTCTGCTGGATCAACAGAGGTCAGTCAAGGACAAACATGATCATCTGATGTCCAGGTTTTGTACAGAACCCTGTGCCTTTTCCTCCTTGCCAGGAGGCAATGAAAAGAAATCACAGCTCCTCATACTAATGAGAAACAGGGTTAGCAACATGAATAAGCAGCAGCCTTTGTTCTACGCTTGCTCATTTGAATTAAAGCCTGCCAAATACTGGTGGAAGCCTCATTTTTCTACCTAAATTCTTGCTGCATATGGCAGAAATGCAAAAGACTTAAGGAACTAAGGGCCAAGGACAGAGGCCCATGGGAAATGTCAAGCAGAGAGCTGCAAAATGAAGCAAAAAAATGATGAAATCAAAGCAATGAGAGAATACTCTATGGTCCACTAACTGCACTCTGCACAACACAATGGCTGGAGATTTGCCCTGGAGAATTTCCCCTTGGAGGGGAATCTTCACCAGCATAAAACCCCAACGAGCTGGTGGTGCCATCTGTTAAGCCAGGGTTTCATTCTGCTGTAGAGGGAGAGAGGAGGCAGGAGAAAACCAGGTTTGCAACCACACATGGCCAGTGTAAGGGATCTTCCATCACCACCATAAAATAAAAAGTGCAAATAACATTGCCTTAATAAAATTGATACTGGACAAGCGAGGATGTGAGCACATCACCTGCACTACCTGCTGCCTACCATATGATCTCCACACCAATGCCTGCTCCTCTCCAGGGTGACTAACACAGTGAACAAAATTCAGAGTAGTTCTTGCAAATTAAGCCGCCTCCATCAGGTTATCTTGGAAAAGGAGTCTGGATTATGTCACATTAAACTGAGTGGATTATCCTCTAGGACACTGCTGTGCAGCTGTGGGGGAACAGCCCCTGACAACATCTGGCGATGCACACCAGGCAATTTTCAATCCAGGGCATGAAAAACTGGTGCTGGTTGCTTAACCTGTACCTGGTGACAGAGCTGTCTGAGCAGGAACACTACTGCAAATGCATCTCTGCAAGCAGGACCTGGCCATCAGCCCCCAGCAGTCTGAGACAGCACCAGTCTTGGTCAACACCCAAGGTCATGCATCAAAGCCAACATAACAAAACCCAGGGGAGCTCTTGGTACCCATCATCTTTGTTCAGCTCATGTACAAGCCAGTTTTGCTGTTTCCCCCCAGCCAGCCCACCTGCAGCTTCCAGGAGCTCTAGCCCACTCTTACCTAGCTTCACTTCTGCATTTTCCGTCAGCAACACATTCTGTCCCTTGATGTCTCGATGAATTACTTTGTGCTGGTGTAGATGACTCAAGCCCTGGAGAATTCAGAGAAAGGTTAGAGGAACCCAAGTTCAAAGCATGTTATTTTCTGACATTCCTCCTCAACCAATTATGCTCGAGAAATGAAAGGTTCACAGTTGGAGTTAAGCACTCGAGAATGCTTTTGTTTATCATGAGCTCCAAACACTGTCCCATGTCCCATGCTGGGAGGACATGCCTGGCAAAGAGCCTGTCAATTCTGCAGGGTTTTAAACCCAATCTTTCACATTCCTGCAGGAACCTGAATTAACCCAAATTCTTCCGTCGCTCCAGACGTGATTTCCCCCATGTGCTCCCTTGCCTCAGGGAGCCATTTCTGTGGCAGAAATAATAGAATGGGTTTGTCTCCTTTCTCCATTTCCATCATCCAGAAACTGATGAAAGCAATTCTCTTGTTATATCGGTCCAATAAACTGGATTTCAGTACACTGAGAAGCTTGTATTAAAAAAGCTACCATGCAAATACAAATGTTATAACTTGTACATATTCCTAATAGAGATATAGCTCAAGTAAAATGCCTGTCTCAAAGGCTAAAGGTAAACTAGCTTTGCTGTTGGGCTGGTTTATTAGCTCATTAATTTCTTTTTGCAACCCACATTTTTATTTCATTCATTTATTATTTCCGTTTCAAAGTTGCATCCACCCAGATTGCCATCTTAGGAAAAATATGGATTACTTCAAAAACTAATTTTGCTTTAGGTTTACATTTCACATTAAACATTCATATTTGAGGAAGGAAAGGATTTCTGCTATCGCTTCTGGTAGTTATTAGTCATTTTACGCTCGTTACCTTGGGAAAACTGTGGAACAGATTATATCTGCACAGGAGTCCTTTTTTTAGCCATATTATGCTTGCTTACAGGCACCTTTGAGCATTGGAGGCAAGGCGAAAATTCCACTGGATTTCAATAAATCCTTTAACAACGTGGGATTGAGCCTCGTGTTAGAATTCCAGCTGTCCATCACTGTCTGAACCAAGTGTGAGCCATGATCTGCAGCGTGAAGCTGGGAGCCTTTCCTCTCCCCAAACCCCACAGAGGTCACCCACCTCCCACCTCAATGTGTGGCCAATCTGCAGTGGGTGACACTCGATGGTGGCCCCAGGACATGAGTCAGAGCCTGGGTTCTGACTCACTGCCAGGGACTATTTTAGGGAGCAGGCTCATGGAGCTCATACACTTCAAATAAACCCATGTAACTGTGGCCTCCTGGCAGTGCCAGCACCTTCCACACATCACACTGGTGTGGACAGTGGCACTCAGGGTCAATGCAGAAGCGCTGTGTCACCTCTGGACACCCGTGGCAGCCTCAGTGTCAGGTACATCCTTTCAGAGTGATCATTTTGCCTCATTTCCTTTCATAGAATCATAGAACTGTTCAGGTTGGAAAAGACCTTTAAAATCATTGAGTCCAACCATAACCCTGTACTGCCAAGGCCACCACTAAACCATGTCCCTAAGTGGTACATCCACACCTCTTTTAAATCCCTCCAGCAATGGGGATTCATCCTTCCCTGGACAGCCTGTTCCAGTGCTTAACAACCCCTTTGATGAAGAAATTCTTCCTAAACCTCCCCTGGTGCAACTTGAGGCTATTTCCTCTCATCCTATCACTGGAATAGCTCGTTCAGATTTCCTTCACATGTCAAATATTCCTATTTTCTCCTGAACAAATCCTTGGTTGCTATTGGAACAATAGATTTTAATATAAGGCAACCTTTACAGTCCCATCCTCTGACCTCAGCAACACAAAATGCAGGAAAGTCTTTGCTGAAGCTGCCATTTTCCAGTACACGAAACTCTGGCATGGCCCATTTTAAGACATTTCAGTCAATCATTTATATTGTGAGTATAAAAGCTGCAGCATCCTCATTAAAATCAGACGTGGATTTAATAAAACATAGGTTGCTTTTTAATCATGAAGATTCTTCTTTCCACAGACATTATTAGTCCTCACCTTCCTGTTAACTAAAAATGTAATTCTAATGCAAATAAATCTTTGCCCTTTTAATACTAACAGGAGATTATATTTTTTTGTTGAGGGAAAAAGAGGGTTAAAATTCAGGGAACTAACAGAGCCAAAGGGCATTAAGCAGGGCTTATTTATTATGCATCATACAGGCACATGAATCATTCAGGCCTGCTGGCACCGCAGAGGCTCCAGCCCATAGCAGCACAGCATCCACGAAATCCATGAATTCCCGTGTCCCCTGAGCACTCGACTGCCACACTCCCAGCAACATTCAGCTCCCCCTGGACACTCACCCTCAAAATCTCTCTGCAGATGTAGGCAATCCACTCCTCCTTCAAGGTGTTTCCCTTGGTGTTCTTGATGAGGTCGGTGACGGAGCCCGCACCGCAGAACTCCATCACCAGCTGCCAAAGGGAACAGGGATGTAATTAATGACAAAAATGCCATGCAGTGACACCACCTGCAGCATCCTGACCCCAGGGCAGGACCCCAGCACTGGCATTGCTGCTGTGGGGACCCCACAGTGCTACACAGAGCCATGGGGACATCACCCTGAACCCACCTGCTGGCATTTGTTATAAAATGAAGCAATAAAAGGTTTGAAAGGCTTGAGGCCCTCCAGAAGATTGGGAGCAAGAAACAGCAATCAGTCCAGTGCTGAAAATCGGTGGAGGAGATCAGAATCTCAAACCCTACCCCTGCGTGTCCTACTTTATACTTCTGTATCAATGTTTAGTATTAACAGCAATAAAACATAATTGCCTCTTGCATGTAAGTTCTTCAAATACAAAAATACAAAGGGAACAAGGCAGAGATTTGAAATTTTCCTATGATCTAGGAACCAGGTGTACTTTTCAATTTTTATTTTTTTACTTAACCAGACAACCTTTGGTTCTGATCATGTTTTTGAGCAGGAAACCTCCCTTGAGGAGAAGGCTGCCAAGCAGTGTCAGGCTTCCCAGGAGAGAGCTGCTGCCCTACTGCACAGGCTGGTTCCAACACCACTGGCCATCACCACTTATACCACTTCCAAAGTTTCAGAATATCAAATATAGAAGCGTAATGATCTAACCCAGCCCAAACTTAGTCTTGTCATTGAACAACTGTGAAATAAACGTTACAGAAATAGCACGGGATGTGAGTCTGCCTCCCAGGGATTTCACAGATCCCCAGGGCGTGCAGGAGCCGCCGGCGTGCTCCAGAAAGCCAGCACAGCCCATGTGTGCAACAAGCCTTCTCCAAGGCCTGTGCAAGTGCTTCCTCTCTGATGTGAACATTTCCAATTAGACCTGCTTCCTACTTGAAGATTTTCCCCTGCCAGTGGTTCCTTGCCAGACTCTTCGATGAGCACGTTTCAGGTTTTTTATCACATGAGGCTTACATGGCATTTAATGTTCTCCAAGCAAGTGACATCATTACTAAAAGCACGGGCCAAGAAGAGAATTAAAACAGCAGAAGGGTGACTCCTGACCAAATTGCACAAATGCAGTGATTTAAGACTCTCATAAATTATAATGATCATAAAATCCAGACACAGGACTGCCATAAACCTTCAGGTTAAATAAAATATGTGAGCAGTCTATACCTTACTTGGCTTTGACCACACTCCTATCTTTAGTTCTGACGTTACATTTTTCTTCATGAACTAGTGCTGAAAAATTCTTGGAATATCCCTGTTATGTCATGAAAATGGCTTCGAGAAATGGAAGAAATGGCAGAAATTATTGGGTCACTGGCCAAAATGTGCGCCATGCAAAGGCAAGGATGCACCTACAGCTCTTCCACCCCAGCAGGGGCCAAGCCATCCAGCTGGGTCAGTGACATGACCTAGCTCCTGGTTACTCATTGCTCAGAAAATGGGGAATAATGGAACAACTGGTTTCAAATCTGCTTTTCCTCTCTTTCTTCACTTTGGACCATTGACACATGGGGAATATTAATTAAACATTTGGGAAATCATGGCAGCAAATCTGGAAAGGAAAATCCAAACGTTTGTAGCTGAGCCAGTCACAAACATCTTGCAATCCAAAATGCTGCCCTCTCCAATCTTCTTCCATGGATACTCTTCCACAGGCTCTCACCACAGTTTGGAGCAAGAGGAAGGGCTTGTTATGCTGTGCATGGAATCACAGTGCTTAAAAAAAAAATGGAAGAAATCCCATTAAAGTACACAGTGCATCCATTAATTTGCCAGATTATCTTAATGGAGCTGGAAGTTCACTTGGTTCTCTACCCTGCCCTTGATTTCCACAGAGCAAAGATTAACTTCACACCAGGAGGGGAATAATATGGGCCACCTGCTGAGGTATCCCCAGCCTGTAACTGTGAAATCTCCTGGAGATTAAATTAACAGAGAGAAAAAGAGAAAGTCACTGAAGGGGTGTTTCCAATTCAGTTTTTAAGAGGTGCACAGTCCCATAACATCCATAGGGAAATATCCAGCACTGACAGATCTCTGCCAGCACCAAGAACCTCCAGATCCAAGGGGGCTGAGCACCACAAACAGCCTGAAAGCTCTGCCATGACTTCTCCAAGAAAACCTGAGGGCTTGTTCAGCCGTGCAGAGAATGAATAGTTATGGTCTATCTGTGTATACTGTCAACAGCAAGGACAGGTAAGCACCAGAGAGGGAAAAGAACAATACAGATACTGCCACAATATCAATTTATCAGCACTAAATGATATGTTGGTGTGGTATGTTTATGCCGGAAACCAACAGTCTTCCAGGAGAAAAATTAAAATGAGCAGAAGTTCTTACTGATTTTAGGGCAGAGCTTAATATACTCAGAAAAGGCTTCAAAGGGCACTTGGACACTAAAATACTTTCTCACCAGTCTCATACCTCTGGGTGAGCGCTTTGCCCTCAGACACTTGCATCAGTACCAATTTTCTTAAGGGATGAAGTCATGATGGAGTAAGACAATAAACTGGAAATGTATATTGAATTTTTATTAACCATAATTAAAATTATCATCAAGATGGGCTAAAGGTAAGATCATCTTCTGAAATTTAATTTGCAAGGACATTTACTGAGGAAGTATTTTTAAATACAGTTCATTTAGCATTTACTTAGCGCTTCATACCAGAGTGACAGCAAACTTCATAAGCAAGGCAAATTCAAAAGCTGCAGCTGTAAATCTCTGTGTCCTGCTGTCTCAGGAATTTTTGTTTAAAGAGCCATTTTGGTTTTCCAATCAACCACTACATTCCTCAGATTGGGAATGGCAAGACCTCTGCTGTGATCACTGCTGTGTGCTACCTGGAAGAGCTCAAACCCAAGCATCTCCAGAACACCAACCCCTATCCATCTGACAGTCAACTGCTCCAGCTTGTCCAGAGGAGCTCCCCAAATCAAACCCTTCATTACACAAGACAAATCCTTCTGTGTTCCTATGCCTCAGCCCAGGAACAATTTGACTTCTTTTAAATTACAGAAAACAAGCACACAACACCCTGAGGCTAAATGCTTCTGGAAATCAATCCTTCTGCTGTGTGTATAAACAGAACCTGGGTGCAACATGGCCCTATCTGCCCAGGCCACTCAAATTTCCCATCCCACCCCACAGCCTGGCTCCCATGCAAAAGAGTCCCCCAGCACCCACATCGTGACAGGGACAATCATTAAAAACACAGAGACCTTCCCTTGGTGGATCAGCAGAAAAGCTGATGCCCATCTCAGAAACTGAAACAGCAATCGAATTGGTGTTAAGCAGCAACTAAAATATTTAGCAGCAAGGTGAGGCCAGGTTTTCATTGCTTCCATTGGTGCTGGGGTTGGAGCAGGCTGAGACACCACAGCCCAGGTGGGAGCACAGGGGCCAGCACTGCTCTGCTCTCTCCTCTCCAACAGCAGCATCCAACTGCTCCCACACGAGCTCCTCAATAAATGGCCTGCCTGCATCTCCCTGGATGTCAAGCCCAGCCCAGCCAAGCAATCCATGCACTTGGGGAGGCAGCAGGCAGCTGCTGCCACGGATCCTGAGCAGGCTGATGGCTTTGGGTTGGGGATGTCAGCAAAAGGAGCTGGGCTCACAGTCCTGCAGTGATTACAGCACTGACAGTGCTTTGAAGAGGAGAGAGAGTTAAATAGTGCTGGATTACTCTGCCAGACAGCAGCAGAAAGCTGCTCTGGTAACCCTGAGCTCTCAGTCAGGGGCCAGAGGAGCAGCCCTGATCCCCTCACACTCCCCTGAGGCTGCAGAGCTTGGAGGGACCAAAGAGAGACAGCTCAACCGAAAACTGACCCCTCTCAAATGTTTTATGATCTAATTTTGTAATGCAAAGAACCAGAAACTGCCCAAAAATATTTTTTAGGATATATAAGCAGATTAGGAGCAGTCCTGCTCAGAGCTGCACAGATGTAACTCAGTGCTTTGACAGCTCATGCTTAATTTTCAATGGAGCCTTGCTGCCCCCGTTTTTGCTCTCCAGATCCCTGGTGTGACTCTGTTCACATCACCCTAAAGCAATTTGAGGGGCCCCTAGAGCTCAACAGAGTGAAAAAACACATTGCAACCACACAATCATAGCCCTGAGCACTGCACAGCTGCAGCAGTGCCACTCTGACCAAGAGGCTGTTCCCAAATCACCCTCAGTCCTTTTTCCCCCCACATTGCCCCAGATTATCTGCTGCAGAGGACGCCCTGGAGGCCACCCCACCACGTGGGTATCTGGCAAGCTGCCTATTAGCAATTTGTCCCCCCTGGTGACAGCTGTGGCTGCGGGCAGGGTTGCCATGGCAGCCCATCCATCACAGCCTGTGCTGCTGGCCCTGGGGACCACAAGGGCTCTGCCCTGCCCTGCCCTGGGTGGGCTCTGGCTTCCTGCCAGCCATTGCTCAGCCCCCACACTCTGCACAGCCCCCGTGCCTGCTGCCGGTGTCAGGGGGGCTGCTCTGTCCATGGTCTCAGTGCACAGTGGGCAGCAAGGGCACATGACAAGTGTCTGGCTGAGTGGCACCTCCGTGACCCTGCACAGGGGCACAGTGATTTGGGGTCACAGTGCCTGCAGCTTCCTGCACTCCTCAGGGCAGGGGTCCTTTGGAATGGGCTCACCTCCCCCATCCAGCTCACACTTCTTAATGAATGCCTCATCTCCCACCATTTTAAAAAGCACCCACCCCAAAATATCTCAAAACAACCCTTCTGGGGTAAGCACAGCCTGCTATCCCATAGCTTCAGTTTGAGAAGAGCAATGGAAATTTCATGAGTTTAACTCTGAGGAGCAGCAGTGAACTGATTATCTGGGTCCTCACATCCCTCGGGAATTTCCCCAGTTTCTGCAGCCCACCCTCACCCTGTCCCCTTGCACCAGAGCAGGAGCCCCCTGCCTCAGCTGGAGAGAGGCACAAACCTCCCAAAGACCCACAGCACCCCAGAATGCAACACATTATCCAACACAGGAATAAACCTACCTCATATTTTAAAATCTGTTTAAATGTCCCCTAAAGGTTGCCCTATGACTTTTGCCTCCTTTTTTTTTACCTAACACAGCAGATTTGTGATGCGTCTGCTAAAACACCCTCCACACAGCTCCCTAATTTCTGAAAGCAGGGTTCTTTAGTCAGCTTGAGCTCATCTTTCAGTGCAAGTGGCTGCTGTGGAATGGTGCAGCAGCAATGACAATACTTCATGTCAGAAGCCTGCCACGTTTCTGAGAGATCTTAATCTCCACTGAAAGAGTTCCCTATTTTTTATTTCCGTATCAGCTTCCTGAGTGTCGATAAAAAGAATTACTTGGGCATTATCAGAAACCATTTTATTTCAACAAAGAGCCAATGAAAAATAAACAAGCCTTTATCTGTGAGGCCCGAGTGATAGAGTTCACACGAGTCCTAATTCAATCAGATCCTGAAACAGCAGCTATTTAACACAGTGGCACCAGCACACCTCTCCTCCAGGAGCTTTCCCAGGAATACCTCCACCAGTCCCAGCACTGGGCATAGACTTAAAAAGCCCTCACACCCCAGAAAAGCAGCTTTTGAAAAAATCTTTTTCTGTGAGAAAGGCCCCATGTTGAGAGGAGAGGTGGTCGACAGCTGAATTCTCTGTCTGGTAGAGAATTCAGATTATCCTGTCTTCTCTTTCCCAAGGGGCAAGCTGGATGACGACCACCTTCTCCCCTTGCATGACTGGGTGTCCCAACAGGAAAATCCCTGGTTCTCCTCCTGATTTGGGGCTAGGAATGCCCCTGGAGTCCAAGTCCCCAAGTCTTCCCAATAATTCAGTGTACCAGAAAGTCTTGGGGAACACACTGGCACAGGAGTCCATCAACTCCAGTTTTCTCTTGAAAGGAATGTTCTCTGAATCCCTCCACTTCTCACTGGATGCTCTGGCATGTGGATGCAGGGGCAAACAGCTGAAGTCACTGAATATTTTGCTAAAATAAAGTCAGTGTTGTACAGAACTACAGTGAGGAGTGTGCTGCTGCACTTCAGCATCTCCATGGTCTCCCTGGTGAACCATGGATATTCGTTACCCCTGAAAATTCAAGCTGTAGCAACCTTGCTCAGGCACAGGAAAGCTCTGGAAACCACACTGGGTAATGCAGAACTGAGTGGATTTACAAGACTGTGAGGAAATGAAGACTTTTTCGACCACAGGACAACACCCAGTTCATTTTATTAACGATAACACCGAAGTAGCCTTCTGTCCAACAGATCCCTAAGGAAAGGAGGGTCCTACACTGCTGCTGTGATGGCCACTGACACTGCAGGCTGCTGCTCCAGAGGCTCCAGCCAGCACAGCCAAGCTCAGAACACAACTTTAATTAATTTTACAGCAATGGCTGGAGCCATGACCTGCAGTGCCACTGCCCTGCCCGGCCCCCTGAGCACCAGCTGCCGCCAAAGGGAGCGGGCCCTGATGCTCTGCCTCTCCCCAGGGATAGAGAGGATTTAAACCTCATCCTCCCTGCTCTGGGAATGCTGAATTAATAACCGAGAAGGCCCTGACAAGGGAAGCAGGAGGAGGAGGCAGCCGAGGATTTACAGAAAGGCAAAAGCAGCTCGGTGCCGTTCAGCAACGTTGGCGTCTCCACGCAAGTGGCTGAGCAGCCAGCAACCTCCCTGACCTCCCCACACCATCCTCCTCCTCTTGATTTGCCTGCACAGGCTCCATGAAACATGGGAAGCAATACCAAGAGCTGGCAGGAATCACCCAGCATCCCTCCCAGCCTCCATCTTCCCAGAGATGCTCCCAGCTCCCTTCAACTGCCAGAGGAAGGAATGATTTTCAACTGACTATTGTACCAAAGATACTGCTAAGGACACTTCAGAATAAAAATGGGTTTACCATCAGCCTGCAAAGATTTTATGGCAAAACGGAGAGGTGTTTTGCAGTGCAGCAAGAGATTGTTCAAAGCTATGACTTTGAAAAAGATGCATGCAAAATAAGGGGTTTTGTGTAAGCTGGGTGTTGGTAAGAGGACAATTCAAAGTAAAAAAATCTCTATTTAATCCCAGTTATTTTAAAGAAAAGAAAACAACTTACCCAGAGCTGATCATCCATTCCTGGTGGGTTCTTTTTAATAAAAGCACCATAATATGTAGCAATATTTCGGTGGTGAGAATACTTCTTCAGCATGTTAATTTCTTGTTTGATCTCTTCCTCTTCATCCTGGGAGGAGGTGAAAAGAAAGACAAAAAGCAGAGGCATTAGGAGACCGCACTTCACAGGGTCTGAGCTGCCTTTGTGTGTGGGTGAACTACCAAGCACCCCTTTCCTGACTGACCTCTCAGGCTTTTTGCTCCACTTTTCCAGCCACTTTGCAGCAGAGCAAAGCCTGAGAGCTGGACTGGAGATTAATGCTGCTCTGAGGCTCAACCATACCTGCGTTACCCCAGTGATGCACAGCACCTTCACAGAAACACCAGAGGCCCAAGAAAGGTCTTTTATTCAGAAACTATTGCATGGCAGAAGCACTGCTGTGCTCCCAGACCTCTGGCACATCACTCCTGCAGCACAAGACCTCTGGGGACACCAGGAGCTGCTGATGGAGGGGTGGCACCACATGGGGAGCAGGCAGGTGCTGCCTGTCCTCAAACTCCACCAGCCTAACTCAGTCCTGGTGACAAGCACCACTCCCATGGGCTGTTCCAGCCCCTCTCTGTCCCATCTGCAAAGTGGCATTAGCTGAAGCAGCCGAGGCAGTGGAGCCACACCAGTTCCTGTTTTATGTCCCAGCTCTTTGTTCTCTCACCCATCAAACGTGCCCTGGTTTTATTTTAAGCTGACCGAATTCCAGCCCGCTGTATTTCCACAGGCAGCACTTGGCACCTTGAGGTCAATGAGCTTTATTACAAAGGACCAGAAGGGCTGCTTGCTCTTTATTCTCCTTTATTCCTCTCGTGTTCCTCACCTGGCCTCTCTGGACCTCAGTTTTACAAATGGGCAAAGGATAAGGCACCCACAGAGCAGCAGAGCTGCAGGGGCAGCTTTTCTTGAGGAGCAGTGCCCCCTGACCAGGGGTCACACAACACAGACAGAAACACATCTCTCTTCCCAAAATACCATGGGAAGTGATTTAGTGACCACACTCCTCCAACCAGGGAAGAACAGCAAAGGTGAGGACAGGAGTGACAAGTACAAGAAATATCTGGATGGAGCTTGCATACACAACCTTGAGTTTTATTTTTGGTAAGAACTTGGGAGGGTATAAGCATAAAAGAGGAGGAGGAACAGGCTCAAACATTACAAAAAAAAAAAAGGAGGCTATTCTGAAAGAACCTTTATCACATCTCTTCTTCAAGTAGTCAACACAACTTCGCTTGTTTTCATTTGTCCAGGAAACCAGGAGATAAAACATGAAGTTTATCAGGCCCCAGAGGTGATTTTTTTTTTAATTGAAGCCCTTTGCAACAACAACTAAAAAGCAGCTGGATGCTCAACAGTGCTGGGAGCAAGGAACAGCACTCAGCACGAAATCCCTCCAGCTCTCTGAGCACTGAGCCAGCTTTTCAGTCATCCCTCAATTAATGCCTGGCTCTCTAGGAAAAAATGGAGGCAAGGTATATGGACACTTGTTTATAAAGTTTTGTTTTGACTCCATCTTCCAGTTGAAGAACTCAAAACGGGTTGATAAACCCTGCAAAGCACCAGAGCTGTGGATGGCACCTGAAGTTGTGTCTGCATGGCCAGGCCAAGGGCTCCTGCCCAACCTCCTGCTCCAAGCAGGACTACTGAGAGCAATCATCCCCAGCAAATCCAGCCAGGGAGGGAAGAAAATGGAATCATCACAGCCAGCTGCTGCAGCTACTCCAATCCCAAACACAAGCAAAGCCACAGGCCAGGCTTTGCTGCCACACTTTGCCTCCATCAATCGATTCTGTTCCATCCATCGCTGCAAGTAGGTCATGCAGCACACAGCACTTCCATCCCCTGGAAAATGAATCTGAACTCTTAATTCAGAGATAACAGCTGCCCAAACTGATGAAGTGCTGCAATTTGAGGGCCTCTATTCTGCAATCTTCCCTAACAGATAATTAGTAAGAGCGGGGATGAGTTAAACAAAGCATCGTTGTCAGGAGCCTGTTGGGGTTTAGTGCAAGGCACGTGGTCAGGATGAGACGCTGCTCTGGGAGCTCAGTGAACACAGAATCATCATGGTTTGGGTTGGAAGAGACCTTAAAGATCACCCAGTTCTACCCTCCCACCATAGGCAGGGACACTTTCCCCTAGACCAGGTAGCTCAGAGCCACATCCAGTCTGGGCTTTACACTCCAAAAGCTGCAGATGGCTGTGGCTGGGATGACCACACTAATTCTGCTCTCTGCTGACTTCTGAAAGACACACTGTCATCAGGGATATCCAGGAAAAACTGGTGGGATGGAAGGCCAGGACCAAATGAAGCACTGGCAGCACTGAAATAGTGTGTGAGGAGGAGGAGAAGGACCGAGTTTGGGTCTTCAGCAGCAGCCTTTGCACTGAGCCTGGGGCAGGTGCCAAGCATGGCTGCAAGCACAATGTAGGGACCAGCTTTAGAAATTCTTCCAGAAACAATGCCCAGGACCATTCCTGCAGGCTCTGGAAGTGCCTTCATCACCTTGGGCTATGAGGCATAGCCAGCCCTTACCACAGCACAAGTTTCACTGCCTGCACATGGTCACTGCCCAATCTGCCTGAGCCTGGTCCTACCCTGAACCTGGTCCCTGCCTAAAAGCAGCTAAGGGGAAAATAATTAAATACCCAAAAGCCACATCCCATGACAAATACCCGATTTATACATTGTACACTCAGACATGAGGCCCAGCTTTGTAAGGCAAAGTTTTAGATGAGGGACATCTACCTGAAGATGTGTATGAAATTATTATTGGGCAGAATCATATTCAGGTGCTTTTCCTCAATATCTTTCCATGGAAGCAATGGTGTTTTAAAACCACTGAATTAAGTGTGGATTCAAATTTAAGCCTGTGTTTGGACTCAGAGCAATGTTTTGATTTCTCAGCTAAAATTCATTCTAACATCAGACTTCATCCCATGGGAATTTCACTGCTATTTATGACATAGGTTTATGCTTGGTGGGTCTGCCTATTCCCTTAGAGCCTGCTTCCCACGGGAACGAGATAAATGGCACTTGCAGATACTGCAAGTAAACAGGAACAAATCTCATTCCCATTTACAGACTTATTTCTACACATCATTTCACCTGTTAGCACCAAAAATAACCAGGATGAAGGTCCCATAGATATTAATACCACATCACAGCATCTAAGGTATTTCAAAACAGATTCCCAAGGCCAGCTGACTGCTTTCACAGAGAGTCATTTCTGTATGTGCTGAGCTCCTGAAAGCTATCAAAACATTCACTAAAAAATCAAGGTGGGTAGGTTGTGATTGAGTCCTAATTTTGAAATGTGCTGTTCCAGGAAAAAAAAAAAAAAAAAAAAGACAAAACACAAGAAAACACATTCTTACTCACAAGCCTGGTATTATTTCCAGTGCAGGAATTTTGAGAGGGACAGTACTGCACTCAGAAAAAAATTACTCAAGAAAAAGCATCTTCATGCCACGCTCCTAAATGCACCCGCTTAGGTTTTTAGATCACAGCAACTCAATTTTTCTTTTGTGGCAACTGGGAAATGGTAAAACCATCATTTGCTCTCAATTTTTTTATTCATTTAATGATCTGTAGATTCTTGGTTCTCTCAGTCTGACAGAAATTTTGAAAGAGCCACCTTTGAGACCAAGGTGATACAGGTTTTTTCCTCTGAATCAGTAGGATGCACAGAAATTATTCAACTTGCCTCATGAAGTTATTCATGACAAAAACTGCAACAAAAATTTGGTGAACAAACGCTCTTCAGTGGAAATCACAGGTGGAGAGAAACAGAAGTGAGTTATGAATACACGATCCTGTTGCTACTTTTGACAAAGTCATGTGCAATAGGACAAGAAGGAATGGCTTCAAACTGACAGAGGGCAGGGTTAAATGGGATGTAGAGAAGAAATTCTTCCCTGTGAGAGTGGGGAGGCCCTGGCAGTTGTTCCTGCCCCATCCCTGGAAGTGTCCAAGGTCAGGTTGGAAGTGGCTTGGAGAAACCTGGGATAGTGGAAGGTGTCCCTGCCCAGGGCAGGGGCTGGAACTGGATGAGCTTTAACGTCCCTTCCAACCCAAACCATTCTATGATTTTTTCAGAATTTATTAAGGCATTTAAAAGAGCCACTTCAGGAACTGGATGCTGCTTTCCTTCAGCATAAAAGTACTCAACCTCCAAAACTCTTCCAGATTTATTTTTTTTCTCACATATTTATTAAAACGAAAACCTCTTAATGGCACATATCACATTAATACAAAGGAAATTTACTTCCTAGGAAAATCAGTCTTCTACTCACCCCCTCACATAATCAAACCCCATGCCCTTTCCCTTCTTATCTGTAATTTAGGATACAGAAGGAGGAGGATACATTACCCCGGTGACGTCCATAACCTTAATAGCAGCAAGCTGGCCTGTTTTAACATGACGACCCTGCAAAAGAAAAGGGAGAGGTTTGTTTGGTTTTGCTCAGTGACAATGTTTTCCTCACAGTGAACAATATCCTCTAAACAATATCCTCGGCCTGGCAGCATCCACACATTATCTGTTGCTTTTTCAAGAGCATCTTCACAGCAGCCATGATGGGAAAGCAATTCCCTCCCCTTCCTCCTGCCATTACAATTAATTAGTACAGGGCCTTCAGTGCTGTATTTTCCTGGCAAACAAGTGCTGGAAATACCCTTTAATGCTCAGCCATGCACAGAAAACCAGCTTGGGGCCTCTCCTGAGCACAGAGCATGACTCGGCTGGAAATGGGCTGCAGGAACTGAGATGATGGGAATGTGCTGCCTTCAGTCCACCCGTGTCCCATCCCAGCTCTCACAGATCTGGGGACACATCAGGGACCCCTGGCCTGCAATATTCACTCTAACCAGTAATTTATTTATTTTCAGAAAGTCTTGGTTAGCAGGCTGGAGAGGTTTCTTAAAATTTTCAGTAACTGAAAAAATCAGCAAATCACGGCAATGAACTGTTTGTTGCACAGTGCTTGACTACATTAATCCTAATGGGAAAATGCCTGGGAGAGATGGTGAAAATATAAAAGAGATCCAACTATTTATGAGGTCTTAAAACCAACACAACTGCTATCAAGCAAGGCAATTCCCAATCTTTGCTCCTTTCCTGAGAAACAGATCATCCAACAGCACATCCAAGTTGCTCACATCAAATCATTCCTACCCCCAACTGGAGGACATGTGCTCTGCTTCCAAACCAGTCTGAGGAAAAGATGTTTTTCCTCCAGGAAAGCCAGCAAATGCTGAGAGAGCTGGGAGGCAAATGGAAGCATCCTTATTTCCCAGTTTACATCCCTATTTACTATGGGAGCTGCCCAAGGCCCCATCATATGAGATATGGTGAAAGACACAGAGGGAATGGCAGCTCCTGCCCTGCAGCATTGATAATTAACACACCAAGGACACAACCAGGAGCAGAGGTGGAGAGGGATCAAGCTGCAGCATAGCAGAAACAGGGAAAAACAGAAGCTTTTCCTAAATTGCAGGCTCCAACTGCCCCCACAGCAGCGTGTGTTGATGAGCTGGGGTTTGTGTCAGGTCTCCCAGCCCTCCTGCAGACTGGAGATGGTCTTTCACACCATCTCAGCTCAAGAACCCTAAATTACCAGACATGGGAACCTCTCCCTGGTCCCTCAGGTTTCCAGGCACGGCGCTGGGAAGCAAACCCACGCGCCGGCTGTGGAGTGAGGCAGCATCATCCTCTCCAAATTTATGACTTCACCAGGAAGCCAATTCACCCACCAGGGCTCCTCGCTCATTTATTAACACAATTTATACGTCCTGAGCAGCCGCATGTTCTACCAGCAGAAAAAGAGCTTTGTTTTAAAATACGTACAACATAAAAAGTAATAAAACCAAGCGCAGCCCAGCAGCCCCGGGCTGTGGCTGAAGCATCCCCTGGATGTGGCCACTGGGAGGGAGGGGCACGTCGCTAGACACCACCTACTTAGACAGCATGATCTGCAGAAACAAATCCTCCTCTTCCTAAATTCATCCTCCTTGGCTTGCCCAGGAAGTTCCCCACGTGTACTGACAGTTTAATTAAAGCCCACAGAGCACCAGCAGGGTAAACACTTTGACCACAACATGCCCCACCTCCCATGAACTGGAGGAGGAAGCAAACTGGGGCTTTTCAAACCATGGATTTAGGAGCTGTACCTGCCTTCATGTGCTGCATCACCACTTCATTTTGTATTTTCAGGAAATGCCCCAGACTTCAGCCATGCTGAAGTACTGCTGCTTCCATCAGTACCAGCCCTATGTGCCCACAGCATCCTTCTCCCAGGAATCTGCTGCCTCCCTGCACAGCTCCCAAATATTTACAGACAATGGTAAGAACATAATATTGTGTAAGCATTTACCAAAACAAAATAAACTACTTGGAAACATATGTTAATGTAAGCCATGAGGGGCACTTAGTCACGCAAAAATCAGGTGGAGTAGAACCAATGAGTGCTCACCCTGGGATATTGTAGCAAAGGTTTGCTTTTTCTACAGTTTGTTCATGACGATGACGATGGATTGTAGAGCTTCACCCTGGCAGATGAAGCTACCCAGGGAAAACAGGCATCTCCTCACCAGTCAACCATCCCTTTTAATTCAACCTACTGCTCAGCACTGAGACCTGCTGTGGAACCTTCATAAATAGTTTAGAAAAACCCTGCTGATTTTTACCCTACTGCAGATGTTCTTGAATTTGCAATAAAGATTCAGACAGGCTGGAGAAAGACACTGAGAACTGGGAGAGGAATTAAATCAACATTCAACTTATACCCATTGACAGATGCCACAGCAGCAATAAAGCTCTCTCACAGCATCAGCCACCAACACCTCTGGCACTTTGGCCACAGGGATTCCAGACCAGAGTCACCCATGCCCCTGCAGCCTCTCCAAAGCATCCAGCTGGAGCAGGCAGTGGAGCCACCTGTGCCAAAGCCAAGGCAAGCTGAAATTGGGAATTAATTAATGTCAAGTGTTAAGTTGCCCAGGCTTAATCTGTGCTGCTGTAAGAAAGCTACAAAAGAGGATTGGGGTATCAGGACAAGAAAAGCACCAAAAAGCCCCTGTTGTGATGCTTTTACCCTCTGCATGTCCTCCACCCATCAAAACTTGATTTTTTCATTTAAACCATCACCACAGCAGTGCCCTCCACTCGAAAACCAAAGACTGAGCTATACTCTTGCTCCCCTGCTCAACGCTGCGTCCTTGATACACCAAAGATACAGCTCAAAACAAGCAAGAAGTGTTGAGGTTCAACAAACAGCTCCATTCTTCCAGAAGTTCTCCATTCCGGTGCCTCCATGGGCATGCTGGAGAGGTGCAGCTGCCTGAAGGCAAAGCCTTCAGGAGGACGGGACCTTTCCTGGGTATAACAGACACTTCTGAGCCTTTGGACCACAGCACCAGCAATATTTTTGGTGACAGGAGCAAAGGCAGCTGGCAGAGAACAGCCATCATTGAGCCAGCCTTGCTCCCTGCACCCTCCTCACCTCCTGCCTGCCTCAGTCACCTGTCTGCTGGTGGGAAAGGAGCTGATGGTGCTCTCAGATATCTCTAACACTTTGTCTTCTTTCTGTCTCCTTTTGTTCAGGATTTTTCCATTTGGTGGTGGTTGGTGAGTGGTGAGCTGCTTCCAGAAGAGCAAGAGGTGCAGGAGAACCAGGATCACTCCGTGAGCCACTTCCACCACATCCCACCATCCCCATCCTGCTCCAGAGCTCCAACTCCTGCATGGCACCACCTTTGGATGCAGCCATGGGTTTTCCCAATGCTCTCTCCCCATTCTCATGGGATGGTAATTGAACCTCCAGAAATCCAAGGAGAGGAAGGAAGAGCTCTCCAGGAGGACTTTGATTGTTGTCAGCACTGCAAGGTTTGAAGGGACACTGCCAACACCACCTGGGGCAGTGCTCCCATGGGCCTCAAACACACAAACAACATCCAACAACTCCTTGCTGTTTTCCAAGGCAGGTTCTGGCTCTCCATCTCCATGAATTCAGCACTGTTACAGACACTGATGGCTACGATGGCATAAAACAGTAGGAAATCTGAGCTACCAAAGCATTTCCCCCTCTCCAGATTATCTGTCAAGGTTCACTTGGGTACAGACCCACATTCCAGCCTTGGGATTAATCAAGCATGATCTTCAAAGCTGCCACAATTTTTAATTAAACATCCATCTGAGCATAAATTCATGCTCCTAATTACTCTCAAAATGTTATATCAACTATCACTAACTTGATAATATCAAGTATTAAGACTAATTTCTACAAATGAAGCAAGCATCATGAGTTTTTTCTTCAAAGGTTGTGGTCCTCACACTCCATAAAGTGTAATGGACCAGCACACAATGAGAACATTGATAAATGCATTTAAACATCAATTAATGCATTCAGGCAGTTTATTTACTAAATAAATAAACCCTGGCCTAAATATCAGCCTTTGTAGACAACAACTGCCTATCTTGGCCCAAAATTCCGGTCCACATTTTAAGGACAGAAAGAGGGTGATTGATTGTTGCTTTTTAAATTTTTTCTTGCACAAGCCTGGATTCCACCTCTAAGCAAAAACTGCAATTTCTGTACCCAGAAATGGATTCCATCATATTAACTTAACTTGTGCTGTTGGCTTTTATTCAACCAACGAAATAAATGACCCACCACCTGCTGCAGCCAGTGGGACACAACCAGAATTGTCACTTTGTTGAGAAATGCAATGAGAGCTCCCATTTCCTTCTGCCAGGCAGAGCAACATCTCTTACGCTTCCCAGCCTGGACACGCAGCCTCCAACACCCCTTGCATACAAAATCCCCACTGCAGGCACTCAGTGGAGTAACCATGTTGTAAGTCTGATACTTCAAAGCAAAACACTTGTAATCAAACCAATTTGCACTGCCCTTACTCATTCTGCATGCAAATATTAAAATGAGTAGGAGCAGGGTGCTCCTGCAAGGCACTGCTGAAATTTCAACATGAACAGCCCTGCTGGGACCAGACCTCAACGCCAGCCCTCACCACTGAGGAACACTTTGTCTCACACAAAAATCTCAGTGAACTGAGACAAATAACAAAAAGTCTCATAAAAATCCAAATATTACCACTTTGGCAGCGGGGAAACCTCCCAAGTTTAAATTTCTTCCATTACATTTCTGTTGCAGTTAAAATTCTGAGTCTGGTGCCAGCAGCCCAACAACCATCCTTTTTATTGTCCAACCCCTGCCTCCAAACCCAGCCATCACACAACACATCCTGCAGATTCTTCCTACAGCAGGCACACGACACCAGAGATTTTACCAGGTTGGAAGTTCTCTTTTCTACTTTCACATAAAATTTTTCCTAAGTGCTACAGAAAACTCTTTGCCCAGCCCTGCTTCTGGACGTGCACCACTCAAAGTCCTGTTCACTGGTGAGACTCTGTTTCAGCATCCAAGACCTTCTGCAGAGAAGATCTCCTGGGATCTTCTCCTGGGCCAGAACTTCACACAGGTCCATGGTCTAGGTCCTGCCAGTTCCTTGTTTTCCTGTAGTTCAAGGCAATCCAGGGACTCAGTCCAAGTTTTTTAGCATGAAGGCACTTTAGCACTAATGCACTGAAAACTGCATCCAATTTTTCCTGGGAGAAGGAGCTTTGCCTTCCAACAGGAGCCGTGAATCTGAACTGCCATCCTGCTGTACATTAGACCATTTTATAGCACCTGGCATGATTTGTTCTCAGCTTTTACAGAGTACAGGCACATTTATGTACTTGGTTTCCCATTGAAAGCAATCTTGAGGGTGCCAAAATCCCCTCTGCAACTACTCTGAGGGGCTAAAATACTTACTGATGTAAAAAATAGGCTTATTCTCGTGTGAAAATTCAGCAATCTCCAAAACAAGCTGGCTAAAAATGACATACACAAGCTTTGTGCTTGGTTTATAGATCTCTTCAAATACATCTGAAATAAATCCATGTATCTGAGAGGGTAATTAAAACACTGCATAGCAGGCCAGCGTAAGAAAAATTGAGTCATATAACAGGATGGGGAAAATGTTTATTTTAACAAAGACTAACATATCTCTTTGATTAAAACAGAGCCATCATGGGCCAAACCTTATTGCTGCTGCCTGCACTTAACTCCAGTACTGGGAGGGGGATTTCAAGCCACTGGGGACCCAGAACATCCCTGCAGGCTGGAGACCAATCCTCACCCTGCCCAGGCTTTCAGCCCCATCCCTCTGCTTTACTGCAGTGGGAGCTTTTTGAGAGAAGCAGCATGACCACAGTGGCAGTGTCCTTCATTCCCTCCACACACTTCCATCCCTCCATCATTTCCTGGGTTCTCAAACAGCTTTCAGAGCTTCAACGTGACCCCACTGCCTCAAGGCACCAAAGGAACATGACTGGTTTTTTTTTCCTTTCCACCTGGGGCAAGCTCCACTTAAACCACCTCCTGCTCCCTCAAACCTCAAAACTCTGCAACCAGCATCCTTCAGTAAACATGACACACCTGAAACTCCAAGGCTTTGGCACCAGAAATGGAACACCTAGGAAAAACAAAAAAAGGTGCATCCAGTGTTGGACATCTCGCTTTGTGGCCAGGGGAGGCTCCAGGGTTCCTCTGCTCTCCTGAGCTCTCCTGCAGAACACTGGTTGCACACATGAGCACAGATCTTCACCTCTGCCCAACCTGCTGCCAGCCCTTGGGCTGTTTCTGGAGAGCAGAAGACCTTTCACTGAGAGGGACAAACACAAATTTCAGCCATAGCCAATTTAATCTAAGTGGGTTGGTTTTTTTTTGGGGTTTTTTTTGTGCTCAGCTGGGCATTTTTATTAATACTTCAGTTTGGACTGAACAATCAGAGCTTCCCCTTGGAAAAGCCTAAATCTGCTCCCAGGACAGACACCTCTAATTGCACAGGGCCAAGCTAATGCTCTGTGCTGACCAGAGCTGACCTTTGGACTGAAGTGTTTTCCAGTCCTCTGTATCAATCCAAGCTCTGATCAGGACCCTGCAGCTCAGAGAGCTGCAATTCCATTACTGCAGCTCCACAATAGCTCTGACGTGAAGTAAAGAAGGCAGGATTATTAGATTAACAAACTAAATTGTTAAATTAACATATTATTCATCTCCAAAAATAACATGCACTACAGCATATAGGTGAGCAAGACTACAGTTTTATTTTTCTTTTATAAAGGAAACACATCCCTTATACCAGTGCTTGTACTAATTCCATCCTCTATCCCCCTTGTAGCTCAAATGAGGCTGGAGACTCCCACCTCCAGCTCAGGAACAATCAGGTTTCCCTCTTCCATGGATAAAACCATTGCAATAAGTAGTGCAAAATCAGCATCAGAGAGCCCGAATCCTTCCACAAGTGTCTGCAGATGGTTCCTCTAGATATGGCCTGTCCCACTTCTGATTTCCACCCAGGGAAAAAATGCTGGTTAGAAAGCCTGTCCCCTCTCTCTGTGGCACCATTCAGCACCAGCACTCTGGGCATGTCAGGCTGTGTATCCCCTCCATGGTCACACCAAGGACTGTGACAGATTTTGCACCTCAAGCAGGTTTTTAGGAGCAGCCTATGGAAACCTGAGGCACCAAAGGAATAAGGGGAGATGCTTCTTACAAGAAGTAATATATATACATATATAAAACGAGAAGGACAAGCAGTGTCTTAGGAAAATATTCACTGAGTTGGTCCCACACTGAAGGCAGCAGGATTCAAGAGAGTTTCAGTGGGATGAAGCCAAGGGATGCCACCATTTACCACTGAACCCCTAAGAGCTTTGCTCCCTTCCCCAGCATTCCCAGGTCCAACACAAGTCTCTGCCAAGGGGAGCAGCCCATCACCTGCAGCCCCCCCGGGCAAGCAGGGCCCCAGCCAGGCCTTGGGGTGCTCCTTCCCCTCCCACACAGCCTGTCCTCCCTCTGCCCCAGCTCCTCTGCAAGTGCACATTTTCACAGCTAAAAGGAGGCAGCACAGCCTGTTCCCAACAACGTTAGTTCATGACAGCCATGTTATTACCACCCCTTAACACCCCCACTGTGCTTCTGTTTCACGTCGCTGCCTATTCAACGCTGCAGTATTCATAACTAAAATTAAATCTGCCTTTAGGAGACCCACAAGGCACCCTTTCACAGGGGCCACGTCTTGACAGAGGCACCAGGCTGTTCCTCCCAGTGGGAAGCACTGAGCCACGCAGGGAATGGCACTGCCTGGACCACCCAGCACTCTCAAGGGAGATGCCTGGGCTCTCGAGGAGGCCCAGCCTCCTCCAGGGAGCCAGATATCCCCAGCTGCCACCTTCCTCCCAGAGCCCTGACATGTGACAGGGTGCCACCACAGAGCCGGCCAGGTCAGGACTGCAGCAGGGAGCTGTGACACCTGCAGAATGCCAAGCAGATCCTGATTTCCACATGTTTTTGCTGTCTGCAACCCCCAGCCAACCATTTCTGCAGGGTCCCAGGCCACCTTGGCTTTACCGTGGCCAGAACCACTTCAGCTTCAATGTTCAAACCCAAACTGCAGGATGAGCCCAGCAGCTTCAGGCACCAGTGCCCATCACAGGTGAAGCTGCCTCTGCACAGGACACAGGAAAAGGCATCCCAGGCAGCTTCTCTGTAATGGCTGGGGCTGCTCATGACTTCAGAACAAAAGCTCAGGATGAGAATGAGCTGCTGTGTCCAAGCTCAGGGGCACCAGCACAGTCTCTACAACACTATGCGTGTTTTGGCAGCTGCTGCTATTTCTTCTTTACCCGTAGAAAAGCAATTCCCTTCAAAGAGATTGTTCCTAACCTGCTCCCTGCTGCAGGGCAGACAGGGCTTAATGCCTGCAAATGTGTGCTGCTGCCTCCCATGACAATCCATCCCAGAACACTGATGGACACAGGTACCCCTCAGGCTTTTGGGGCCCCATTTATCTGTGCCACACATTAAACAGCTGCTTTTCAACATCTCAAGTGTCACCGGCTCTTTAAGCCATTCCCCAAATCAGTAACTGTCTTGCAAACTGAGTTTTAAAAACGGCCCTTCTGGAAAAAACACTATACAGAGTGATGGAAATGGAGTTTCTGGAAACACCTCTGCAGTGCCATCTGCTTGACTTCGGCTCTAGTTTCATAGTAGCAAGATCCAATTTTGGAGGTGGCATGTGAAGTGCAAGGTGATTTTTCAATCAACAACAGCAAGGGAGAACCACCTTCTGTGAACCTGAGTGCTTGGCATCCTCTCCGGCAGCGGGGATGGACAGCACTGGTGGCAGCAGCCAGTAACAGGGGAGCCAGGTAACACAGACACATCTGTTACCTAAAGCTGGTTGAGAGTTTTGTGCTTTTTTTTTGTGCCTGTGGAAGGAAAGCTGAGTACAAAGGAAAGCCCAATATTTGTGGTGTTTTCTTGGCCATTTAATTCAGGAAATTTAACTCCATGGCTGTCAATGGGTTTTCCTGAAGGGATTCCACTGCATTTCATTGACTTGCCAATGGCACAAACCAAGCGTGTCCGTGTTCCCATGAATCACCCCAGCTGGCTGAGCAGCCCAGCCTGCTCTCCCAGCCATGTTTTTCCCATTCCCTGTTTTGCTCCCTGTAACTGCAGGGCAGGACTCTTTTATCTCAGCTCACAGCACAGTACAGCTGCCCAGGCTGCCCCACACGCCCCATGGCCCTGTATCTGTTGACACGATGACCCAGGATGAGATTCCACCACGGATCTCTCTGAACACCTCAGCAGGGGTTATCAAACAAGGCTCTCACCTCTGTCATCCCCACCTGCTCCACAACTCTCTGCTTGTAGAAAGGAGCCTGAACACAAACCCACCAGGTTCAGTTGTGCACCAACCCTAACACCCCAAATCCAGTAGAAATTTAGGGACTTCTGAGGTCCAGTCCCAATGGTTGAACATGCCCACCATGAGCCAGGATTTATGTCCAGTCATCTTGAACCACTTTCTAAGCACACCATCCTTACAATCCTTCCACTTCCTCCCTCTTTGAGCCTCTCCAGTCCTGCAAACACTTGGATCAGCACAGATCTTACCCCCTTGATTCCTGCCCACATGGCAAGGCTGACTGACACCTGAGCCAATTCATACATTCAGGCTTTGCTCATTCATCAACTGTGAGCTGACTCCAAGTCCCTGTCTCAGGGTGGAAGAACTAACAAGAACAAGCTGATAAAGGTACTTAGGTTTTATGGGGCTTAGGAGAAAATGCCACAGCTGCCAGAAAGTCTCACATATATCTCCTGGGTGACTGAGGTCGTAGCGTGAGGAAAATGAGTGTAAGAATGACATAAATAACCCCAGATCTTGTGCTGTGGAGGGTTGAGGTGCTCCCCTAATCCCAATGACTTAGTAACTCAAGATACTGCAGACCCTGTGCTGCACATTTTTCTATCTATGTCAGCTCAAATATCAATTTTAGACCTCACATACTTGAAGGCAGATGGACATCACACTCCCTTTCATCCAGAGTCGCCTCCAGGGCTTTTGTCTGTCCTGAGCAGCCTTGACAACTTATTGTCCATCCCATCCTACCCTGAGTCACTTACTGTCAGGAGTCAATAAACGTTTTGCAGTGCCTGTGTTCTACTGATTTAAAAGACCCAGCCATGCCTAGAGCAATCCTCTGTGCTATACATACTAATCTGGCTGCACAGGGAGACATCAAAGCTTTTGTGTTGTCCGATGTTTCAAGCAAGTCAGGGATTGAGCAGCAAAATTTTAGAATTGCTTATTGGAAAAGGGAGGCTGATGAATGACATGCAGACCCCTTCATCCTTGTATTTGTCACACGTGCACTCACTGCTTTGTCTGGGATAAAGATGGGATTTCTGACTCTTCTGCAGAACAGCCCCTCTGTGGCTCACCCTCTAAGCCAGCCTTGTGGGTTGGGATCAGCAGAGTCGATCAGCAGATCAAACTGCACTGCTTTTATAGCTTCTCCATTTCCAAGACTCCTCTCTCTCTCGAGCAGCAATTTCCTAGCCTTGAAAGGCAAGGAAAAGCTTTTCTGTGCAGCAGTAAGGCAGGCAGGTCACTGCCTTTCCCTGCCTCCTGCAAAACAGACCTGATGGCACCGCTGGGATGCCCTTGAGTGCCAAAGGACCCTCCTCCCAAGACATCCAGGCCTCCTCACTGGTCCTCAATTCTCTTCAAAATAGAGAAACTGGGGTGCAAGGGCTCCTCTAGGAAAGGAGTGAGCCCTAAAAAAACCCCATAAACCAGAAGACCCTCTCCAGTCCCACACACAACCCTCATCCAGCCTTGCTGCAGGCAGCACAGCAGAGTGGAGCTTTAGCCAGGGATTTGAAAGCAGGGAAGAGAGGAGGAGGACTTGGGATTAGCAGGGGAAGGTTAAGCCAGTACCAGGGATCGCATGGGAACAGTACAGCTCAGGAATGAGTGGGAGGAAGCCAGAAAGGACCAAGTGTCCCTTCTACCTTCAGCATTTTGGGACATGAGGGACGAGCCCAGCACGGGCACAGCATGGAACTTGGCAATTCTGGGACTGCAGCCACTGCCTGATGTTGTTATCAATGCAGAAGGGCTCTCCAGCCATTAAGGGCCCTACTTAGAGAGCAATAACATGTACAGACACAAATCGATGCTGTACAGTTTGAAGGAACCGACTGAAGGCTACGGATTTTACTCACTGTTATTTGCAAAGTGAAACAAAGCAGACAAAAAAGCTCTCAAAGCAGCCCAAAAAGCTGCCTGCAGGAACGTGGGCAGCTCACGAAGGCTGCCTGCAGCTTTGCAGGGAGAACACATATGGGCAGGGGGTGATGGCCTTTTATTCCACTGGATAAAGATCTTAGTGGAAATCTGAAAAGCTCGGTGTGAGACCTCATCCACAGCTAATCCACACAGACTATGCCATGCTGTAGGCACGCCAGGAAGGAGCCAAGGCCAGGCACTGCACTGAGTCAAGCCACAAACCTGCAATTTCAGCTGTACTAAGAGAAAGAAATTGGTAAGATACAGCTTTAAAAGCATCTGGACCAGCTGCATACCGGTCCAACCTAAAGGAGGCTCAGGCCACCCAGAAATCCCATTCTCTACAGCCAGGACAACATGCTACTCCTCCCAGACCACCGCAGGCTTTTAACCCTTTCCCAGGAGGATCAATGCTTGATAAGCACTAAAAGTCCCCAACAGGTTACTGGCAGACTCATATTAAAAAGCTCTTTCATATTCAAGGTCTTTCCCCTCAGCAAGAGCCAGCTGTCAGACAAAACTCCAGTTTGGTTGTGCTGTTTGATATTCGGGGACTGCTCACCTGTAACAGAGTGGGCAAAGGTGATTTGTAGAAGCCACCAACATGCAAGAGCAGGGAAAGACTTCCCTGCATTTTTCCAGGGAAAAACCCCCAACCTGTCAGTTTGCCCACTCATCCAAATCCCCATAGCCAAGGGTAAGTTTTGGTATATACTTCACAGGGTGTATACATTTCCTTTACATCAGAGCCTTGATTGAGTTAATGCTGATTTTTAAGTGCACTGTGGAGTCTTAAACTCCAAGAAAGGATGGAAAGCACAGCCATTGATGTGTGGTGTGAGACAATTTCCTGGGATGTGAGGCCAAGGCCAAGCCAAGCAACTGGGTGCTATTCCTGGATCCCTACCAAGTGCTCTCAACCTTGGGTGAGAGTCTGGGCTCTTTGATGCTCAGTGTTATCCCCTGGTAAAAGGGGTAAAATAACACTGCAGTTACCCCATGAAGATGATGCAGTGGATGATGCCATATTGCAAAAAGCTTCCAAAGCTTTTTGTCTAAGTGTAGAAACATATGAGAGAGTTTCCTCTCTAATAGAAACATATTAGAGGAGTTGTTCCTCACAAATCCATGCCGTGCATTCGCACCTTCAAACAACAGTACTCTGTAAATTCTTAATTATTTTGTTCTAGAGCAAAGAGCTTTTGTTTTCCCAGAAGACTTAACAAGGAAAAAAACAAAGGTCAACGAAATTTCTTTACATTTTTAATTCAAATGCTTCTACACAGCATTTCCACAAGACTGCTTAAAAAGTGCACTAGAAATTGTAATTAAAAGCTGATCTGCTTCATGAGATGACTCAGGCTTCTGCAGCTTCAACCCTGGCCTCAGCCAGCTCTGCCAGTGCAGCACTGACTGTTTCCAATCAGCACACAGTGAGCTGCCAGCATTTATGAGAGAACAGTGGAAGCTTTCCTTAAATGTGAAGGGTAAAAGATAAAATTCAGTTACTATCACCTGATTTCCAACCAGCATCAGAGGGGAAACGAGCAACCTGTAAGAGCAAAAGATCAACCCCATCTCTAATGCCCATGAAAAAACCACAAAGCCCATGGACAGATGTGTTTTTCTGTACAAACACCATCAGGCCCCTTTGCCTTCAGAGCAGAATACTGACTCGACTGATTGCCTTGTATTTCTCATCCCCCCCCACAGCTGTAGCTCAGCAGGACACGCTGGCTGCAGAAATATCACCCTGGGATTTAGTTTCTAACATTTCCACGGACATCACATTCCCCAGAGGGAGCTACAAGATGTGCTTGGCTCTTCTTTTGTTGTTGTTGTTGTTTCAGACATCACAGAATCGTTTAGGTTGGAAACAACCTTTAAGATCAGAGTCCAACTGTAAACCTTACACTGCCAAGTCCAGCACTAAACCACATCCCCAAGCACCACATCTACTCATCTTTTAACTCCCTCCAGGGGTGGTGACTCAACTGCTTCCTTAGGCAGCCTGTTCCAGCACCTGACAACTCTTTCTGTGAAGAAATTTTTCCTAATAGGCAATCTAAGCTTCCCCTGGTGCAACCTGAAGCCATTTCCTCTTGTCCCAGCGATGCAGGTGAAGGGCTGAGGTGAGGCAGAGATGTTGTAGAGCTCCTCACAGTCATGGCTTCTGCAGGAGGTGAACCTGGGGGACTTCTGGGTGGGCGAAGGCAGCTGGGAGACTCCCAGAGGAGAATGAAATGCCAGGGCTGCATCTGCACTGTGAGAAGCAGAGGATGTTTACAGCAAAGGCACCAGAAAGCCATGAACTTAAACCTCTGGATGTGTCTCAGCTTTGGGTCATTCTTCTGGGTGCATGCTTAACACCTGGGTCCTCTCCAGAGATGAAAGATGTTCCTTTCCTCACCTCACAAAAGCACACACAGAGCCCTTTGAACAAATAAACTTCTCAGGAGAAGAGCTTATTTTGTATCACAAAGGGAAGTCCTTGCTGAACAGGAGCAGGTTTGGTGACCCCAGCAGAATTTCTCTAGATGTTGCCTCCAACCAAGCTCACTTCAGAGAACCTGCAAGGCCACTAAAATCCAACCTGGCTATTTAACAGCAAGTGAATAATTGTGATTAATGCTCACAGTGGTGATGTAACTGAGAAGTCACTGGCAGCAGCACCAAGACTGCACAGGAGGGGACTGCAGAAGCCACAACTTGTCCTTGCTGCCTACAAGCCATGAGCCTCCAGTGCTTCAAACAAAGGAAGCAGATGAGTAATTTCAGACAAAAGAATGAGCCATCATCAAAACTTCTGACACAAATACCTGAACTGGAATAAGTACTCTTTCTTTTTTCTATTCTTACTTTTTTAAGCTTTAAACATTTTGTTTCATTCCTCCAGATTTCCAAACTCCTCTCTGGAAGAGTTCAGCTGAAGTATTCCCTGAAGGCTGCCCTTCTCAGAACCTTCCTGATCAAGAAGAACCAGAGACTTCAATAAATCTTGCTCTATTCACACACAAGCACACCTATAAATTTCTGTTGCAGTATCTTTCCTTGTCCTCTCAGGCTCTCAAAGCATTTATGTGATGAACCAGGAAGAAATGGAACTCAGCAAATAAAACCTATCCCGAAGATAAATGTAAATATAGAGGGGATAAACAGCCTTGGTGTAGATGTAAAGCCATGCAAGGAGATCAGTCACCATTAAGTTGACCTGAATGATGGCCAAGCCAAGCTGTCCCCTGACAGCAAGTTGGGTTTTGTGGAGGGTAGTTGTTAAGAGTGAGAGATTTCAGCAGCACTTGCAGCCTGGGAAAAGCTCCTTACACCTGCTCAGGACACACCATCTGTAGCAGCCTATTAATGTGCCCTGAAACAATGGTCCCCTTCCTCCTGAAAGGGCTTATGCTGATGACAAATGAAAGTCAATCTCTGTCTTAAATGCTGATGGGGGAAGAGTCTTTTAAAAGTACTTATAAAACCTGCCCAAACGATCAGCAATGCTCAGTGTTGTGATTTAGCAGAAATCTGTCCCATTTCTGTGAAAATACAAGGCAGAAAGATGAAGTGAGAAACACCCCATGTGACAAGAGAAAAGCAGATCTTGGTCTCCCCTGAAATTCCTGGACAGCTTGGAATCCCTTTGAGGAAATGTCAAATAATTTCCTCTTCTGACAGCTCAGTGAACAGGCCAAAAACATACCTGTCCTTCCAAAACAAGCATCCTGTTTTCCTGAATGATTTTATGCAAATTGGATTACCCAGCCATTGCTCCTCTCCTCTGAGCCCAGAGCCACTTAAAATACAAATACTTAGGGAAAATCTTCCAAAAAACAGCAAACTTGGTCCTGGATGACAAGAGGTTGCCAATTTGGTAAATTGCTATTAAATAACTGAGTGGATAAAGCAGATTTCCATGAGATGGGTGCTATGTGGTGGCTCCCTGGCTCATGTGCCACCTGGAAATGCTCTGCTGTCCTGAGGCAAGTTCCAGGAGCAATGGGGTGGGAGGATGCCAACACCTCTCCTTCTACAAATGCTGTGGCTCCCAAGAAGGAAAACAGAAGTGAAACAAAGCCTGGTGGAGCAAGTAACAGGAAGAGCAGTCATTTCTCTTCTCCTCCCCCACACCCATTATTTACAGTAAAGTAAATAATAAACCCAAGTGTCCCTAAAAATACAAGTTCAGGCTTTCTGCAGCATTGTCTGACAGCCGCTTGTCTCCACCCTTCCAAGTCCTGTGAGCCCCTCCTGCCTCCTCACTGCCTTCCTCCTCTCACCCCTTTATTTTCAGTCTTTCTACTTTCCTCCCTTTTTCTCATCCTGCTTTTCCCCATTTCACTTCCACCACAGTCCTGGTAAGGGTGGCAATGCAGCCCCCTGGCACCTGGCATCCATCTGAAAATGAGGGTGGAGGACTTGCTAAAAAGCCACTGACCCCACAGCTTCATCTCGAGAAGGCTGCAGGGACACGACTGATGGGAGGGTTTCTCCTTCCCCCACCCATTCTTCTCTGACTGTGGAACCTGGACCAACATAAATTAGAGCTAAAAGCACCTAAGAGCATGGAAAACGAAACAGGCCAATTCAGAAAAGCGAAAGTACATTAATTTAGTTACTGGGAAATGAATAAATGACAATTCCAAGCCTGTAAAATTGTTCCATCCTGTAAAAGAATATATATACTTTTAAGAAAGGGCAAAAAAAAAAAGTGGGCTGAGAACATTCTTCATTTATGTAATTATTTTTCTAAGACCTGGCTGTGCTACCACATCAGTATTTAGCACTTCCCCCCTCTTGTCATATAGGCAAATGCAAAGATTCACATTTCTCAGCTAACCCACTTTTTACTGCAGTCCTAAGGTTGTGTTTCTGCAGATTTATGTTTTGTTTCTTAAAAAAAAAAAAGGCAAATTGAGCATTGTTGCCATGTAATTATTCACAAATGGGTATCTTCCATGCAAGGCCTCGATTTTCACATATTTTCTACACTACTAAACCTTACACAAACATTTCAGACTAAAGACTGATTTCCAGCAAGGATTGCCATCATTCCACAATTTTTGTAACGTATGGAGAGAAGAGATCAGGCCACCTTTCAATCACCTAACTTGTTTTCTCAGCCTTGTCACAGGACAGAGGTCCCACTGCCATGTCTCAGAACACCTGAATGGGAAGCTCTTGCAGTGCTCCCGAAATGCACCCCAGGATCCTGCAGGGTTCCTGTGTGGAGAGACCCAGAAGGCTCAGCCTGGAGGGTCTTCTGCTCAGAGGGTCTCATGTTATCCCTTCTTAGGAAGGAATGAGAACACTGAGCCTTCCAGGGGTTTCCACTCTATTTATTGCTCCTGATGTCTGTGCTGTGGCACTCCTGGAGAAGCACCTTTGCTACCAGACAGGCTCAACCATCTCCCACCTGTCCCAAAATCAGTAAGACTTATCCCAGCACTAAGAGACACAATTTTCTAGGCACAGCCTGGTTTTCTGGGTACAGATCCCATTTGGGAACAGCTGTTGCTTACACAAAAACGCCTCAGTGCTCATTTGCAAGCCCACTTTTCCCTCACACACACGGTGCTACCATGAAACAAGTGCAAGATGCACTGTGCCATTCCCCTCCTGCCAAACCACACTGCAACATGCTGACCACACACATTCCTCATCTTCCAGAGAAAACCAAGCTCAGACTGGACTAAAAAGATACCATCCCTCCTCCATTCCATCCCAGCTTCCTCAGGAACACGCCGGGATTTGACTCACGTGGGTGCATGCACGTGTGCACTTGGGAGATTTAACATTATTAGCTAACTTCAAAGACTTCAAAGATAATTATTTTTCACCAATTTCACGGCAACAGGCAGCTGGATGGCAAAGGATGCTGGATGCAGCCTTTCACGAGGTTTATCCCCAACAGCTTTTAATCCTGGCCCCTTTCTCCAGCCAATTATAGCAGCCTCAGTGTTGCCAAAAAAGTAATGGGAGTGAGAGACTATAGGTATAAGCAGACATAATAGAATCCTAATTTAATTAGGGAGATACTCAATCAACCAAGAGACACAAATACAAAGGAAACCAGGTTTATTAGTTCTGGTGCTTGCAGAAATGCCCATTTCATTCCTGATTACAGGGGGAGGGATAAAAACAGATCAGTAATCTTAACAGCACAGTCCTGGTTTGCTCTTTCAGAAAAAGTTAATTACAAAACCAACCAAAACTCAAGACTCAAGAGCTTCTAGAACTACTGCACTCATGATGGGCAAGTAACTGATCTCATTATAGAGGGAGCCAGGTTCTGGCTTAGCTTTGGTTACAGAACACAAAATACAGCTGGACCAGCCTTATGGGAAGAAGTTTTCGATGCCAATTCTCAGTTTTGATTTAGATTGGTGCTTCCCAGCAATTCCAGTATCCCACTTCTCCCCATGTATGGGGAAAGCCAGGAACACTGGGCATCACAATGCACTCCAAGAGGCTTTGAGAAGGAAAAGGTGAAGGCACAACTCCCCAGGGCAGCACTGAGCCCACTCGAGCTAGAAAGCTCTTTCTTTGCCATCCCATCCTCACTGAGGGCCGGCAGGTTCAGAGCCAGTGGGTGTTTGTAACATTTGTGCTTTAACGCCCCAGAGTTTAACAGTGCAAAGTGACTAAAGAGGGGCTGGGGAACTATCTGGAGATTAACTAACTGATTTCAGGTCATGAAAGGGCAGGTTGTAATTTTAGGATTAGAAATCTGTATTTTGGATGTCAATACCTTGCCTGAGAAAAGGGCCAGAAGCAGTGGCATGATGAAGCTTTAATCCACGTGCAAGGAACCAAGAGGGCAAGCAGGGAATGAGCCATCCATGCCAAGAAACATTAAAAAAAATAGAATAAATCCACCGCCAACACCTGTTCTGTGCTCTCCTATTACAATAGGTGGGCTAACACAAACCTCTGTGCAGACACCCACTGCCTTCACTGGAGCTATCCAGCTACAGACACAAATTTCAGTGCCTACCCATCAATGTGGCAGAGCTCACACCACCATCAGATGGATCCAAGAGAAGCCCTCTACCACACAACCATCCCCACCTCTCCCTACAGCCTCCAGCTACTGCTGGCAGCACTGACAGGTACCAAAAAAGGTAATAATTAAATGCCAGACAGAGAAAAATGTATGAGAATATATATGGGAAGCCATGTGGTGAGACTGTCTGAACATCCCATCCTGGCACCAATTTAGTAAGACTGAGACCACACAACCACACTGCTCTTCTTCCATCCCTGCCTCAGTTTAAATGAAGTATTTAACCAGCCCCAGACGACTGTGACCTTTCTGACATCCCAGGAAATTCCAGCTTCTCTGTGCCCTTTGGGTTTATCCCTCCAGGATAAGGAGAGACCCTTTACTACAACATGGCAAAGTCCTCAGGGCTCTGCATGGGTGCACATCCACCAGCTCAGCCTTTTATAAGCCTCCAATAAAAAGCAGTGGATCCCCATCACCCCAGCAAAGCTATAGGGGAGCAGTGGCTCACTTTTAACACTTATTATGCATATATATATTTTTTTTTCATCCATGTACATAGATATCCACTCACATATTTGTACCTATATACAATATATGCAAGGTGTTGAATCAACACATCCTTGTTTCCCATTGTTGCTGTTGGCTCATCAGGATAACCCCCAGAGGAGTCAGGGATGAAGTTGGATAAAGCCATGACCACTGAAGAAGAAAAACAGTCCTCTTGCTGCCTGCTGTATCCAGGGCACTGTCTGAAGGTACATTAAACACAATATTTATCTTACTAGGCACTTGGGGTTTTATGTTTTGAGATTTTTCAACTTCCAGTTACAAGGAATTTTGCAGGCTCATAAAAAGAAAAAACCTCACTGTAAGGTGAACACAATTTACCAATGCATTTTTCATTTGATTTGGTTGGTTTGTCCTCTTTCCTTCCTCTTTTCATCCAGTTTTCCTCTTTCTCCTCACCTTTTCCAGTTTACACTACTTAAAATTTACAAAGTTTGAAACAAATAAAGCCAGACTGAAAATACACTGTCAGTCTTCAATGTTGCAGAGGTTAAAAATAGGCTTTAAACCAGCTAATGTCAGCATCAGCATGAAAGAAAGGACACCCTGACAGCTCTAATTATTACATTCTCTTGTTTTGCACTTCTGAAGAGCAGCAATTAAATCTCTGCTTGGGCTTATAAGGAAAAAGTAAAGTGCTCTGCACCTGCAAAACGGATTCTGTTCCATGGGAGGATTTCAGCTCCCCAAAGCACATTATCCAGGGCAGCCTGCAGAACAAAACCCACCCTCCCCTTTCCAGCCACCGAGGATTTTGCTGCCGGTTCAGGGGAAAGAATACTAATAATGGCAACCCATCCTCTGCTGCCTTTGCTGGATAGATTTATTGAAGTCAAAGCTCCCCATTTCTGGACAAAACCGCTGCAGACTCTCTATGTGCAATGCCTGAAACTGCCATATGGTGATAAGAGTAGTTTTATTCATAATCATTTTTATTGCAGTAGCCTCCGGGGACTTGAACTAGGTCACTTTCCCATCAAGGCTCACTACAAGCCGTTAAATAAGTGGTGCACACAAGGCCCTTTAAGCATCTTGTATAAACGAGCCATTCTGTTCATTAAAAAAAGGAAAAGGAGAAACAAGCACCGCAGTTTATGAAAACTATTTTTTGCCACTCATAAATATAAATTCCTCGATGCTTAACAGCGTCAGTGTTTGCAGCTGTTCCCTCAGCAGCATGGAGGGTCTCTTGCTTGTTCCAAATACCTGTCTTTGGGACACTTGCTGGTCCCAGGGACCTCTACTCTTGTTAAATCTGCCTGGGATAAGCTGGGAGGTTGGAATCTCCCTGACTTGGAGACAGAGGAGACTCACTGATAACCATGCCAGTGGCAGCAGCCTCGTTTCTTTGGGAAGCTCAGCTAAAAAGCGTATCATCATCTTCATGCTCAATTCCAGGCTGGCACCAAGTAAAGATAGTTTAAAAACCCCATAACAAAAGAGAAGAAACTCCCCCAAAACCCCCAAGAAACTATGTGAAAACAAAGTCAAGCCTCTCCATGGAAAATAAACTTTTAATCTGCAGAAAAGTCTGACTTTTTTTTCCCTTAATGCAAACCAGTTTTGAGCAAGAGTGTCTGGGCATCCCTTCTCCGTGACGAAGGGAGGACTTGGTATGCACTGAAGGAAGGGCAGGCACCAGCTGGGATGCCAGGAGAAGAAAGGCACAGTGTTTCCATAAAGCCAGTGGAAAAAAAAAATATATAGCTGGGAACATTTTTCTGGCAGAAAACATTCGCTTATGGAAGCAAAGCACTGATAGCCAAGGAGAAAGCTGAGCTCGCTGAGCCAGCTCTCCCGCTCCCAGGGACACCTGCAAGTTGTCTTCTGTGGGAGCAGCCAGATGGGGACACAAATAAGGCTGCCTGGGCTCTGTCCCCAAACCCAAGTGATCCCTAATGCCTTCCAATCAATCTCAGTGGGTTTCACATCAGCCACTGACCCAGGGATCTTGGATGTCCTTACAGAGGCAGACAAATCCCATCCCATCCCTGTGGAGATGGAACAGCCTTTCCCACCCTACCTGAATCAGCACCCCAGGAAGCTGATTTAGATCCTGCCTAACACGGTCAACAGTCTGCTGAAAATATTTTCATCATCTTTTCCCAGGATGAGGAAAGGACTGAGCATGCCCCAAGGCTAAGACAGCTCCTCCAGCCTGGCTAAAAACTGCTATTCTAATAAAAGAAATTACCTCTCACTACAAATCTGGGGTTCTTCTGTCCCTGCTTCAGTGAAGCTACAGCCAACTCTACTCCTAAATGCTTTGCTGACTAGGTACACAAAAATATTTAAATATAAAAGCTATCTCCATTCCATGCAGTTTAAATTTACTCCTAATTTTACAGGCCTTGAAAACTTTTAATGCAGTTTATCAGCCTGGGAAAAAAAGAGTTATCCCTATTAAGCTCACTGCACAAAACAAAAACGCCGTATCCCTCCTTGACTCAGCCCTCGAATGCTGACCTTGCAATAGTGCAAAACCATGTGATAACATCCTTGCAAGGTACTTCATCACAGTAATAATGTCACCCAAGATAACTCAAGGGTGTGCTTCTGCTGTTAGTCTTTCCCCTATAAGTCACGAGTTATCTGCTGGTTGCAAGGGCCAAGAATAAAGGAGCATATTTGAAGGTGCACGTCATGAGCGAGAGGCCTCGCATTCCTCCTGTCACACAAACTGCTCTGCAGTTGCTGCTGGGCTGTGGCACATGGTGGGACAGGGGCAAATACCCACAGCCAGAGTGTCCTGCAGGAGCTCCCAGTGCCCAGCAGGACCTGGGACCACTTCAGAGCATCGCTGGCCCTTGGAAAGCTGAAGAGGATCAGTTGCAAACTCATGAAGCAACTCATGAGTTTAAATCATGAAACTGGGGAAGTAGGGGTGAAAAAAAGCCAAACCCCATGAATGTCACAGCCAGCAGCTCTGCCTGTCCTTGCACCAGGACTGGTGTTTTTCCCTGCTTTTCTCATCCACAGGGCTGTGTGCCTGACAGTGTGCCATGAGAACCAACAGCCCCAGTGCAAAAAGCGCTGCCGTGGTTTGCCCCACAAAGTACCTTGATCTTTCTTAAGACAAGCATTAAAAATCTAGTACTTAAATTTTTCTGGGTGCAGAACACTTGCTTTATTTTTAAAGCTTAATGTTCATCCTGACAGATTTCCTCCAACAGTCATGTAATAGATTTCATACTTTATGGAGGGGTTACAGAAGTCTTACTGACTCTAAGCAATACCACTTATCAATTCCAGGTAGATTGCTCTTCTGTCGACACAGGGATGGAAGCTAAAGTAAGTCCTGAAAGATGTTCTTTTTTTGGCAGGTCTTATGAGCCAGCTCAGCACATTCCCATCTCCTGCTTCGTCTAAAAATAATAAACCTTCTGAAGCGAGCAGTGGGGATGATGTGTGCTGAGCTCAGGCATGCAGCATGCCCAGCCAGCCCTGCTGCTCCCACCTCCAGCCCTGCCTGGGAAACACCAGAGCCTTGAACCAGGAATGGTGTCTGGCCAGCGCTGCCAGAAAAAGGTCATGCTGTTCAGTGTGATGTCCCCTTGGCTTCCCAGTGATCAGCCATTGTCCACAGGCAAACAGAACATGCAGCACATCCCGGGGCTGATGGTGCAGAAATCAGACACTCATCTGGCCTGCTGGTGGGGATGTCACCTGGCCACCCATTTCAAATGTGGGGACAGCCAGAAAGCAGCAGAGCTAAACCAAGACTTGCTCAGCTCAGCCAGTTCCTCACACCTGCTGACTCCACAGACAAAAACAGTGCCCTGACTTTTTTAAACGTGCAAGGGCACGGGTTGGAAGTGACCTCCATCTCGTCCAGTCCCTGCCCAAGGCAGGGCCACCACAGATCATGACCACCCAGGTGCTGGAGCTGACCCACAGGAGGGAGCAGGGCTGCAGCACAGAGATGCTGGTGGACACTCCATCAGCCACCATGGTGACCCGCCACCACCTCCTCCAGATCGACAGCACGCCCCAGTAACTAGCTGTAAATTCAGACTTCCAACAAAGCCAAGAGCTATCAAATTTTAATGCTATATTAATGGCACAGCTCTATCTGAATTCCAGGAGGCATTCTCCTGCTAGTAAACCTAATCTTCTACCCACGACTTTTCAATTTGCTGCTGTGATATAGGTGCATTCTGCTCCTCTGAACAGCAAGAATGAGATTGCTCTCCCCCTGCATGTGATATAAGAGCACCCGTCCCACTCACAGTCCGTTCTGCCCATCCATTTCTTGCAAATACACCACTGAACACACTCTGGGATTCTCCTATATCAGGGTGTGAGAACACAGCAGTTCATGAGAGCAATTTTTTCATTACAGTCGTTTGCTCCCTGACTCCTAAGCCATTTAGTGTAGATGCACAGGGCTCACAAGAGAAAACGCTCTCATCTTACAGGAGATTCTTATTTGAACTTTAATCCCAGGACTGACACCATTTATTCACAAGGTATCAAGAAGAAAATAGTTATTAAGAAGAACAAAAAAAAGACTACGGAGGGAGCTTTGCTCCTTGCACAGGCAACAGGCACTAGCAATATAGAAGGCCCTTCTGTGATGGTCATTTGTCTATCAGAGAAGTCCCTCGCCCACCTCTTCACATCACTGCTGCCTTTTTGTTCTCAGAGACCCCACCTCTGGCTGTTCTCAAAGCAGGCAGGAAAAGCAGAGCTGACTGGGTAAAACACTGTTTATTTAGGTGGCACAACGGAAGCCTCACGCTACACTGAGCTCAGCTGACCTGACACATCAAAGCCTCTGACTGCTTTCCTAGCACTGACAGCACTTGCAGAGGCACCAGGACGTACAACACCACTAACAACCCCACAGCCACAGATGAGAAGGGAAAATAAACCACAAAAAGTGATGCTTACCAAAGAGGAGGGTGTTTCTGGCATTACAGGGCACTAAAATGCTGTGATGACCCACCCTGATGTGACCACCTTGGACTAAAAGGAGACCACTTTGTCAGGAAGAGCGGAGTATGAACAGCCAAGGTTTTTTGGGTGACACGTTACCTTGCCAGGGAAACTCACTCACAGTTTGGGGTCAGAGTATGGTACCCACTGGGCTTTGCTGCTGACTGGGAAAAAGGGACCACAAGTCCTGCTGCTCCTGCACCAAGCCTATCCCACTGCATTTACTGTTTCCAGAAAGTAACATACCTTTGGACATTTGGAAGATGAAGGAGTAACAGAATTAAGTCATTCCTCCCAATAGAGGGAATATGTTTTAAAGAAACAGTCAAAAAAGCAAAGGGGGATGAGAGGAGGGATGTAAAGCAATTGTCTCATGTAGTTCGGTCTTTAATTAAAAGGGTTGAGCAGAACGTTCCAAACACCACATGGGTATAATTTAGAGAGCACTTTGTAAGATGAGTTTTCATCTTCAGCGTGGGCTTTCATGTATTGACAACAAATAGAAGTTTTACATTATTTCCATGAACAGCAGCCTTTGTAAAAATCCCAGCTTTTTCATAGTGGCACAGCTGAGGTTCATAACAAACCATTTGTACAAAAGTCATTCTGTGAAGATCAAAAAACCCAGCACCTTTCAAAGCCACTCTGAAAAAGGACTCTCATTTTCTTATAATAAGAATCCTGTGATGCAGACAGGTATGGAAGGAGCAGGATCTGACCTGCGGACACATGTATGCCCAAAACCGTGGAGGGCACAAGGAGACCTCTGACCCCACTTGTTCCACTTCTTTTAAAAACAGAAGGAAGTTTTTCTGTCCATACCACTATATTTTAAACGGCGCTCCCTGGATCACATCCAGCTAAATTCATCTCTCACCTGCTCATCTTCTCCTGTGCTCTCCCTGCGGGGCCACAGCGAGCCTGAGCAGTGTGGTCCCTAACAGAGTAACCAGTGTTGTAATAAGTACAACATCTGCACCGAATCACAGTGTTTTATCATAGAGACAAACCCTATTTCCTTTACAGGATGCTTCACTGAAGAGCACAAGGCTGCTCCTGTAACCACGTGTATTAACAAACTGCCACGCTTCCCAGGTTTTAAAAGCTTTCCCCATGGTGGGACACGCGCCATAAATTCATGGGAGCAAGAGCAGCCTCTGGTCCCTAACAGGAACAGTACCCTCACTGGCCCCACTCATTCCATGCACTGCCAAGAACAGGTTCACTGAATCTTCTCCACGAGGGACGTGAACTCCCCCAAGTGCAGCAGGAATGCAGAGCCAGTGGCAGCACTCAAGGATGTCACAGCCCCATGGAGGCTGTGAAGGTCCTGCTCAGCCACAGGAACATCTGCCTGCAGAGATCCATGCCTGTGGAGCCCTCCTGCAGCAGAGGACCCGGGTCCCCCATGACCCCTCTCTTAACCCAGGGACTACACCAAGGACCCCCTCCAGAGCTACAGAGGCTGACCAGCCTAAACAATTCCCTGGGGAGTCATAAGGTCTGGCTAGAAAATGTGGTTTTGGCATCAGTTGCCCAAGAACTGTAACAAAGTGAGCAATGTCTCTGTTGGGCTGACAGTACCGATGAGCCAAGTGAGGCACAGAAAGGTCAACAGCCCTGATCATACCAAAACCTCACAGAAACATTCAGCTCTTCTGTCCTAGTCCTGTGCTTTGACCACACACATCTGATCCTTTTCAAGCTGCAGCCCACTGGGCATTATGTGACTAATCCTGCAGCAAGAAACCCAAAAAGGTTCCCCTTTCCACAAAGTTTCTCATCGCCACAGCTCAATGACTTAACAGTAAAAAAGTCACAAGGAGTCACTGTTGAAAGCCCGTTCAGGGAGATGCCAAATTAATTACCAAAGCACCACAGCGTCCAAAGTAATTCCAAATGTATCAACAAGGCGAGAGATGAGTCATCTCAGGAAATGCCAGGAGCTCCTCTGTCACCAGCCACAAGGCAAGGCCAATTTTTGCTCCTGACAGGAAGAAAAATACTGGATAATCTTGAAACGGATCACATCAGTCACTGGACAGGACACAGCAGAACATTAGGATGGCCTGCAAAATCTGCTTGTGTCATTGAAAAAGAAGTGGAGATGTTTTTCAATGTGCTGCTGTGCAGGAGAAGCATCCTGCTTCCTTCCTCATCACTGCTTCAGAGAGCGCACAAAGAATGCTCCTCCAAGAGTAAATTATTTAGGCAGTCATCTCAGCCAGTTATTTCTGCTCATTTCCGAGGAACAATACGGTTCAGCCTGGGATTTAAACCAGCAGCAATGAAATGGTGCCCAGTTGACTCCCAACTCTAGAAAACAAGCAGAGGATGGACAGAGAACACCATGAAACCACCACCAACAGAGGAGGATGCAGCACACCCTTAATGTGGCTGAAACACGGACGTGCAACCACAGGGCCTGCAGCTCTCCACAAAAGCTGCTCCATCTTCCCATCCTGTGAAGGAACAGCTTTCCCCCTGGAAGACAGCTGGGTTTTCTACTTCTACATGAATTGCTCTAATCTTGTTGTGACAGTGCAGAGCAACCAGAAGATGCTGCGAGTTAAACGCCGTCATTTGTCTGTAAGTTTTACGAGGGAACAGGGCTGCCAAATCAGACCACTGCAAAGGGAGGATGTGACAGCTGTAACTAGGGCAATTTCAGTCGGGGAAAGATATAAATAAATGAAGAAATGGGGGAAAGAAAGAAATAACAGAGAAACAACACATTACAGGAAGGAAGGGGAAAAAAGAAATGCAGTTACTAAAGACACAAGTTGGTTATTTGTCTATTTAATGCTGTTTTCAAACCATTATTGTGTTCCTGGTGTGCCTGATGCACAGTGGTTTAAGAGCAGACTGGGAGAGGGAAAAGAAGAGAGAAAACTGAGGGTCAAAGCACAGCAGCTGCTTACCTGATTGCAGCCTTTCTAAAAGAAACCCAGCTAGGACTTGGCCAAAGCCCCCAGCAGCACTGATGGAGGCACACAGGGACCTCCCAATGTTTATGGAGGTGGTTTCAAGTCTCAAGAACGTGAACCCTGCATGGAGAAAGTCGGTACTGCAACGTGACAGGCAAAGCAGGCAACAACCTGACACCCTGACCGTGATTCACTCTGAATTCTTGGGGAATCAAAGAGGCTCTGTAATGAGACTCCTGGAAAATCAGATCTACCTGAGCATTCTCCACAACAGAGGCCAAGTCACTGCTGCCAACTCCTGAGAGATTATAAAACATTAGTCAATGAAGAAAGAAATAAAATAAAAAAATCAAAATTGTCAGTAAATTTAAATGTGCAGCCATTTAATAAGATTGAAATTCTTTTAAAGTAATATTTTCTCAAGAAACAGTCTCAGAATTAAAAGTAGTTCAGAGTCCATCCAGCTCCAGCATTTTATCCTTTTGTCTTCCTCAACACCAAAAAAATGGAACCCACCTTTAAAGCCAGAGAGCCATCAGTGGCCATGGATGGCCTGGAAGCAGAGCCAAAGCCTGGTGGCCAAAAAGCCAGTGCCAAAGAGTGTATTTGTAAAACGCGCACTTCGCAAGGTTTTGGAAACACTTCCCTTTTCATGTTGACCTCATCACAATTATTCTTCCATTTCTGCCCCAGACCAGCTCATCACAGCAGTTTCTATCAGGAACTCCGTGGTCCTGCAGAGCCCATGATCTGCAGTCAAGACCTCCTGTAACCAGTCACCAAGTCCATGACAAGGTGCAGCAGAACCTCCTTCCAGGGACAGCCTGAGCAGCAGAGCTGCCTCCAGCAGTAGATCCTGAGCCAGGCACTCCCTATTTTCTTTCCAGCAGTGTCCACATCAGCCTAATGATGATCTATATTGAAGACAATTCCTGCTTGACCCCCTCAGCTGCTTCCCATACCAATCCCACTGTAAAGCAGCCAGCGCCCAACAGATTGAACAGGAACAGCAGCTGGATGTGACCTTGAGCTGTCCCTGAGTGCTGCACCCACAGGCAGGTTCCTGTCACAGGCAGCAGCTCAGCCCCCGACCCAGTTCCACACTGGGAAACTGGATTATGGCTCTCATTGATCCACTTGGTTTTCCGCTTCGATTTTGCTGGTGAAGCAGTGAAAGAGGTCATCCCTCCCTGCCATGGCTGCTGAGGCAGCTTCCTACCTACCAAAGAGCAGAGCTTATCTCCTTGGAGCTCCTTGCTAGCAACCAAGAGCCAGACAGCAAAAATATCTTGGAGCTGTTAAAAACAGAAAGTGTGACAAACAAGACGTGTTCCTGGATACACAGAGCACCTTCCCAATCTGTACTTGCAAGGCTTAAAAAAGGGCTGCCAGCACATACTACAGAGAGTATTTTATATTATCTTTACAGTGTAGTCCACAGCATCCATCACCAAGATGCTGATGATGTGCTGAAGGACAGACTTTTATTGTCAGCAGGAGATGCCCATCGCAGCTGAAGATTCTGTAATTACTGTTTCTTAACAGAAAATGGAAGATTTATTATTCACATAATAGTCAATGAAGGTCTTTTCTGAAGCAGAAGAGTGGCTTACTTACAGGCCTTCATCTATGTTTCACATTGTATTATACAAGATTAAATAGTTTAATTTTTTCAAGCTGGGATTTTAGGTAATGTGTGGATTGTCCAGCAGTAATTATAAGGACAGAGGCTACTTGTACTATCTGCAGTGCCCTCCCCAGTCAGCTGGTACAGGGCTAACAGTGGGGACTCTCCCTAACTAGACAGTTTCTGGCTGTATTTCTTTAAGTTATAAAACCACAGGTAGAGAAGATTTATATTCTGTCATTGGATAAAGGTCTTCAGCTGAGATCAAAGCAGTTAGCTATAATTGCAGAGAAAAGGCTGCAAAACAAATCCTAATTTATCAGTAGGGATTTTTCACCTCCTTAAAGTATGTGCCACCTAGAGTAGCAATAGAGACAGGAAGGCAGGAAAAAGTCATCCATCATTACAGAAGCTGCCCTCATTCCCTGTTTTGCCATTAGTCACAACAGAAATCCTAAACACAAGACAAAATCTCAGGGCTGTGCATTATGTGGTCCCTTTAAAAATGCCTTTTAAATGAACACTACATGCACAAAGTCAGGGATCCCACCACTGCAATGTTTCTTGCCTTGTCTGCATCCTCTTTCTCCCAACTTCTTGTTAAAGTTGAGACCAGATTGTTTAATACCAGCAGAAACTTCAGGAGAAATCACAATTCCAGACAGAGGAAGAAAAAGGCAGACAATGACCACAAGACCAAATCACTCCAAACTGAAAACAGACAAAGACTAATGGGAAATAAAGAGCCTCATTTATAAATGAGAGTAATTAATCACCAGCAGGGATTGATGGATGAGCAGTGGAACCGTTGATTCTTGAAGGATTTACACCAAAATGAAAAGTTTGATCTGAATAATCTGCCCAAGATGCAGCCGAGCCAAATTATAGGAATTAACAGGTGAGCCCATCATCTGCCAGATGGCAAGGTAGGTCTGACCACACCGAAATCCAGGATTTCTCACCGGGGTAGAGGCTGGAAGCAGAGGATTGACCCCTCCCTGTGCTAACCCACACAATGCCAGCCTGCTGCCCAGCCCAGCACCAAGGAGGAGATGCAGTGTAACTCCTCTGCCTGCAAACCACTTTAACCCTTCTCAGAAGTTTTAAGACTAATTTAGGTGTCACAAAGACTTTTAGGATCAGGCTGAATTCCCACTTGTGAATGTATTATGGGAGTCTGGTCACCACTTAAGCAGTTCTTGAGTGCAGGAGAATAAAAGACTAAATAAACAGGGGAAAGAGAAAGCCCAACCATCATATAATCAACCACCAGAAACACACAAGGCAAAAGGGAGGGAATAAAGAGCCATACTCTCCCCTTTTACCTCAGCCTAGCATTAAAAAGACAAGATACATTCCAAACGATAAGCCTCTATGAATGAAAAACTGGCAGAGTCAATAAAATGTGAAGTAAGCCTAATTCATTTTTACTATATGACCTACTTTCAGCCGGTTTTGATTCACATGAGCAGCTAGAGCTTCAAGGTGGTGATTCGGCAAGGTCTGTTCATTAAAGTCATTCCTTTCTTTATGGCTTTCAGCTTCAAGGGATAAGAAAACACATTTCTGTCAGAGGCATTCGCCAAAAAAGTTCCCCCGGCACAAATGCAGCAGCAGCCAGGGAAAAAATGGATATGAATGTAAATGCTGCTTCTGAACTGAAAGATGATGGGAATGAAGAAAAACTTAATTGCATTTCTGCAGGTGATGCCTCCTCCACTGAGCTCAGGCACCCGCTGGGTCCCATCTGAAGCTCTGCAGGGCAGGCAGGGATGTTCTGGGGGGGGATCAGAGTGATGGTCCCTGCTCCCCAAACATCCCCTTGCTGCAGCCATGACTCAGCTGCCTGCCTTGAGGTGTTCTGCCACCACAGATCCCTCTGTCCCTATGAAGGAACAGTGATTGTGTCCTCTGACAGGCCAGGATGTCACCCTAGGGTGCAGGGCTGGGACCCCTGTACCACCACCCCGGCAGCAGCAAACTCCTTGTGGCTTCCCCAGAGCACTCTCTTTCATCCTCTTACATGTTGGTGTAAGAGCCTCGACAGCTTTTTCTTCCCCCTCTGTCTCCTCAGGGGTAAAAAAAAAAAGGAATTTGAAATAATCTGCTGGCTCCTAGTTCTTCATCACACCCAACTAGTCCTGGAGCAGTAACTGGGACTGGGTCTTAGATAAAATGCTGCAAAAAGTAATTTTCCATTTTGGTTGGAGCATCTTCTCCACCCTGATTCTAAAAGGGCTGTTCATATGCTTGGTCTGAGCATGTTAAATAAACACATCAGGAGCAAACATGGATGAGACTGAGCATTGATTGATTTATCTTTAAATAACCACAGAGGTGATCTCCTCTCCTCACTGCAACACCAAGCAAGCTGGGTACCTCACCTCTACACAGCCCAGAATCTGCAAAGCTGTGGGGAACTCAACCTAACCAAGAGAAGTAATAAGCAGATACCTCATTCTGTTCAGAACAATATGTGTTTTGATGTCTCCCTGGCTAACTCTGACATCGGGGAGGCTATTCCAGAATAGCATCCCTATTACCTGCACTGCCTGGGACAGCCAGGAACGCCAGGGGCCAAGGAAGAATGGATGAACATATAGATCCCTCCACTGCAGTTTGCACTGTCTGCTCCAGCTTCAAGTACCTCTGACATTACAGAAAATTAGCAAGAAACAGAATTTTGAGACTGAGAATGCTATACCAGGACAACACAGCTCTGCAGGCGAGGCTGCAGAAGTCACCGCAGCAGAGATCAGTTACAGACCCTTCAGAACGATCTGCCAAAATAACAGTAATTAGAAAATCAAGAGTTCATTTCTGTGCTCCTCTCTGGCTGCTGGCTGACAAGCTTGGCTCCAGCTGGAATGGAGGGCACTGTCACCTCAGCAGCCTCTGCCACAAGCTGCTCCCACAAAGGGCACTGCACGTTCCTCCAGGAGCAGCCACGCTTCACCTCGGGCCAGGGCAGGAAAAGGCACGTGGCTAAGAAAGGGGAGCCTTGGAAGACCTCTCATTAAATGCCTCCATGAGCAGTGAGCAGAGCTAGCTGGAACAACAGCAGCTCATGCTGCAAGGATGTGTTAAAAACAACGCAAAACTCCAGAATGGGAAGCAAAGCTTAAAAATATGGCACATTCCACAGACACATATTGTGTTAAACACACATTTTACAGTGAGGAGAAAAAAAAAAAAGAAAAAGGAATTATATTTTTTTTTCTAGAAGGAAACCATCATTTGAATATTTTGGCTCAGAAGAATTTCCTTCCGTCATCAGCAAAGCAAAGGATCTGTGAGAAAATGCCCTTCCTGCAAAAAGGGGGAAAACAATTTCTGGCTTGAGGCTAAAAAATGAAGCAATAAACTCTCTAAAGCTCAACTGAATAAAATGCCATGAGAGCTTTTAGGCGGAGCTGAGCCTGACCTTAAGCCTGGCCTGGCTGAGTGCAGCCTTCTCATGAGATTAAATAAAAATAAAAAATCATGCCCTGTGCCTTGGTGTTCTGACGGACACACCCTCCTGGCAACAGCCCTGGCTTACCACCAGTCAGTACATTTGAGACTTAACTTACTTCTGTGCACCTTTAAGCAAAACATGCAGCTATACAAATGAGTTTTTCTATATTTTCAATGCAAATGGGGGATTATTCAAAAAATAAGTTGATCTCAGCCTCCTAGGAGACATGAAAAGGTCACAGAGCAGGCTGCAGAATATTTTCCCAGCCTTCCTCAAAAATATTTAAACTTACATGATTTCTCTATTTTAAGGCCTTCTCTGAGGCTTCTTCCCAAAAGTTCCAAAAAACCAATCCATTAAAAACAAAACCGCTCCACAAAAAGAGGACACCTAAGGACAAGCACGTGTGAGCAGGAAAAGAGATTTTGGTACTTCTATGAACTCTGGCAGCAGAGACAGGGGCAGATGGGAGCAGCAGCAAGGGAGCTCAGCTCAGCAGATCATGGGCCCAGCGGGAGGGTGCCCAGGAGTGTCACCCAGCACCGGGCACCTCATTCCAGGGACACCATTCCCATTCCTCGAGCTCGCTGGAGCAAAGGGCAGACTCTGTGCAGAGGCACACAGCTCTGGGCAGCACCCACGCTGCAGGGACAGCAGGCTGGGGAGGAGGATGAGGGAAGCAGGGCAGCCCTGAGGCCAGGAGCTGCCAAGGCTGTCAGCAGAGATGCTGCAGGATTGCGCTCGCTTGGCTCGCACGGGAGCGGAGCTGCCTGTGAGTCACAGCTCTGCACCACACTCGGCCCTGCTTCCCTCCCCTCCCAACTGCCTTGAGTATTAGATGGATTATTATTCCTTTCTCTGTTTCTTTTTTTTTTTTTTTTTTTGCCTCACTGGCTGTTTGACCGCTTACCAAAATATCTTCTGCTCCAGGGAGGGAGGTGCAGAGGGCTAAATCCAGGGCTGATGGGGAGCCTGCCAGCCCCAGCCCCAGCCCCAGTCCCCCATGGAGGAGCATCTGGGACATGGACTTTTATTTTCACTCATTCAATCAGGAATTCCTTGCAGGAGGTTTGCTATTTCATGTAAAGCTGCAGTAACAAAGCAGGTTTTCAGTCTTTAAATCACAACACTAACCTGTGCACTAAAAGCCTCTAATTTTTCAACAAGTTCCTGGCTGGCAGGATGTCTCCAACCTTTCCACTGGGTGCTTTGTTTAGATACTCAGGTAATCTCTGGCACAGCCTGAAAACATTCTTTTCTCATTTCACCTTAAAAAATAAAGTAAGATCTATAATAATTGGTATTAAACTGAGACAACAGAGCAAGGAAGACTAAATGGAAACTGTGCTTTTATCTATGCCTACCCAGAAGTTGATGGGAACATACCCACAGAGCTGCTCTCCAGGTACCAGAGCTCAGAGCAGATCTCTGGGCTGTGAATCCATTTCTCAGGATGATTTTTGATGAAGATGCAGGATGGGGATGTGCTCCAGCTGGAACACAATACACCAAGTGAGAGCCAACATGGCCATTGGCATTGCCAGGGTCTGAAAGGGCAATGGAGTGTAAATCATCCATGCTCACGTCTGCATGGGATCCACCACATCCCATGTTATGGGAGGAGCACACAGATGGTATCAAAGTTAAGAGTTCATCCTGAACACACCATAGAAAGAGGTATTTGAGGCTGTTTGAGGAGATGCCACCCATCTTTGACTAGACGAGGGATGCAGCCTGGGCAGGCACATACAAATGCTTTAGGTCCTATCCCCAGAGGAAAGGCAGGACCTAAAGTCAGCTGGGTAATTCAGTTTTATCTCTCCATCTTGGCTGCTGGCAGAGGGGCTGATGAGTTACCTTCAGGAAAAGAGGTCTGCCCCATTCCAACAGCTTGTACAGGCCACAGACAGACACAAAGATGCCACTTAGCAGGGCAGAGTCAGGCCAGGCTCAGCAGAAAGGGATTTACTGCTCTGACTGGCAGCTACAGTTTCCATGGTTAAGTTTTCATTCAGAAGCCAAAGCTACCCATATACGAAGTGAACTGAATCAGTCTAAACAGTGAACCCTGGAGCACTACAGAGTCACCTTCCTCTGCAGAAAAACACTGCTCTTCACAGATGCCTTCTGCTTGTTGAGATCTAAGGTGTGTCTGCATCCTCCATAAGAGACCACGGCTGGTGCCAGGCCCTGGGAATGCACAGATTGTGTGTGACGCCACCAAAAACTATCCTGGGTCCAGGTAATCTGTGTCCACAGCTGCCCTCTCACTCAGCTCCCTTTTATCCATTCTTCAAAGTCTCCCCTGATGCTTCTAAAAGTGATCTCGCCCCTACACCGCGCCAGTCAAATCTGGTGTCATCAATTCTGCACTCACACAGGTTTTCTCCTCTGCTGCTGAAGACAGACCAGCTTCTCTGCAGGATCCGGAGGCCTGCAGGGACCACAGCCAAGTCTGCAGCTACCAAAAGGACCTCCTTCCTTTGCACTCTTTGCACCAGCAAGTTATCTTTAGAGGATGGAGCAACTGCAAAGCTCATTCCCCCAGCTAACAGCCTTCTCTGCTGAACTGAAGATGTGCTGAGACTGGTCTGGCTTTTTCAGCAGCAGCTTTCCCTCAGTACTGACCTCAAAGTCAGTCTTTCTCAGGGGACTCAAGGTCAGTCAGACCTTAGGAGAGGCAGAGCATGTCTGCTGTAGGATGGTTTGTGCACACGCAGGGCTCATGTCTCAGGTGAATGGAGTAACCTGGATCTCTCAGGAACTGACTGGGGCTTCTCCAAACACACCCCATGATCCTCACCCCTCAACCTCTTTGCTAAATCCAGTGTTTCCTGCTTCAGCTGCACCTCTGCTTTTCCCCACTGGGTGAATCCCTTTTCTTCCACAGCATTCTCTGCCCTTCCATTCCTTTTGCTAAACTCAGTAGTAGATCTTGTGGCAGCCTCTAATGGTGGCCATCAATAACACAAACCAGCCTTGCGAGCCCTTTGTTTTCCAGGCAGACATATATCTGCTTTCTCCCCCTCAGTACTATTTTTCTCTAAGCACCAGCTCAGCTGAGGGACTCCTGCATCACTGCTGCCAGGCTGACATCATTTAGATGGATGTTGTGGGGCCAGGCACCCCCAAGAGCTGCCTCACTCCTCCATCATTTGGAGGTGCTCATCTATTACAACCATTTCCCCTCACACTTTCCTTCACCACTCCAACAAATTATCACCATCCCTGCCAGATGCACTATATTTGCTACACATTCCTAGGTGCCTCTGCTCCAAACAGTTTTATTAGAAGCCTTTGTACCCATTAAGGCCTGAAAGGATGAGTGCCAGTGGCCTTTTGTAGGTTAATCCACATGAAATCAAGAGAGTGCAAGGCTCTCTGTCTATTCAAATTACTCATTTTACAGTATAACAGTATGAATATTAATATTGTCCATTGAAAAAGTGTGTTAATTAGGATGCTGGCAGTTTTTTGGACCACTGCCACACAAAATAAGCACTCAGGGGTATGTGACTATTCAAGCCCAGGTCCCAAATTGACATTTACAACAGTGGCACACTCAGTTCAAGAGCCAGATCACCAAAATCATTAACAAGGGAACAACCTACAGAGGGTTAATGTTACTTATTTTTCCTCTACTAATTTCAGTTATTCCCCTTCCTAGTAAAACAGTATTTAACCAGACCACAAATAATTTGCATAGCACACACGTGCTGGATGCTGGGAGGTTTTTAAGGAAACAGAACAAATGTCTCATTAATAACTAAGTGCCAAGAAATGCAGAAAGAATTTTGTACCAGACTACGAAAACCAAAGTAGTTTATTCTTCTGATGCCTGCCTTGGATTAAACACTGTGCTCCTTTGATAAGACTGGTCTGGGCACATGAGAAAATGGAGAAGGCAAGGTCTACATATGTACAAGGACACAAACTTGGGAGGTTGCTGCAGTTCAGACAACTTTTTTATGCAGGTAAAGCTTTCACAAGCTCAGGGAGAGGCCTGGTCACTGGTACATTAATAGCACACAGATGATCTTTAACAGATATGATATTTTCCCTTTTCATTTTCTGTTTCTATTTTTATCCTACAGCATGGATGTGCAATCTTCACTGTAGTCTGCTGATCTCAAGGCTAATCTTTGTTTTCTGCCAGCAAAATGAAAGGTCAGGTACAGACCAGATACCAGGAAGGCCTCCCAGATGCCTGGATATTTATGGACCTGATAATCTGGATGTCAGTGAGCATCTTGCCACAGAGGAAGCAACAGAACTGCAGACCAGCAGCCCTGGGCACCACTGATCCCAGGAAAACAAGAATGTTCCACCAAATGCTCAAGATTTATAAACACACTCTTTTTGCCACAACAGAATAAACCCCAAACATTTTTAAGATTTTGCAAAAATAAGATTTGCATGGAGGGGTCCAATAAACCCATAGATTTTGGTGGGCTGTGGTGTTTTCCCAAGGTGCAGGAGAAGCACATTTGATCCCCTGGATCGTGTTCATTCTGCTTCATGGAAGAGTAATCCCAAAGGAAAATACCTAAGTTGGAAACACAAATCCAAATTTCCCACCTGTGAAACGACTGCTTATTAAGGGTCAGAGTCCTCAAAGAGGCTATAGCCAAACCTGTCTTCACAAACTGGAGATTCTCAGCATCATGGGACTGACAAAACTTAGTGCCATCCTCTTCAGCATCTCAAAATAGGCTAATTTTGGTTCATACCCATCAGCCAGGAGATCCAGTTTCTCCTGCAGCACCTTCAGCAAAGCTTTCCAGCCCCATTATGAAAGCAGAGACTTGAAAACATCTGCCAAGACACAATGATTTCATTTTTAGAAGCTCTTGATGCCCTGACCTGCAGTGTAAGTCAGCAAAAGAAGGAGGTCTACCAGCATGGCTGCAGGTCAGCTCCCCTTTTGCCTCAGTATAAACTAAGGTGTCTAAAATAAAAGCAGACTCCTGCAAGTGAGGATGACCAGGGCCTCTGGTTTTTGCCTTCCCAGCCTGACATATGGGGCTGCAGATGAGATTTTGCATGTGCACGTCACACACAGGCTGTGTGAGAGAAAGGGTCAAACACAAAGAATTTTGGGCTCTTGAAGACCATCAGTTGGAAGCAGCTGCAGAAACCTTTGATAATTCCCCTGGTTACTGAGTACTTTGCTGCTTAAATCTCTCCCTGTCCAGAGCTATTGCTTGTCACCCACCAAAAGCTAATCCTCTTTTTTTCTGATTTCATCTCTATCTTCTCTTCTCCCCCTCTCCATATGAGTGCAAAGCACCTTTAATCTTAATTTCAGATGTACCTTTCATGATGCTGCAGATGTGTTATCTGCCACTGACAGTATTTGCCACCTCTTTCTCCTTAAAGGACACTGCCTGACCTTGTAACAGCTTCCATGCCTCCAGCTTTAGAGGCTGAGCCTTTCTATTTGAATGGATCACAAGTAATCACTTTTCTGTATCCATTATTAGCAGTGAACCAGCTACCCAGAAAGCTTCTTCTTTGTTGGGTTTTTTTCCCCCTCCCAATGCAGCATTTTTCCTGGGCAAAGACATATCATGGCAATTCAGACACTGACAACTGTGTAAATCACACCCAGGCAAAAGTTATTGATGACCTCATTCCAGTAAAGCATGAGATGATCAGGCTGCCCCACAGTATTTTGATCATCTGAGAACCCTGAAATTGAAAGTTGCAGGCTCCATTTTGCTTGGAAACCTAACAAAAGGCATTAACTGTGACAAAAGGCACTTAGAACATCTCTTAAATTATCTCATTTCACACCAGCAGTAACAAATACTCATTCTCCTTTATTAACATACTCTCCTTGCCCGTAACCGCTCTCATTTTTCTGGTTTTGAATTAAAACGCTTTCAAGTTATTGATCCCTTCTGCTGGAATTCTTTTCTCCTGTTTTTATTAAGTTCTTGTACACAGCCTAATTTGAGCAGTATGAACAGTGCATCCAACACAACCACCTCTCCAGCAGACCTGTCTCCCAGGAGCTGACGTGATTAATCTCTCCCGTGCAAGACAAGTCACGTTCCACAGCCCCAGCTCCTCCACGCTGCTGGTGTGCTCAGAATGGCACTCTCACATCTGTTATTAAATTATGTAATTACCTTATTTCTTCTCAAGTGCCTTCCCAAACAGGTTGTAGACAGTCACTGATGAGAGAAGAAGAAAACCCAACACTGGGAGCGTTTCAAGAGCATTTGCTCTTGCCTATCACTGGATTTCTCCCCATGCCAACTCAAGGAACATTCCCTAGCACTGGAATAGTGCTGAAGGCAGTAATTAGCAAAGGCACACACTGCCATGGCAATGCCAGGAGCTGATCCCCTCCCCTGAGGATGTGGGATGCCCTCACAGCTGGCTGGGGCTTCTTGGACTCCCCCTGCCAGGGGCTCAGCCAGCTGAGGGATGGGGCTCACACACTGTCCCCACTATGTTTAATCCACTGGTGACATGCAGAGTCCTCACTACACACAACCCCAAGTACCATAGCAAAGGTTTAGGGCTCTTTCTAAAAGAAAGACAGCAGATTTGGAGGAAGAAGGGTCATCTTAGACACGTGGCCTAACCCAAAATTGTGCTCTCTGCCAGCCCTTTGGCTCATCCTCTGCTAGGTGCCCTCTGCAGCCCTGTATCTGCTGTGGAACAGTATGGGAAAAGCACCGAATTTCCTTGGCCATGCCAAGTTTTAGCTACTATGAGCAGATCCAAACCAAATCCCCAAGATTGCCACAAGGGAGAAAAAGGCTGGAAGGTGGAGGTGGTGCTGTAGTGCTTAACCTGGGTGAGCAAATGCACTGTGTTCTCTGCACAAAGCTAAATGGCAATGATTGACAGAGCCCAAGTCAGCCCAGGCCAGAGACACATGAATAGCTGAGAACCAGCCTCTCCCTGCCCCATCTCAAGCAGAAATCTGTAACCTGTGACTGCACAATCCAGCACAGCAGCACGTGTGTAAATCCATCTGCAGTGTGAGGAGTTACAAGGCAGCAGTGTGAAGGAACAGTGTACCCCATCCCTGGTGGCTTTTAAAGGTTGGACAGTGACACACCTCGAATCCAGCTGCTCCTGTGGGGGGGCTGGACTCCATGAACAGCATCACTGCAGGGGGACAGCCATGCCCTGGACCACTGCCCAGCGGAGTGACCTCCCTGTGATGCCAACCATCCCCCTGGCCCCCAAATCAGTGTGGATGAAGGCAGAGTACCTCCAAACCACACCATAGTTATCCCAAGAGATGCTGGCTTTTGTCAGTAAAAAAAAAACCTTAAAAATACTAAAGGAGTCCTTTCAGCAGGTGTTCAAGGGCCCAGCTCACTGCTGGGCTGCTGCAGGATTTTCAGCTGATGCTGAGTGTTTCTGTGTGACCAGGACTCACCCACTGGATGCTGCCCTTCAGTGCCATGGATCAAGACTTTTCTGCATTTTGGGGAGTTTCATGACTACAGCAAACAATGATTCTGCAGAGTCCAAAGATGTAATTTGACATTGCGTTTCAGAAGCCTGTTTCTCTAACACAAGATTTCCATTTTCTTTGGCAAACTACCCTTTGTGTTAGCCCTACTGGCATTCACATACACAATTCACAATTCATCTGGAACAGGCTATTTACAGAAATTCTGCTGAACTGGCTGTCTTTCTATTAGTTATGTACAAAAGAAAAGGTTTGGCCTTGATCCTGGACCTGCTGAATTAAAGTGTGAAAGGGAAAATCTCTGAAGCCCAGGAACGCCAAGGCATTTCCACTGGTGCTGCCCACTTTAGCTACAGCCATAATTGCTCTAAAAAAGCCAAGAGACTAATGGCAAGTCCAGTGGAATTTGCAATTTTTCCTAAGCCCTGATCACTGCTTATATTAAATTTCCACCTCTGTAAAAAAACTATGCATTTCCAGCCTTTTGTGTTGTCCCTGAGAGCTTCAAAGTGAAAAGGTTCATAGGTCCCAGGTGGGGAGAGGGGAAGTTGGCTGGAGACTTCTGAATGCTCAGGTCAGGTACTGAATGAGGCATCTGATCCTCAAATAATGGTTTTGCTCATGGAGAAAATGCAACATGAAGGAAAGTATTGGCATAAAGACTTATAAACTGCAAGATGCCGGAGTGGAAACTGCCCTTCTTTTCAAAACGGGATGCAAAGCAAGAAGAAAAAGAGTTTATCTGGAAGGATGAAATGGCTCCCTGTCCACATCTCACTCTGCTGGCCCCACAGATCAGGGCAGAAGAGATGATGGTCTCTCCCAGCACATCTCCTTACCTGTTTCCTCTGCCATCGAGGCTGACATGTTCAAACTCTCCTCAGCAACAGCCACCATAGTTTGGGGCTTTTTAAATGCAAATCAGCACTGGCCACACAAGACACCAACCTGAATGTTGGCACAAAAGCCCATCAGCCCAACACCCTGGGCATTACAACATCATCAGGAGAGTTAAGGAAAGGGAGCAGAGACCTTGGAATGAATTCCCAGCTTTCCCTTCCAACTCTCCATCTGGCTTACTACTACTTACCATTACAGCAGGGTTCTGGAGGAGGAGTTCAGCTGAGAGCTCACTGCCAGAGACTCACCTCCCAAACCTTAGACCCCCATCATAAATCCCCCCAGGATTGCTTGCCCAGGTGGAGGAACCACCCTGAAGTTCACACACCAACATTTACTCCACAGAAAACACAATCCCAACCCATGAGGCACAAATCACACCTTTTAACTAATAATAAGGAATCCATGAGTTAATATTTTTTACTGTAGCTGTTTTACTGCATATTCCTGACCTCATTTGCTCTAGATACTATGTAGGCAAACATAAAATGCATTTCTTCACACTGACCCTATTAATAACCATTTCTCGAGGGAGCAGAAGAACTGTAAGGAGAGAACACCACTTGTTTATTTGTTTATTATAAACCAGACTTATTGAAACAATATTCCCACTCAGCACTAAGTGGGAAAAAAAGAATTACATCAAGATAAGGCCACATCCCCTGAAATGATAAGAGATGGGTCCATCATCTGCTCCCTGCAGCCCAGGTAGAGCATCTCCTCCAGTGACAGCAGCACATCACTAATGGGTCCTGCCCAGCCAAGGGGTTTCTGCCCCTCCAACTTAATGCCCATGGAGAGCTACAAAGCCAGCTCAGCTTCCAGACCAGACCTGTGGGCAGCTTTGTAAAAATAACTATAGGCATCTGATACCGAATTCTGTCTTTTACAAAATTCTCTCCCTTCCACAGCTCCCATTTTTTAACATAATGGGCTGGATTATCTCCATGTGCCTTTTTGTCCCTTTGTGCTCAGGTCATTTCAAGTACCATTCATTATCAGGTTCACCTTTACAGGTGGGTTAAAAAAGAAAAAGCATGCAGAAGGCTATTCTTTTTGGAATCTCACTGCCACAGGTCACAAACATCCCTGGAAATATTAGAAACTGAAGCACAGCAGCATCCCTTCCACTCTGGGATGCTCCTGTCACTCCTGGTGAAATCCCCAACCACACAAATGAAGTAGCCCAACAACCCAGAAGGATCCTACAGCCCCACAATAAATCAGAGATTCACACCAAGGAAAATGCCCACCAGCCCCAAACCCAGCACTTAAAGTTCTCATCCTCTTGCAGACCTGTGCGCCACTTCTGAGTCTCCTGGATGGATCCCATCACAACCTCTCTGCTGGGAAAACCAAGGCAACACATGAAAAAGGATAATTTACTGACACTCCTTCAGGAGCACTGCCCTGCTCCAGTGAAGAGCAAAAAAACCTTTGGGATGGAAGTCAGAAAATACCAGTAATCACTGGGACATCAGTGCACAGGTCTGAAGACCAGCCCAAGGCAGATGACTGTGTGAGCTCATGGGCTGAGATGCTTCACACTCAAGGCTGAGCACTGGGCACAGGGAGAGGTGGCTGTGGCACCTGACAGGACTTACTGGGCTGGATCACCACAGCTCATGCTGACAAAGGCTCAGGTTCCCCCACATCCCTGTCCAGCTGACTGCACCACTGTCTGCAGCCCCAAACTCCTTCCCAGCCACCTACCCATGAGCTGAGATGGGCTGGGGGACAAGGGGATGGTGTTGGGCTTCTAGACACACACTTAAACGAAGAATTTAAGACACCTAAAGACACATAAAAAAATCTGAAGACCTAAACAAAAATAAAAAAAAAATTACACCAATCTGCCATTCTTATACAGGAAGAGGGAAAAATCCTACAACATTTGGAAGCAGGCTGTGTTTGCTTGGCACTTCCCATCTTTAGGTAATTAGTGTAAAGGGCTTCCCAGGTAAACCTAAGAATAAACGGCAGATTTCAAGAGAGACACCATTCTCTCTGCAGTGAGCCTTCAAAGCACAACCAGGAGAAGCTGCAGAGCTCCAGCCGGCTCCCCGCAGGCATCGCTTGCCTCCAAGTCCTCAGGGTCAGCCATGAGTCAAGCTGCATCAAAATTTGGAACGGCATGAAAAAATGACAAGCGAGAAATGTCTCTGAAGACAAACACCGCAGCATTCGCAAACGCTTCAAATCCACAGCCTGCTGCTCCTCCCATCCCCTTCTCTGAGCCTTCTGAAAAGTGCCTCCCCAGCTGAGAGTGGCACCTTCGGAGCTGGGAGGAACAAAACACCTCCCAGCTCCAAAACCTACTTTTCAGTGCTTCTCTCGGTTGTTTTCCTCAGCTGACCTAGTAGCAGCTGCTGTACTTGCTCCTCTGGGAATCAGCCTCTCTCCCAGCCTTTTGTTTCCAAAATGTTGGTGCAGGAGTACCTCGACTCCCCACTGCCTCTCAGATTGATTTCCAGTGCTGGTACCACCCAGCAGCTCCCAGCTCTGCCCTCCCAGACCCCCCCACCACTGCTCTGTTTCTGATTGTACTGGGAAAGGGGTAAGGACAGGGATGGGAAAGGAAAGATGACAAAGGAAAGAAGAGGAAGGACAAGAGTCATTTAGCAAAGGTCACTGGAGAAGTCCACAGCAGTGAGGACCTGGCCTCCAGCTCCCCATGCACTGAACCAGGCTCCAATTCACCAGAAGAACCGATTACTTCTTAAATGCAATATCCAAGTTTATAACTGCAAGAAACACAGGTAGCAGCTTCTGCTGAGAACAAGAAGCTCTTCACCTGTGCCCTGCAGCCCAGGGTTCCCATTAGAGGGATCTAACCTAACAGCAAATGTTTTTTGTAACCCACCAGAGCCTTACAGCAGCCACGCCTCACCCACCAGCACAGCCACACCCTTATAAAATACTGCTGGTAAGATACTACAGTGAGCAGAGCAACGGGAGCTTCAGCAGACGAGAAGCCACCCCTTCCAAAACAGAGTGTGATGCTTTCACACGCAATAACCCAAATTCTGAAAGCTGGCTCTTTCCTAAACACCTCCCCCACACTGCACCCCCACCTCTCACTTTTGAGTGTCCTCAGAAAAGATCTGAGAAAAGACAAGTCTGAGTTCCCAGCCCAGCCATTCCTCAGGACAGCAGAATGTGGCTGTGGACATGCACCTTCTAATGCCCACAAGTCAAGGAGAGGGCTCTCCCTCTGTCCCTGTCTGTGCCTGGCATCCACACAAACAACACTGCAAGACCCACCACCACACTCCCCGTGCTTTGCAGCACCACTGACTTTACTTGGCATCTTCAAAAGCGGCTTTTTTAACCCCAAGACACTGCAGATATTTTTTTGTCCTGTGCCGTATTTACAGAATCAGAGCATCCAGCAATGCAAGGGAGACTGGACAAATGTCACTTCACAGACACATCAGTCTGCCCCTGCCCTTCACCCTGCCCTTTCCCTTCACAAACTCGGCAGGGAGGGAAAGGGAACAGAGATTTAAAGGGAGGCAATACAGAAACATTTTTAATCACCTTTTATAACCTGCATTCTCTAGGACTGAAAAAGCACCTTTCCCTTACATTATTCAGAAAGCAGCAAAGCTTGGTGACATATTGGTGCGTAGGTGTGCGGGGGCTGGTTTCTTCGGGGGGGGAGGGAGGGCTGAGGGCTCGCTCTGTGTTTCAGAGAAATGAAGCAGCACAAGATGTACCAGTTGCTCTGGTAACAAAGCTTTTGCCTATTTTTCTTTCTCTCTCTCTTTTTTTTTTTTTTTTGGTAAGAATGAAGCATAATTTTAAGCATTTTTCAGTTCAGACTTCCTTGCCTGCATGGCAAAAACAAATCTGTTTCAGAATCACACACACTCTCCATTTGAGTCAGCACGGAAAGGACCTTCTCCTCCAGAGCTACTATAACATCAGGGGGAAGCTGGTAAAATTGAGGTGGCCTGTTTTCCTTGTGATAAGGCCACAGGTTTTATATCACACACCAGTACTCCAGCCCAGCTCCTTCCTGCAACCCAGAAAGAGCTGATAAAAGCCCAGCACCACCTGTGAGCCAATGCCTGTGGAAGCAGTGGAGACCCCAGCCCTGGTGAGCATCCCTACATGGCAGCACTGCCATCCTCTCTGCCAGCACACAGAGCCACCCCAGCGGAAACAATGGCTTATGTTTAATACTGTGCTTGTAATTCAGAGGGATTATAAAGCAGCTTGCAGGTCTTGTAAATCTATTGACACTCACACAGACCATCCCCGACCCTGAAAGTGATGAGCAGTCAGTGTCCCCCCACAAGGGTCTGTGTCTGGATGTGGACGTGAGTGGTCCAGCCAACACCAAAACTATCCCAGAGGGAGGAAGAGGCTGGGACAGGGCAGGATAGGCAGACACAAAGTGCTGCCCTGTCTCAGTCCCCTGGAGCAGGCTCTCAGGGCAGCACTAAACCAGGGGGAAAGCCAGGAAGCTTCCCAACCCAGCAGGACCATCAGAGCGTGAGGAGGGATGGCTACACATATTCACACAGGTGTGGTTACACTCAGCCTGCCCTGCCCTGCAGCAACCTCTGAGGAGCTTGAAAACACAAGGCTGGACCCAAATCTGAGAATTCAACACCAGAACCACCAATGTAGCTCAAGTCACACCCAACCCCTCAATATCACAGCTCATTTTGTAAAAATGAAGGTGGGAAAAGATAAATGCTCTCAGTGCACCCTCAAATGCAAGAGCTGTCTAAGGTTAGAGCTGTGTGCTTAGACTGCAAGATGATGGGGCTCTGAATTCCTTCAGCAGTGAATGGGGGTACGAGGTGTCCTTGGGGTGCTCAGGACCAGCACCCAGCACCACAGGCCAGGTGTTGGGACAAGGGTGGCTGGCAGCACAACTTGGTTCTTCAAGCACATGTTCAGTCTGGCCTCTCAAGCAAGGCACATCAGTCAGTCTGCAGCTATAAAAGCTGTGTATGTAAATTACAGTTAATTCTTTACAGCAACAATCCCCAGGAAATATTAACTGTGTGCAGCATGGTGGCTTCTTCCACACAAATAAAGCAACAGTGATTAATTATCGAGCTATTGACCATCAGCCTTTCAGAAAGGGAAACAATAAACCAGCTGATGATTAAAAACAATTACTGTCATTCTTGACTCAGGCTAATTATCTGAACTCCAGAAACCTGGAGAGTTTCTGTTCACAACAAGGGCCCAGTACTTCAGCAGCAGCAGCCAGACAGACAGATGTCAGCCAAGTTAAACACGGCACACACCCCACTCCATTTTCTCATATCCACCCTCAAAAGTAAGTTAAAGGAAAAACGAGTCTTCTAAAATCCTTTCTTTAGGATATTTACCTGTTACCCCACCAGCCTGCACTGGTGGAATGCCTGGGCATACCAGGAGGAAGGATGCCACTGTGCATGGAGTGCACAAACAGTGCCCAGGAGCACAGGACACACATTGTCCATCTCCTCTGGCATCTGCAAACTCTGGGACAATATTATCAAACACAGGCTTGTGCCTGTGACATTCCCACAGCATTGTCTCAGGAATCAAATTGCCCTAGCAGTCCTGCTGCTCCCAGCTTTCCAGCAACAGGTGACCTTAGATTTCAAATATTTTATTTACTTTCTCATATCCACACACCTCAACATCTCCACCTACCAGGTGCACCCTGGGCATTTACCTCCAGGTGGATTGCTCCTGGCTTCTGGCAAATACCAGCTGGACAATAAATAAGTCCTAACTGAAGACCTTGAGATGCATTTGTTCAACCTCCTCCCATGTGTATTGTACCCCGGACAGACAGACAGAGTACAACAAAGAGCAATTGCAAAAACCACTTTCTCTTTGAACAGCTGCCTCACTTGGGCTGGCAGAGGACAGGGACAGCCTGTGGGAAGCCAGGAACCTGTAGAGGTGCTCCACCTGCCCTGGGGTGGCTCCTAGGGGTGATTCCCCTGCCCTGCCCCACAAGATGGTGATGGTGCAGGAGCTCCTTGGAGAGCCACAGCTGACACTGGCGGCACGTGGAACCCACACACTCTAAATTAGAGCACAGACTATTGCTGCATAACAGCTTGGTGATTATATGGCATTTACCAGATAATTAAACAATCAATAGTTATTGTGCAGTTACAGAGGTGCCCACATACTCTATCTTGTACCCTGTAAAATAAAACCTGGCTGAAGCTGTAAATAGAGAGCACAAGGCAGAGCAGCACTTGGCATTAATGACCGCTGTCCTCCTGGCACAGTTGGGAAGAAGCACGTGAGTGTGTATCCCAACATCATTGACTTCAATGCTGTAAAATACACAAGATGAGAGGAACAAAGGTCGCCATCTGATCTATTTCCTGGTTTTTTCCTCACCAGTGCAAAGGCTTGCATCAAAATCCTTCCTGGCCGATACCATCCACTAGCGGGCCACTGTGTGAATGGCCACAGCTAAGCCCATAAAAAAAACTGGGGGATTGCTCTGGTTTTCCACTTACTCAGTGCACAGTAAGCAGCCCACTGCATGTGTCCCTAGGCTTTGCACCCATCTCTTGGACAGGTATTTCTGAATAGCCCAGTGTCCTTTTACTCTGAGTCTGATGCTGGACACCCCACTGGATGTGGCTCTGATCTACCCAGGCAATCTAAGCATACACAGTATTTTAAGGAGTATTTGTTTGTTCCCATGCAGAGTAGGAATAAACAGTAATAATAATGTTCTGGGACATAAAAGCAGCATTTCCTCACAGTTTAGATAATGCTCTGAAGGGTCTTAGTGAGTTTTGTGTTTAGACTTGCTTTCAGACATCAGCTAAAAACCATTGAGGCAAAGGCTCAGTTCCCCAGGTCCAACTCATTATATTCCTGATAGTAATCTCCTTAAATACCTATAACAAAAATAAAATCCAAGGACACAAAAATTCACTGCTGCAGCAATGTCTGGCACAGAAGCTAGCAAGTTCTCTGTCTTTCATCAAAACTAGTTTACAATCTGTAACATTAGATGCAGGATTATTAGAAAATAAAGAAAAGCTTCCGATTCAATTAGAGAGATAAATCATCACCAGTAGAGTCCCTCATTAAAATAAAAATCGAGCTATTCACAAGAGATTGTCAAGCAGCGAACAAGGAATGTTATTTCTCTCTGCATTTTTTCCAAAGCAAAGAGCTTGTGATTGGGGTTAGAGAAGTGAGAGCAGAGCAGGTCACTGTCGAAGGCTCCTGCAGTGCCCAGGTGTCACTGGGGTATGGCCAGAGCTGGGGAGAACCAAAGGGATATTTTAACCTGCTGTCCTGAGCAAAGAAAAAGATTTTTCTTGAAAATACAGAGGTCAAACAGAACCAGTTGCCTTTGCCTCGAGCACAAGTTTCAGAGAACAAGGCTTTGATTCACAGAAGCACTGTGAACCACCTGAAAGAGATCTTCAAACTATGACCCAGAAAGCAGGATCAAAGCAGCAGCAGCTGCTGCATCCTGGTGCACAGCTCTGGCACTGGGTGCCTTCCTTCTGGGAGCTCACAAGGTGCACCAGGCTTGGCCAACACGAGTGTCCTGCTGTGAGCAAGGAGAAAAGCATGTGCTCTGCCAGGGGCTCCCCAACCCCTCCAGTGCAGTGGATGCTGAGGCTGGCTCCATGAATCCCTGCTCTCTGATGGCTCCTTTGCTGTGGTACTCCCAGACACTGTTCAGGCTCCCCAACCTGCTGGCTGTGAGGTCTGTGTGTCAGAACAACACAACCATGGTTATCCCATGGGATCAATGGGAACTTTGCACCTTGCACGTTTTCCCCCCAGATCCAGGCTTTTCTTGCTACAGAGAAGGACCAGCCATGAGAAGGGAGGGTGATGCTCACCAGGTGACTGCTCCTGGCTGAGAGCACAGGGGTTGGACCTGCAGAGCTTGGGCTGGCAGCCAGCACCAGAACCTAAAAACACAACCAGAGGCCCACACAGCCTCTAGGAGGGCAGCATTAGTGTCCCTCAGGTGACACAGCACAGAGGGGTGGGTCACCACCCCTGCAGGAATTTAACAGATGTGGAGATGTGGCCCTTAGGGACATGGTTTAGAGGTGGGCTTGGCAATGCTGGGTTACTGCCTGAACTCAATCTTAAAGACCTTTTCCAAACTAAATTATTTTGTGAACAGTCCAGCCCTGCCTGAGAGGAGTTTGGAAATGGCAGTGGAACAACCATCTAATTACAGAGGACGCTGCTCCTAGGTATGGATCAATTCTAAGGGCTGATTTAGAATGGAGCCAGAAGGTCTGTGTGTCTTGAAAGTTGATCCATTTGTTTTGCTGCAAGAGATAAATACAGCGGTGGTATCTGGAGAAAAAGAATCACAGAGATCTTATTTCCACGCTGGGTTTTAGGGTGGGACACCATAAACAGTTATGTATGTTTTATATCAAAGTCTCCTTTTGTTTATAGAGCATGTGCTACTCCAGGACTTCAGTTTAGGAGAGCTGTGAAGTCAGGCTTAGCCTGAGCTCATAGCTCAATACTTACTAATTTGGTTTGGACAGCAACGTTTTCCCCTCCACCCCCATCACCATCCCGTCTGGCACCGTCACCACGTGAATCACACCGAGGACAATCCAGTTACTCCAGCAAGTTAAAAACAGTTAGGAGGAGGATTTTCCCCTTGTACAGCATGGGAAAAAGGAACATAGAAACCTTCAGCCTACACTTGGGACATTTCTGGGTGGTTTTTTTTTTCCCTTTGAGGTAACACACAGAAAGAATCGAACCCAGCAAGAGGAAACCCGATCAGCTGAGCCACACAACCAGCAGCACCAGCTTATTTCCCTTTTCTCTCCACAAAAAACATAATGCTTTGAAAAGGCCGTTACAGGCACATAGTTTCCACGGATTGTTAGAAATATGAACCAGTTAAAATTAGGTCACCTTCCACCATTATTTTAGCAGCTGAGAAGAAAAACAGTTCAGAAGGGAGCTCCCGTAGCAGGGAGCACATGGTGGGAAAACAATGAATACCAGAGGGGAAGGCTCCCTGGAATATAACCTTGGTAAGAACAGTTTTGGGCTGGGGCAGTTTTTCCTTTGTTTTTGTTATTTATTTTTTTAAAAAACCTATTCCAGTTCAAAAATTCACACATTTAAAACTCCAGAAGTTCCAGTTCATCTTTGGTTCACTTCAATCCCTTGATCCTTGTACTGACAGGATTAGTCTATGGAAGCAGGAGGATGGGGGAAACTTGGCTCTTTAAACACCATTCTCTTCAGCAGGGGCAGCTCGCTGGCTTTTAGAGAACAACAGGCAAGAGCTGTGTCTGCAGAGCCACAGAGTAGGAGCACATGAGTATATTCCTTTCTGTAGTCAAAATGAAACATGGGCAAAACGGGTAAACAGGATCTCTGTGTGCCCACACACGCATGAGTACACGTGTACACAGCACTTGTGCCCACACATACAGGAGTTTCTTGGAGAATGAGGCCCAGGGGAGGCACTGACTCCCAGCAGAACCAAAACAGTTGGCAAATTCTTCATGCAACCATGAGAAGAAACATCTCCCCACCATATATAAGCACAGATAACCCCAGACTCTGAAATAATTCAATCCCACCCCAAATGCACAAGAATCATGCATTAAAAAGACCTCACCAAGACAACAAAAATCTGGAAATCCCCCAAGCTAAGATGTGCTTGGGACAGGTCATACAATACAGCAGAGGTGGGCATTTTAAATATTCTTGTAAAGAAGTTCCTGCTCTTAAAACCCTGCTCTACACAATCCCTTCGCTATTCTCATCTGGACTGCTGCTTCTAGATGTTTAGAAAAATGTAAAGTAATTCTAGTGACTGTAACAGGCACTTCAATAAAAACATTTTAATGGTGTTTTTAATCCTGTAGCAGGTTCCTGCCAGTGGAAAGCCAGCCTGTGTGCAAGCAGAGCACTAGACTGTAGCAAACTCATTTGGCAGCCTATCACAGCTGTAAAGTCAGCTCTTAGCAGAGATCGAGATTTAGCTATTAAAGCATAGACTTCTCACTCCCTCCTCATCATCTAATCAATAAAAAGCAACTGGGAGAAAGGGAAAAAAGAAAAAAAGCAATTCATTTTCTTGTGACAGTTTCAGAACTAATGTGAATTGCTTATTATAAGAGCTCTGTGTGCTACACGGTACTGGCACACAAGACCAAAAGGCCAGAGCTCAGCAAGGCTTCTTGTCAGGTTTGAGATGGTCAAAGCCTTGTCAAGGTGATGTGCTGGGATGCTCCACATTCAACACAGCCAAGGCAAACAGGATCACTTCAGCTGGAAGATCCTTACCTTATAGACCTGCCCGTAGGTACCATTGCCAACGAGCTCTACCAATTCAAAGATTCCTGCAGGATCCTAGGAGAAAAGAAAAAAAAAAAACCATTAAATAAGTAATATTTATAGACTTCTGAAAAAATAAACATTTGGTGAAAATCAACATTTCTTTGACAAGGATTTTGAGGAGTTTAAAGTTTTCAGGCAGACAGAGATGAGAATTACAGGGACAATGAGCAGAAGCAAAGCACTGTCACAACTGCCCTTTGGGGGCAGCCCCAGTACCCTGGGCAGCTCAGACCTGCCCAGTGCTGCCCACCTCCAGCACCTGGGCTGGGAGATGCCAGGCAGGTGCCTGTGAGTGAGCACCCACCTGTTTTACTGTCATCTGCTCGATGGATGAACACTCAGTGTATGCTTTAAATGCAACAGCAAGCCTTTGCTATTAAAACTCAGATTTTCTTATGCATCAGCTTTGGAAGAAAACAAGCTAACTGTCAGGATGTCATTCTGGGGCTCAAAGCAGGGGTTTCAAGGTGTATTCCTGAGGTCAGCAGCATTAGTATTACATGGGCTAAAGGCCATTTTTGGTTTGGTGCACCCTGGCTGTTGACACCCTGGTTTGTCAGTTGAGATGAGCAGATGTAAGGCAATGCTATGTGAGGACACAACATCTTGTAAAGGTGGCAACAAAACACCAAATCCTGTCCCCAGATTCCCCTCCACTTGGCATGTGCTCAGAGGAAGTGCAGTCACACACACACCAGCACAGTCCAAAAAGAAAGAGGGAGGGAGGGAGGGAGGGAGGAGGGAAGGAAGGTGCACAACCCCCTGGAAGCTGGCAGATGTGGATGCATCCTGACATCCCTGGGGTCTGTGTGCCCCTGTGACCACCCAGCCAACCCATCCTCATCCTGCCGGGTTTTGAGTCACTTGAGCTCCCGGTGAGCCCAGGGACACCAGCTGCAATCCAAGGGGATGCAGATGGATCAGTTACCAGCTCCAACAAGCCAAAGAGGATCAGCCAGCAGCTCTCCTGAGGAGAGAGGAGATGGACACCCACCACCCCGTTAGGGACACAGAGGTTTCATTCATTACAAAGCCTCATGTTCCCAACATGCTTCTGGGTCCAAAAGTTAAACACTGGATCTTTGTGAGCAGCTGAGAAGCAAGGTTCAATCCAGTAATAATGCCACAAGAGTAAATTAATCTGAGTCCTGATGTGAGCTTCTACCCAGCCAGGAACACGTGCTGCTGTGGAGCGGCCGGGGTTTGGCACAGCTCCGTGACAGTGTGACAGCAGCCCCTCTGATCATTCCAAAATGCCACATTCCCCTTCTGCCAGCTCCTCCATCATACACCAGCAGCCTCCTCAGGCTGCCCAGGAAGCCCTGGGGTGCTCCAGGGTGGGAACCCCACTCAGCCCTCAGTGGGACAATCTGCAGCAGAGGGCAGGGAAGCTGTGCTGGAGGAGGCTCTGAGACCACTGAGGACACATCTACCCTGGTGCAAACAAACCTTCACCTGGACATTTGGGCCAGACACAGGTGAAACTGCAGCACAACAGGCTTCCAGCATGCAGCATCTCAGCTGGGTGTGGATAGCCTGTGGGTTTTGCTGCCTGGGTACCAGGCAGGGAAATGCCAGGAGTGGATGGGAAAGGGAACTGACACGGGGTTTCCACACTGGGTGAGGAGGCGGGGGAAGGGGAAACATGGCAGCAGCTGCTGTTTATTTCTTGAATTTCTTTCCTAAGGGTTGTTCTCTGCAGTGCTGAAACAACTCTGAAAGAGGCTTTTCCAGTGCTACAAGTATATCTATTTTTGAATATTCACTAGGAGATTAAGGCAGAAGAAAGCCATGCCTAGGGCATATGCTTAGGAGGTTTGGAGAAACATCCAGGGATGCAGCTGGCCATTTCTGATAAAAACAATTCCTTTCTGCAATATGGTTTCCAACCTCTTTCCACAATCCTCAAATTAAAGAGCACTCCATCCCACCATCCCAGGCTCTAATGTGTGCAAACATCCCACTTGTGGCTCCAACAGGTTCTCCTGAGTCCATCCATCACTTGTTTGCAGACCTGCCAACCCCATGCCTGCCTCTGCTGCCACTGTGCCCAGGGCAGCTCTGTGCCAGGAGGGCACCCCCATCACCCCTCTCACCCACACCTTCCACTCCAGCTCCCACCAGCCAGACAGCTTCTCTGCTGCAATGTCCCCTCTCCATCCTGTTTTCTCCCTGCATTTTTCCAGAAGCATTGCCAAGGTAACTGGGCATCTCTCAGCACAGGCAGGAGTGTCACTGCTCCCCTGGGTGCTGCCACAGGCAGCTCCACCTCAGCACAGTCAACACGCCAGGAGCAGCAGCACTGTCAGGGAGCAGAACGGGCTGATCTCTCCTCCCAAACACCCTGTCCTCCTTGGCCTGCCTTCTTCCCCTGCAGCAGGCAAAGGGAAAAGCTTCTCCCCAGGAGCCACCATTAGAACCCAGGAATAAAATGCTATTAATGGCCTTTCTAGAAAACAGTAAAGGATGGAGTGGACAAGGAGAAAAAAAAAAAGCCTGCCTCCCACTGGCTTCCCCTGGATGGATTCATACACAGAAAAGAGATTTGCATCTTAATGGCTGCTGGGGAATAAGCTGTCCCTGGAACCAGGGGCAATCCTGCACACCCCACAAAGCCCCTGCTGAGATGCTTCAGGAGGGTACCAGAGAGCAGCAACAGCAGCTTGGCCAGGCTGGAGCGGGCAGCAAGGGAGAAAAACAGAGAGGCACAAGCATGGGTGATGTTAGCCAGGGGAAAAAGAAATCCACCCTGCAGAGCCCCGACCAGGACCAATCCAGGCCAAGCAGAGAATAATCTCAGACCAAATATAGCCTGTGCTGCAGATGAGGGCTCACAGCAGCTCATTTGGCTGGGGGTGGCTCCAAAGCTCATCTCACACAGCTGCTTCCAGCCTGGCACCTCCTGCTGCTGATGCCCTCTCCCTGCTCAGGGGGACACACAGGTGATAAGGCTGCTGCAGCCCTCCCTTCCCACACCCCAGAATGCCAAGAACTACAGTACCTCTTGTAACTGAAAACATCTGCATTGAATAACAAACCCACAAATAAAAGGGAAAAATGAGGTGAGTTGTTAGTTTAGGCAAAGAAGGTGCATTGTTTAAAATGGGGCAGGGGAGAGAGACAGCATTTAAGACAAACCCCGAATAATTTTCAGCTCTAAGTTAGCTTCACTCTAACTCGAAAAGGATTTGTGCAGCTGTGGTAGCACCAGGACTTTGCCAAGAGCCCTTCAACTAAGGTATGGTCCCTCCCTCCTCCTGCTAATCAGAAATTGTGCCAGAAGACACAGGAGCAAACTCAGGCTCTCCATAAAGCAACACAAACACTCAATAGGACTTTTCAGCTGCTCATGGGATGGGAAACATTTCACACAGTAGGACCTGTGGCAAGGGCTGTGCAGACCCAGTGTTCCTCCAGGTAGAGATGGGCTGGGACCTGAGCTCTCTTGTGCAAGGATATGACCATGCTGCCACAGCTAAAGCCAGGACAGACTCAAATTCAAGTGGGAAATTGTTATGTTTCTATTAATCTCTCAGGAAAATCAGTGGTACTAAAGTTTCAGTGGCAAAAACCAGTCTGAAAAACAGAAAAACACACAGGCACCATCCTTTCTAGCAGTATCATGGGTAAGGAAAAAAAAGTCTACTTTATTTCAATAAACAGTGTATTTGAAACTGGTGCAGTAACAGAAAAGGGACTCCTGGGTGTGGATGATAAAGCAGGATGTATTCAAATTTCAGCAACAAAACAGGCCTCCCTTTTGAACACTTATCAGCATGGAGCACACAGTGGGGCTCGTGGGTTCCTGGTTAGAACTGCTCCCTTCTGTCTAATCCAGACCCCACAGAACCAAAGCTGAAAGATGTCCTTGCCTACACCAGGATATCTCAACAAGTCCAAGTCCCAAAAAAGCCAACACTTTGCCTGAGGAGGCTATTCCGAGAGCAATACCCACACCCAGGGCTAAGTCACCTAAGGGCCAAGGGCTGTAGGTGTTTATCAGTGTTGGCTGTGGTGACCACTGAGTGAGCAGAACACAAGTTAGCCAACTTTAAATATGGCTATGCAGGTGACCATAAACACAAAAAATATTAATGCACAGCCTGTACACCAAATCTGCTGTTTTCCTTGAAGGAGACTCATTTTTCTCCCTTCTAGCCCACACAAAAGGGATGTAACAGGAAGGGTTACACGAGGAGACAGTGGAAAGATGCTCAGGAGAGGGGAACCCAGGGACACACCAATTAAACCACGATTGCTGTGGATGCACAGGAGGGGAAATCAGAGATTGAAGCCTCTGTAATCACTGTGCACTTAGTCCCCCAATTCTAGCAGCTAATGACAACTTCCAGCCAAAAAACATGGAGCTACTCAGTCATTAAGCAAATGTTACAACCCTAGAGAAGGAAAAAGCACCGTGTAACTGGAGGCAGCACAGTTCCAGGTCAGTAACAGAGGAGTGTCCCCAGGCACCAATCAGCTGAAGCAGCTCTGTGGCATCTGAAGAGTTTTTTTTAATCTCCACCAAGATATAAAGCCTGTGCAACTAATGCTCCCAAGCTGCAGGATATTATGAGCCTCTGCCTTACATCTCCATAACAAAACAGGAGATCCCATAAAAACCAAAGCAGGCTTACAAAGCCATTTACTCATCACCCTCAACACAGAACCAGGGAGCTCTGTCTGTGTGCACATGCCTCTGCCTGAACAAGTCCTGGCAGTCACAAGGAGAAATTCTGGCACCAGGAACACCAGAGGGTCGTTCTTCCCAAAAAAGTTGGCTCTTGTAAACTAACGGGAATGCCATGGCATCCAAAGAGCCCAGAAGAGCCATAATCCCACTGGGCATCTCACAGCTTGGCATGGCAGCACTGTCCACCCAAGTGGTTGTCTTGAGGAGTCATCTGCCTGGAGAAAGTTGAGATTTCCAGCCCTACTAAGCACCAGCCAGAAGTGGAAGATCATTAATTGAGAATGCGAGAAAGGTTTTGCAAGGAATGCAGGAGAGACAGAAGAGCCTTTCAGCAGCAGAGTTCAATAGGCAAAACTGTCATCAGGGTAACATTTCTGATTATGCAAAGCATCACTGCAAGGAACAAGGACAAAGATGAAGCCTTCAGTTCTCACACCTGCCCAGATTTCATTTCCCCAAGGCCAAATACCCAGGCTGGGCCACACTCTGTGAAGCCACCTCTCATGACAGCAGGAAGTTCTAGAAGCTCTGTAAACAGCCATAAATCTCCCAGGCATCAGGACCTGAGTAACCTCAAGCTCTACAAAGTCCTCTGCTATTCCTTCCAAAGGTACATCAGTTCACTCATTTTGCCATACTTTCTGCACTGGCTTCTACAGCAGGAATTGAAGCACTTGTACAGTTTGACAAAACAAGGTCTGGATCACCTTGGGGAAGTTACCCCAAATGACACACAGTACAGAGAAAAATAGAGGGGTTTGAAGAGCACTTGAAAACACAGCTGCTTTTTAGTAATCAGCTGGCTGTCTCCATCTCCAAGGCACTTCTAGTTAACAGCCCTGTGAGTAATATGAAGATGGACTGCACAAGCCAGGAGAGGATTGTTAATATAGCTGCAGACAGCAGCAGAGCAGGAAGGCAGAGGCCAAAGCAACAAAATACTGATTGAGTTACTGGGAACTTTCTAAAAAAGAGGTTGGGGACACGACTTTCTCAAGTCTCGATCACACAGGCATAGCCCTAAGCCTGCCCATTAATTAAAGCAGTGCAAAAAAACCCCTCAAAAGGCTGCAGAGGTATTTCTGAGATAAAAGCCAAGCAATGAAGCAGAACCAGGCTGGACTACTGGATGCTACTCAGCCCTCACAGGGATTGTTTAATCTCACGCCTTCTCCTGCTAGCTCTGGTACCCTCCCCTCCTTCGCCCACCCATCCAGAGACTCACAAAACAAGCTATCATCAATGGCATCTACCACTGCACCTCCTGCCTACTCAAGCAATACAAGCTGCTCTACTTGGAAGAATAATAATGAACTCCCCAAGGGCTTTGTTTTCGTTTTGAAGAAGCAGTTTGTCCTCCCTCACCCCCAAACACCCAAATCTGTAACTTAAAAGAGGATCTTAGTCAAGAAACAGCGTTACTACACAGCGTAAGGAAAACTGCTCTCAAGGCTAAGTTATTAACAGAAGAAAAATTTCTCAACTGGACAGCTGAGAATCCTGTTTACAAATCTATTTGAACTACTCCTCTGCAGCATCTCACCAGGTGATGCTCTTCCAGGCCCTACTGAGAGCCACGTCTGTGCTTTGTCCATTCCCCCTTCCTAAACCATAAATCCACTCTCCCAGGTCTCCAACACTCTCCTCCCCAGCCTCTCACTGCAATAAAGCTCCAGTCACCATGTGAGCTCCTCTTTCCTTTCCAGGATGTTAAGACCTGCCAATAGCTGGCAGCAGCAAAATTAAATAAGAACTAATCACCACATTGGGCTTTTCAGTCAATAAAACTGTATTACTTCTTCAACTATTACCTGTTCAATTTAAGATGTAAGTGTGGATTTGTAGCCCCCAGCCAGCAAAGGAATAGCCAACACTAAGGGAAGAAAAATACAAAATCCCCCATGCACATACACAGTTCATTCCCACTTGGTTCTGCTGAGGCCAAGCCACTGAAGCTACAGTTAACTGAGTATTCCAGATTTCCTGCTCACAGACTCACACTTGCACACACAAAATTAGAGTTCTTCTGACCTAGTTTCTCCTTTCTAACATGTCAAAAGAAAAAGAAGCCATCCTGTACCCTCTCCACAAATATGAAATGTGGGAGCTCCAAGCCTGTAAGGAACACATACTGACCTGGATAAAACTGGGTTTTTTCCAACCAAAATGATGCAGTTGTAGCACTGCAAATGGTGGGTCCCACAGCTCAGATGCAGTAGAGATACCAGGAGAGAACAACAATGACATGTCTAAAATTAACCTTCCTCCAGTGTTGCATGTCAGAGCAGTCCAGGCCAGGGAAAAACCACCCACAAGCTACACATTTACATTAATTCAAACAAGAAGGGTCCAACCCTCTGTCCCATTCCTTCAAAAGCATGGCCAGCAACATGGTGAGTCCATCTCTCCTGATGTCAGTCGAGCAAAAGGAAGATGGTTTTGACTCAAGGCTAATGAAGATGAACATGTGGCCTCCATGAGTCTCAGCACAATAAGGAAATGCTGAGATATTCAATTACCCTCAAGACAACATAACTACACTTATTCTTCATTTCTAGTTAAATTTCCCTCCAAAGCAGCCAGTCCTCTCACCCTTTTAAAGCTCTGCAGCACATTCCACAGATCACCAGGACAGACTCCATGAATTGTCTGCAGCTGTATGACAAGCCCACCTCTCAGCTCACAGAAGACTGCTCATCTAGAAGAGCCAGAAGCCAATCAGACCTGGAGCATCAGCAAAAGCACAGCTGCTAAGTGAACCCCGAGGTTTTCAATGCCTTGCTAGATGAATGCAGCCTCAGCACCATCAACCCCTTCAACATATGCCTTAATTCAAGCACACAACTTCAGCTGGGCAATTTATAAAAGGCTTGGCTAAAGCTCAGTGTCTCTAAAAAGCTGCAGTGCCAATTATAAATCACATCTACAGCCCCCAGAAGATCTAAAGTCACTACCAGTATTGTACCACACTTCTTCAGATGCAGACATCAATTAGAGCACAGCAGCTGGATGCCCTCCTCACTGGAAGCCACTTGTGTAGTTTCAGACCAAAAAGATATTATTCCTGAGTGTTTAGATCTCATCCCTCTGAGAAACAGAGTTTCATCTTGGCCAGCAAATGTTTGTGTCACGCTGAAATCCTTACCTATCTTAAATGCTGTCAAAGGTTTATGGGGTCTCAGAGGAGTTGGTTTAATTACTTAACAAGGCACCTGTTTTGGGAACTCCAGCCTCTTAACATCCCACTCCTGGAGATGTATTGTGTAAAGCATGGCTGCTGCCAAGCCAATACCATGAGCAGGGAGCACCCTCTCTCAGGCAGGCAAATATTCAGTTTTCACAGCAGGTCACACTTGTGGCATTGTCTGTGTGTGTCTGCAAAGGTGACAGAAGCCAGTCTGCACCTTCCTGAGGCACTGCTGGACACTCCAGCTTCTGCAGCCCTCACAGGAGGCTGCTGGGGTCACGACCTGGGATTACTTTTGTCAAGAAATGACAGCCTTGCTCCCTCCTTGCAGAGAGAGTTGTGGCTGCAGGGATGGCTTGAAACAGGAGAACGTCTCACTGACAGATGCATTTTGCAGAAAGAACAGAAAAGCAATCTTAACACCTTTTGCCTTTTAAAACTAGGATGTTTTTGTTTCTCTTATGTCTATTTTTCAGTTATGGCTGTGGGCTGAGCTGACCAGGAAAGTTGTCAAGGATGAAAGAGTTGTAGCATCAACAACCCATAGACTACAACCTTCAACAGCAGAGATCTGTGCAACAACCACCACACAGCCAGGTATGTAGGCATGCATTCCACAAATCCCTGCACCCCAGATTAAAGCAGGTGCCATCACTTTTCAATATCTTCTTGTCCCTATACATGTCTGGAGAATCACCACCTCCCTGCTGGATTCAGTGGAGAGTTTCTCACATCAGCCCAGTTTTCACAGATCATCTGGAGATGGGAGTTTTCTGCTGGTTTCGTGCTTTTCAAAGAGTTTACCCACAGCCTGTCACTTGTCATCAGCTCCTCATGCTTGGCTCTACAAGGGCTGTTTAGCAAGAAAGGCAGATAACTCTCTAGTGGCAGCAGTTTCAAAAAGGACAATAAGGGGAACAAATCACTTTGAATTATTGAGCAGAACTCTGCTGGATAGACTGTAGAAAAAAACCCAAACCCCACTAGTATATCAACAAGCTGCCAAAACCATGTACTATAAACTCACTCTTACATTGAATTGTCTTGACAAATCAGCAAAATCATTTAAAAGAATATCAAATATATGGTAATTTGCATGTTTCAGTCTAGAAATACATGCCTCACCCAAGAGTTAACAAGTTGTGGGGAAGGGGAAAGGAAGGCTTCTCACCTTTTTTCCCACATTTCACAGGCTGTGTCCAGTAATGCCAGACCTAGCAGGAAGTCTGAGAGGTTGGTTATTACAGACACTTAAACTGGGTGGAAAACAAGGTCCCACAGCAAAAAGCAGGCTCCTGCCTGATGCATGCCAAAAAACCAGCCTAAAAGTCAGGGTTGATCCACAATTGCTGAAGTTGATTTGCAATAGTTTTTTTTTCACAGGGTGGAAAGTATTTCCCACAGCAAGTCTTCTGTATTTCTTGGTGGCTTCCTACATTGTGAAACACTCGCAGAAATTCAGGGAGATGCTTTTTATTTCAAACCCCAGTGCACAAATTATTAAACTCGGGGGGGAGCACACAGATTGTTTAGCTCATTTGATATCTGCATTACAGCAGCACTTTGGATGAGACAAAGTGGAGGGACCCTTCTCCAAGACACCCCAGGAAGATGTGCAGGTTTTGCTTTGCAAGTCATCTCCATGTCCCATAAATCCAACACCACATTTGCTTCACGGGATCAGTCGTGCTCCCTGTCAAATGACAGCCCTGTGACACCTCACTGCCTCGGGAGCTCTCTGCTAGCTCTGGTCCCTGCAAAGAGCTGTGACATTATCTGGCCTTTTGCAGAGCTCCACAATTTTTTATTCGTTCACACAAGCAGGCTGGAAACGTTAATATAAACACACACACAGCAGCTAAGCAAGCCCTGCAGGACCACAGGGCCCAGCCTGCTGAAAACCAGTACAAGAAAGGAAAACAAAGCAGGTGGGGAAGCCCATAAGAATTGGAATTTCAACTGAAAAATCAGACCAAACCCTCCTGGAGGCACAAGGTGCCAGCATCCACCAGCCACTCATCTCAGCCCTGCCCAGTCCTTCCCCACACTCAGGAATGGGGTCAGCTCTCCAGATCCACCTCCTCCAACCCCAGAGAGACACTGCACAACCCTACAAGGATTTGGCCCACAGTCATAAAATGTGAGATTAATCATGTGTGTTTAGGGATCTGAAAAGGGGATGAGAAACATTAGTAACTGCTTCTAAATTAATTGCCGTTATTGTTATTTGATTTGCTAAACTCTCTGGGGCTAGATTTTATTTTAGAAAACTACGAACATATCAGATTAATCAACTTAAAATAAATGGTCTTGATTTATTTATTTCTGCTGTATCTACTCCTCTTTAAGCTTGGCAACTCACTGCATTCTTTCCATCGTGTGAAAGAAAAAGAACAGGGGCTTTGCTTTATTGTTATTATAAAGGAACCTCTACGAAGCTTAACAGTTCTATGAGTTTAAATCATGGCAAAACTGTGTTGAGAAGGAGGACAAGTGCAAGGCTGGAGCAGGTTTCCACACTCTGCAGGCACCAGCTTTGCACTGGGAGCCCACCAGCAGAGTCACACCACACAGTCCAAGCAAATCAGATCTATTCCCCAATAATTTAGGCAGCCAAAGAGTTGAAAGACACCCTACCAGGTTTCAACAGGGGCTATCCCAGTGTGAGGCACACTTTTTGCAGAAAAGTCCTGCCAGCAAGGAAGAAGTTTAATCTCCTCTAGCCAGATTTCGCTGTTTCTGAATCCTCTGGAAGATGGGTCAGCATCCTTTCCCCTCCTCCTAATCCCCTGCCCTCAGCTTTAGCAATGCAGCAATGCCTCTGCCAGCAAACTAAAAAGAAAAGCCCTCACATACATTATGCTGAAGAATATTAATCTTGTATTCCACAGAATATTAAGTGGATTACATCTACAGCCTCCAAGGAGAAAAACGTCGATTTCCATGTATCTGGTGCTATTATTCACCCCTATTAGTTTTTCCTACCAGCCTAATGTTAGTCATGACAATTTCCCATTAATTAGTGCAGAGCTCAACTGGCTCTTGGACAGACCAAGCAATGAGAGCAAGAGTGGGACTGCTCCATGGCCACGAGGCAGATCAGACCTCTGGGGCACAGCTGCTGCACAAGAACACACACAAGGTGAAGAATAAAGCCAGCTTTGGGTTTTCTTGGATGACTTCCTGGAGGGAACACCCTTGAACACCAACATCTCCTTGTAAAGGTAACAGAATAGGAAAGAAAATTGCTGACATCATTTGAGACATGCCCTTAAATGAGACACAGCAAACACAGAGAGATGGCTCTAAGGAATCATGGGGAGGGAGGAACTCAATAAAAGCTTGAGGTGCCTGTTCTCACACCCAGAAGGGAGCCCTGACCCCAGGTTGAAGGGGAACAGCACCTCCCAAAGGTGAACCCACCACACCTGGGTGCTCCCCACCCATGGGCACTGCACCAGCAGCATTCCCAAACACCCTCCTCAGCATGGGAAGTCCAGCCCTCTGCTCCCTCTGGAACCACACAAACCATTGCAAAGTGCCACCATCTGACTTTTACTAGAGTTTTACACTTTCTTTGCAGAGGTGTTAATGACTCTAAAAAAAGCACAAGGCTGGGATAAACAGCTTTAATATAATTTAAATGCTGATGATTAGGAGAAACAAGAGAGCCTGCAAGGGCCAGACTCTCAGAGGGCGGCACATCCACTGAAGCTGCAGCTCATGTGAGAGGAGTGTAAATTACTCAGCACGGAGAAAGTGAGATCAAAGCCACTACAAAAAGATGCAACCCACTGACAGTGATGCAAACTCAGCCCAAGCTTTACGGAATATTCCACAAGCAGGCTGATGAGTTTAAAAGGCCAAATGGGGTGTTCTGATGATGCTGCACAAAGAAAGGAAGGAAAGGAAGTCTCAGGACATGTTTTGTTCTTGACATAATACATGACCAAGAACTCAGCTTTGGGCTGATGCATGGAGACATTCATACTTTCTACTGACATCTTGTTGGTCTATGCAAGGAAGAGAAACACAACTTCTCAGCTGCAATTGCCAGGTTCCATCCTCTTTTTATAGTTCCTAGAGTAATCTCAACTCTACACAATAAACAGCAGAACAGATAAGAAGTGCCTTATTGGATCAAGTACCTCACAGCTTCCCACATGGGCAAGACAGTGAGTTAATGGCTACAGGAGCAGATAAGGATGCTCATAACCAGAAATCAAATGCACGTGTTTCAGCAACAACACAGCGCCTCAGAAAGCAAAATAAACAGTACAACAAACTCTGCCAGGCTGCCCTAAATCCTCAGAAAGGATCACCTTGTCCCTCCTTGCAGACCCAGCTGGCCCACCACCATCTCTCCTGGTCAGAAGGGAGGGGAGATGCTGCAGTTTCATTGCAAGCCAAATGCAGTGAGTGTGCTCAGCTGAGCTCTGGTTCACCTTACAGCCCCAGGCTACAGCAAGGAAGACAAACTACTACAACACCAAGATGCTTCTGCAATCCTTTCCTTCTCTGATGACCCACTGTGTTGAAAAGGAATATTCATGATGCAGGGAAACCAACTCAGCTGTCAGCTTCCCCAGACTGGAAGCAATCTAAACTCAGGATGGACTTTCGTTCAGGGTAACACTGAGGACTATGCTACTACAATCCCTTTAGCATCCTTCCCAAGGCCCAAACTCCAGTGCCATATCTCATCACTGCCAGAAATCCAGATTGTTCAGTAATATCCAAACTCATGGGAAGCTGCTGGCAGTACAGCTTCACCCTGGGTTCTCCATGTCACTTAAAATAAACCAGAGACACAGAATGTGATCCTCACCACTGAGTTGCTCCAACAGCTCTAACCTGTTGGGTATTATCTCTTCATCTGATTCATCTCCTGAAAATTGACGCCTGCAAGTTATTTCCCTTCCCTCATGTCCCAAACATCACTCTGTGCTGGCAAGCATACAAGAAAAGCATTTATCCAAAGGAATTTGCTCATCGAGACTTGCAGACACTAAAACCCCAGGTTATCTAATCTTAGGAGAGCATAGTGTAATGGCCACAACATAGGATGAGAGGCCAAGGGTCTGACTTCTATTCTGAGCTCTGCCAGGGCTGCATGGTTTGTAAGTGAATCTAAGGAAGATGTCTGACCACTCCTCACCTCGATCTCCCCTGCTGTGAGACTCTCCTAGAATTCCTTTCCTCACAGGGCAGCTTATCTATAAAGTCCTTATTAGCATGTGAAAAGGGTAATGGATCTCTGGATGTGTATGTAAGGAAAAATCTGAAGGAGTGCAAAGGGAGCATTGGCCAGGGAGCCTGGACACACATCCCCTGCAGTGTGCTCAGCACACTCCACATCTGTGCTTAGAGAGACATTTGAACCCTTTCCCCCTACAGTGAAGGGAAAAAACAACAACTTCCTTTTCCTTGAGAAAGCTCAGAGGAAAGATTAAATTCTGCATCCCCTAAGTCTTAAGGAAATCATTCAAGATTCTCCTGACAGCATCAAGAGACCCCACCACCTGCAGAACCACCCCAAAGGATAACCTTAACCCCATCCCACGCTTTCCCTGGATGCCACTGAGTGGCAGAGCTGGACTGATCAGGAGAAAAACTAGAGGTCTGTTCTCAGTGTTCTTCAAAATCTGGATGTGGAGGTGGGGAAAATCCAGACCCAGCACAGATGTTCCCACAGGTGAGACCAGAACTGCACTCCCAGGGTCTCACTTACAGCACAGCTCCTGCTGGGGGCCAGAAAGGGCTTCTTCTGCTGTTAAACAAACTCACACTTGGAAAACAACTATCAACAAGTAGGCCAGTATTTCAGCTCTTTTGGGAAGGAAATGGAGTTATCCCATTGGACCCATTCCTGACTTTCCCAGCTGCCTTAGTTAAACTTGAAGGTAGATCACACCAACCCCACCAGTGCCAGAAACAGCTAAGCACCAGCTGGAACTGCTTCAGTAGAGCAAGACCTCTGCCCCTAAGACTGATCCACAAACCTCCTGCTTTCTCCCAAGTGGCAAAAGACAGTGCAGTGAAGGACAGAGGACATGTCCACTCTGGTCTAACCATGTGGAACAGAAAGGTCTCAGAGGAGCAGCTGGCTCAAGAACTTGAAGAAAAAACAAAAAAGTCTCTTTTTAAGAGGAAAATGCCCCATTGTTCCATAATTAATGGAAAGCAGAAGAGGTTTTATGGACTCATTGAGAAATGAGGGTGAGCATTAGAAAGCACTTTTCAGTATTTCATGATCACAAAGTGAATTGCTTGCATAATACTGACAAAGAACATGAATGTTGATATCACAAGGCAGTTATGAAACTTAGGCTTTAAATACTGAATAACAATAACTCGGTAATTAATCCTCATAAGTAATTCTTTTCTTCTTTTTTTTTTTTCCCCCTCCCCCTTAACTGCAAAGTAGATGCTGCAACCTTCAGCTGAGGTATGACTGTCCTCTCTGGCAAGGTGCACACATGATGGATGTCCTCAGAGCACCAGATCCATCCCACCCCAGAGCCTCACTGTCACTCACATCCCTCTTCAGGCCTCCCCCTCCTTCAGGGGAAGCTTCAAGAACACAGCAAGGGCCACTCTGTGAAGCTGTGAGGAGCAGGAGGATGAGGGAATAAACCTGAATAACTGCACTCTGCCAGTTACCTGCTAAACCCCCAACAAGCCCTTCAGTCCTCCTCATGTTTTTAGACACAAGCACACATTCTTGTGAATTACTCCAGTGTGACCAGGACACACAGTCTCCTGAACAAGATACACAATATAGAGCAGCAAAATGTCATGGAAATCAAGGGCAAATGAACACAGCAGACAGCCCCTCCCCCTAACACCACTTCTATTTTTAGGCTGCCATATTAGCTTGGAGCAGTTTTACTCGTTTCTGATAATGAGCAGAGCTTTTGCATCTTCTCTCGAGGACATTTCATCTGTGCAGGCACTTTGCTTTACAGCAGCAGCATGGAAGAGGTCACTTCAGCAGGCAAAAACAAACCCACAATTTATTGTGAAATCAACTTCAGCTTTGAGAAACCACCCTCAGCTTTGAACTTACGCCCTGGACAACCACAATTTTTGGGGGGATATGGTCTGCCCATCTGCAAGGCGTGCCTCCAGTTCAACCACATGATAAACCTTTGCCTATGCAAGAGGCATGATGAGAGCTCCTGAGAGCTCCCACAGCACAGGAGTACCATGCTAAAGTGGGAACTTGATAAAGAACTGGGTGATCCCTATCAAACGAGCAGGACAAAAAGCAGATGTGCTCAAGATCTGGGCTCCACTGGCAGTTTCTCTTCAGGAAGCAAAGTTCCTTCACCCCTTAGAGAGAGCAATTCCTAAGGTACTACACACAATTCCCTGCATTGCAACCAACTCATACTCTCATTGTCCTTTGGTTGCCTTAGACTGCCTTGACAGGAACATCCAAGTTCAAAGCTCTTTCTTCAAGTCCATTCCTTCTCATCCCCTCACACCTCAACCTTCCTCCACAGCCTTTCACCAGCACCCTCCTGTCTCCTGGTGCCCACACTGATGCTGCCTAAAGCAGCAAGATCCTGTACTGGCACCAGTCCTGCGGGGACAAAGTGCAGAGGGCAAGATATACCTTGGGACAGGTGGCAGGAGAGAGGGATAGCAGAGGTAAGGCAGCTTCTCACCTGGAAAATGAAGTATGGCACAAGCAGCTCAGGGATCTCTGTTTTAGTACTCAGAGAAGAAGGCAGGCAAGACCTCACATATCTCCATTTTTTTCTCCTGAATTTTCAATAAGCTACTTGAAGTCTTCTATTTGCCCTTTGGATTATGGTCTTTCAGGAAGGCCTTTTTCCGTGCTTCTCTACAATTATGAGATCTAGGGGAAAATACTCTCCTTTTGAGGTAACTTCTGGTGTCAGCACTCCACAGAATTTCCTGACTACAGACAAAATCATTATGCCAATTGACAAACACCTTCCTGCAATCAGGAGCTAGTCACTTCTTGGTGAGCTCCTGCCCCTGGTCACAAGCACCTTCACACCAGGCTCTCACTTTCTTCTGTGGATTGTGAAATCTCATTTATTGAGGAAAAACACCAGTTCAGTAGGAGGAAGCATTTAATACAGTTAGTAATGATTAACAAATGAGTGCTCCAGTCAATTGCTGCAGGAGCACCTCAAGTTCCTTAAGGCCATAAAAACTTCTCACACGTCAGAGGTGAGGAGTTTATGGGGAAGCTGTGCCTGGCCAAGCCCTCACTGCACAGGACCACAGGGCCACAGGCTGCAGCTCTTCATCTCCCTCCCCCCAGGCTCCTGGCTGCAGGTCTCCATCCCAGGCTTCACATCAGAGGTGCCCCAGGGACCTTCCTGCAGAGTGTTTTATTCCTACCTTCACAGTCCCCCATCAGCCAGGATGCCTCCAAGACCTCCCTCCCCATGCTCTGTCCAGGTTCATGCCCTATGCACAGCTGAGCACCCACTCCCCACCTCCCTTCCTCCCACCCTCTGTCCCACCAGCAGGCACTTGTCCTCTGGCCAGCTGAGCCATCGAGCAGGAAGGAAATTTATCTGGGTTCCCACCCTCAGGCAACAGCATGTCAGGGCAGCACTGGGGAGGAGAGGTACACACAGTGTTGTGCAGCTCTTTTAAACCAAGGCCAAAGAAGAAGCAGCAGCATTTCTGCTCAGGACCTTTGCCTTTTCATGCCAGAGTCACCCAGAGCCAAGTAAAGGTGCTTCAGTGTTCCTAAGTACTGTTTAGTTCTAGATAATAATATTGTGAACACCTTTCTTTATCCTGACTTTTACAGAGCAGAGTGACGAAGTTACAGGGATTTGGCACTTTCTCCTTAACAGGCAGGCCATCATTAACAAGTGACTCATATTATATTGCAGCGTGAGTCATCCTGGCAGAGGTCACAAGCATAAGTGACAACTAGTCTTCAATTATTTCCTTCAAGTTGAATTAAAGGTGTATTGTTATGCTAATTTTACACCTGCTCCATCCTATCGTTCCTTCCACTGTCTCCAGAGCAACCTGGGATTTCAGCTCCTGGTCCAAACTACCTCTGGAAGAGCTTCTTCACCACAGTGTTGTCACAAAACATGGAGATGCCAATGGAAAGTCTTCTGGATGGGCTTTCAGCTATGGCAAGGAAGAACTAAAGCAGTTCTCCAACCATCCATCCATCCGTCCATCCATCCTCCCACTGCTCCTCCACAACGAGCTGCTGCCATCTTTCTGCTCTGTTCATGATTTATTGCAGCAAATGCTCAGGGGACTGGGGCTTGCCCAGAGCTCAAACACAACAACCTTCAGGCTGGGGCAAAGCAGGAGCAGGGGCAAAGCTCATCAAGCAAAATCACTTCAAACTATGCCCAGCATCATATGAATATTGAAGAAAGGGCGTTAAAAGGGGCATTTTCAGCCATTTTCTAGCCAGGCAGCCACATATTTCAGCCTTTCCTCTTCACTCACTCCACACAGAATGTGCCCATCACAGGTCCCCAGCCAGGGGACTGAGTGGCAGGGCAGGGCACAGGCACTGCAGGACACTTGGCTCAGAGAACAGAGTTTTGCCCATTAGAAAACATGGTCATTACCAGGCTGGTCAGCAGTGGAGCATTCTGTTTACATTTACAGCAGTCAAACACAGTCACACTGGCTGCGAGGATCACTTTGGAGAGCATTTGTAAACTGCTCTCACTACTGGAATCCCATTTAGCTATTATAGCCTCTTCAGCCACACTAACACACCGATCCCCACAGAATAGCAATGGGAAGAGCAGAGTCATCACACTATTTACTGAAGCTAATCAATACATAAAGGCTGAAGATTTATTGCACTGAAGACAGCCTGTCTGCATGGCCAGAAAATGCATTTAAAGTCCTTTTCATTTTGTTGCTTTGGCCTCTGGTTCCTCTCCAAAAACATTTGCCCTGCACACCCATCTTTCTTTCCTCCCCAAATGGTGGCACCTGCAGACACATGAGAGAAACCCCTTCCCCAAACACCAACCATGAGTATTCAGTGGGAGCATAAAACATAAACCCCACAAGTTTAAGGGCACTGCAGCTTCCTTTCCAGCCATGTTCCATGGCTGTTTTGGCATCTGCCATCTGAGTGAGCAGCCTGGAGAATTCTGGCCTGTGTTTTGATGAAGGTCTGTGTGCCAGGTACAGGGACACAAGGTGTGCCACCCACAGCCACACCCTGCTGCCCTGTTCCACTCAAGAGGGAACAGTTAGAGCCACATTTATTTTTATATCTATTTATATACATTACTTTTATAAATATAAATAAAAAAACTTTATTAAGTGCCCTGCAAAGCCCACAGCATATCTGACTTGCTGTGTTGTGGGGATGACCACCCACAATGCTGAGACCACCAGAATTTCACAACCAGTGAGCCACAGCTGGGGAGGTGCCCTGAGCTGCACCACCAAACCTCCTTCTCTGGTTTCATCCTGGCTCATGTTTTGGGGAGCAGTAGCCTGGTAGGCAACAGCCATGAGGCTCAGTGCCCCTGAAGCACCAACCTGAATTTAAAAAATTCAACATCTGGCAAGCAGACACGCTTGTTTTGGTCACTGTATCAGCTATACTGCAGCAGTGCAATAGAAGCATAGAACAGTTTGGCTTGGAAAGGACATTTAAGCTCATCCCCCACCAGGGGCAGAGATGCCATCCACTAGACCAGGTTGTTCCAAGCCCCATCCAGCCTGGTCTTGAACACTTGGATCATTTGCCATTTCTCTGGGCAACCTGTTCCAGTGCCTCACTACCCTCTTAACACAGCTAAGAATGACTGCAGTGAGGTAGGGAGGAGATTTGTGCCTTCACTTTTGCCAGTTTATCTCAAAATCACCCTAGGCTTTTATGCTTTTGTATGAAATAGAGAGGAAGAGACAAATATATTCTGATTTACAGGGAGATTTCTATTGTTGCCTGGACATCAAACAGCACCCAATTAGTCCTGCAAGGATCTGACCCACAAATTATGAAAATAAATGCCTCTGAAGCTTTGATCTCTTGTATTTCTATAGCATGCTACAGCAGTTATTAGACACATTTTATTAGGCTCAAGCTGTGTGATCTTTTCCTCAGCAAAGGCTCTACCACTGCCAATGCATCCTAAAGTCACCATCCAGTGGATTAAGGGCATGATCCCAAACAGTCACTTCTGTCATGCACTAAACACATGACTCAGCTGGCAGCAGGCTTTTTCCTGCTGAGTTTCAAAATTAGGAGAAAAGGGAATTTTTAAAAGGAAGGGGAGGGGAAACTGTCAGCCACATTAATTTTTTACTTTTTTCATTAGCTTATAAAGGAATATGCATGTGAGGCAATATCCCTGGCTTAAAAGAGAGCTGCTTTTAGAACAATTTGCTGTTCTGAAAGCAACACTTTCTGCACCCTGAAACGCCACTGCTGGAGGGAACAAGCAAAAAAAAATTGTAACAAAAGGTTTTGTGCACTCTGAAGCTTGAAAACCACACGTGCACTCAGGCAGGCAGAAACACCCACCCTCGCTGCAGCAGGAGCGCTCAGAACCAAGAGATGTTGAACTTGCACTGCTCAGGCTTTGCTCAGAGGAGCAGCTCTCTGCTCACAGCTGCACAAACTAGGCAGGGACCTGCCTGCCAGAGGGCAGGGCTCTTTTCACCCATCCATAGGAAGGATGGGACCATGTTACCTGCCCAGGTGACACCTCACTGACTGCCAGTGGATGGTGTTTGTGTGAAAAAATCAATATCTGACAGGGCTCCTGTGGCAGAGCAGAGCTGGTTATCCACAGCAGAGCAAAGGGAACACCTTCTGCAGGTCAGAGTAACTCAGCTTCTGAGTGTGGGCTCCCCATGGATGGAAGCAGGAGCTGGTATCCAATCTGGGCACTCCAGTGCTGCCCTCCTAATTACCATCATTTATTACCAACACACAGCCTTGAACTTCTGGCAAGCGCTGCAGCAAATTAACACGGAAAAGTGACATTCTGGATCAAAGGGGAAAGGTTTTCTGATTGGCCATTACAAAATAAAAATCAGGCGTGCAGGGAGACAGAACTGAGTGCCAACTAAACTTCTTATCAGTGTTTTCCAACCTTGGTGGCTTTTCCTCTCCTTTCACTAATGAGCCATTGCAGGAGCTCCCCAGGGCTGGGGGTCTACGTGCTGGGCATCCTCATCCCACTGCAGGAAGGGGATGCTCAGCCCCCTTGCAGGGCTCATCCAGACACAACCATGGAGGAGGAATGCAGGGAGAGGAGGAGTATCCGTTTTCCAAGGACCATGTCCTTCAGCCAACACTTCTTTAGAAATCATAAACTATTTACATGGAAAACATCAAATCTCCCTTACGTAAATCGTTTTCCTGAGCCCAGAGCAGACTGACCAACAGTTTCAATGGGCAGCCACAGTTCAAAGTGACAAAACAGGTCAGGAGAAGGGGGCTGGGGAGAAGGAAATTAAAGGTACTGGCTTTCTAGTTGGGAAACACAACCTCTCACTAAATGGAGCTATCAATGACTTAGGCTAGGGTGTTTTGACCTGCACCCTGCTTTAATGGCTGTGTGAAAGGTAACAAAGAAGGCACCTGAGCATCAGCAAATGGAAATTTCATGTGATTGAGGCTCTAAACCTACAGAGCAGTCAGGGCCACCAACAAGGAGAAAGGATCAGCCAAAGGCCTGGGAGAGGGAATGCAGGTCTGGCTTTCACTCCCCAAGGCTCCCGGTCTCTTCTGTAGCTGGCAGCAAGGAAAAACAACACGTGTGCTCCCCTGGCAGCCCAGGGCAAGCAGCTGCCTTCAGGAGGCAGGTCCTGAACCCTCACCCATCCTCCACACCCCAAGGCACAATGGTTTTTGCCAATGCTGTTTCTCCACACCATGCACCCTTTCGCCTGCTGCTAGTTTTTTACTAGGGGAAGCACAAGGAAATCTAGCAGGAGTCTCCCCCTTTATACATGAGGCATGGAGAAATGAGACAGGGATCAATACCCCGTCCTTGGGCTGCAGGTCAGACTCACAGAACTCCCACTGGTGTCTATAATTACCCTTGCAAAGGGTAAGGGTGCATTAGGAGGCGTCAGGCAAGGCTTTGCAGGGAGAGCTCAGAGCCTGAGCCCAGGAGGCGATGGCAGCTTTCGCCTGACATGGCCTCACACGACTGATGCTTTCCAAGGACACTTCTTGCACAGCTGGGTGATTCATCCATGGGGATTTACATACAGATCAAATGGGAACTGTTTTCTCTCTCACCACTACATCTATGAGCCTGGCAGAAAAAAAAACTACCTTCATGTGGCAAGGTTAAAAACCTCCTCTAACTCCTCCTTGTCATACGGATTAAAAACAGACCCTTTATTTTAAATATGCTCACCAATCAAATGCTCTTTGTTGCTTCAAAGCTTGATTCAACAAAGTGCTTGTGCCCATACTTCAGCCTGCTCAAGCATATATTTTGCTATAAATTCACTCCAAATTATTAATTGTTAAGGCTGCCCAGAAAAGGAACACTAGTGAGAACAGAGAACTCTCCCTGTCTTCAAAAACACAATACACTGCAGTGCTGTGATTGTGCAAAGATGAGGAAGAGTAGTGCTGAAGGGTAACTGCAGAAGAGCAGCAGCTGGGCTGCACAACTCCAAAATGCAGAGAAAAGAATACAATCAACCCCAGAGAAAGATCTGACAGAAGACTGACCCTCTTCTGTTGTATCTTTTCATGAGCACACACTACAATATGCATAGAGGATACATGTTTGTACCAATGGCTCAAGGAATGGAATTGGACATTGCTGCTCCTTTGGGATGATTTAAATTAGGGGAAAGATTGAGATTAGATGATAGGAATAAATTATTTTCTCAGAGGATATCAAGGCACTGCAACATAAAACCCAGAGAAGCTGTGGATGCCTCATCCCTGGGCTTGGACAGGGCTTGGAGCCATCTGGTCTAGGGGAAGGTGTCCCTGCCCATGGCAGGGGTTTTGGAACCAGGTAAGATTTGAGGCCCCTTCCAAACCATTCTCTGACTCAGTGATTCAGAGACCAGAACTCTGCTCCCAAGTTTCATGGTTTAGAGCCCCAAAGGCTCCAAAATAGACCAAGGACACGGACACTGTCATGGTCCACAGCCTACACATGCACTGAATGACACTGGAAGAGGATTAAGTCCCTGATGGAATACTCTTGAGAGTGTCTTTCCTCAGGACCTGTGAATGTATATATTTATTTGTTGAATATCTGCCTCAAATTTTGCATGGTAGCATCATCACATAAAACACAGCAAAATAAGTTTTTCTTGTCTTTTTTTTTTAATCTCTAGAAGTCATTGCTAGTCAAGTTTGTTCTTCCTATTTAGGAAGGTGACCTTTACAAAAGCTGCCCAAATTCTGTTGAGCTGCAGAGTTTTTTAAAAAGGTACAGGCAGAAGAAACCTAAAATAATGCTGCAGAGTAATGCTCCTGAGTGGTGGCGTGCAGTGCTTCTATCCCATTAGAACATCTCCTAAATCTTTAATGATGCTGAAATATGCCAGAAACTGTCAAAGTTCTAGAAACAGGACAATGCCAGCATGTTTGAGTTTTGTGGGTTTTTAACATGTCAGCTTTTATCATCATTGACAGTGATCAACTAATGCAAACAAAGGGCCACTGAAACTTCACTTCTGTACAAAGCAAGCTAAAGGAAGAGTAGTGACATTTTTGGGTTTCATCCAATTCTTCCCAGCAACAGCTAATACTCACCGGCTCCTTAAATTCTGCGCTGTCTCCTCTCCAAGCCTGAGCATTAAAGGCCAGGCTTTTCCAAAACAACAAACGATTTTAGGATACAGTTTCCAGAGAGTGCATGGTCAGCACTTCACTAAAGTAAATAACAAAAGCTTGGGGTTTTGACTTCAAAACAAAAGCAACATCCAGGTACACGAAGAAAACAATTGCTTCTTCCCCCCAAAAAAAGGCTCTTTTTAAATTCCCTGCCTTGCAGGCAACCCTCAGCCAAGCTGTACATCCCAGGTGAGCCTGGGAGAGCCCCTGCCAGGGAGACAAGGAGCAGCCGTGAGCAGAGGGGTAGGCTGGCCCCAAGCCAGCCCCAACCCAGGGGTTATCAGCTCCCTGGGAAAGGTTTTCCTCCCTGAGATCTTTTACGACCTCCCACACACCTTGCAAAGCAACTCAGATGAATCCAGCTGTGGTAGCTACTGCAGAAGAGCTCACTGCCACCGCTGGTGCATCAGCCAGAGGCCCAGCCCTGCAGATGGATGCAGCAGAGGAAAAGCTACTGACCTGAATATTTGAGAAGGATCAAGGCCACTGCCTTCAGCAAGAGATGACAGGCTCTTGCACTCGCTGAGACAGAAAAAAAAAAAAGCAAAAAAAAGAAAGCAGGGGATAAAGCACCAAACCCAGTCCCATCTTTCTGCTCTCTCCTGTTGGGATCAGCTGTGCATTTACCACCAGAGACCACGGCCCACTGCCTCCCTCCTCATGTTCATTCTCTTTTTATTGCAAAAATCTGCTTCTCCAACATGCCTGTCAACAGCCTGTGCGAATCCCCGTGTTAATCATTATTCTGCTAATAACACTGCCAGGTCATCCAGCTATTAAACATGCTGAGGGGACTAGCAAAAAATATCTCCTTGCCCATACAAAAGAACATTATAATGTAGTTTATCTTATCCCCTTGTCAGTATAATATGCAGTGCTACCTGTTTGATGGCCTCATCGTTTTAAATTACAGTTTTCTGCAACATTAACGATCCTCATTACCAGCACCACCACTGGAAAATCTCTGGTTTAAGAATCCTTCCTATCCTGGCACGTTCAGCCCTCTGCACCCACAGGGGCACTCCTGGTACCACGGCAGTGAGCACGGAGCCCAGTGATGGATAGAAACATGTCACAGGGAAGGCAGATCCAGCCCCAAGTGCGCTTACTCGATGCACCAGGCCGTGCATTTTAATCAGAATTCAGTGCTTTGTTCCTGGCCCAGCCTCCAGCACATCAAGCAGATGCACTGCTGTGGTAGAGCCCGAGTGCGTGGCCAAAATAAACTCTACAGTGTGGCAAAAACAGGAGCTCCTGCCACCTCCTCTGTCGCCCAGGTCTACAAATCCCTCCCTGCAGCCCATGGGCAGTGGCAAACTGAAATGAAAGATGTGTGCAGGGTTCTGCTTGTGCCATGCTCAGCCTTCAGCAGCACAGTGCCACCCTGCAAATCCACCTCCCTTCCCTGGGACAGGATGAGGAAGCCAAAGCAAAGGACTGGGCAAACTGGAAGACAAAGGTCCACCTTTCTTACACACATTTGCCTGTGGTTCATAAGTCCTAGCCTCCTGGAACATTTCAGTGACTCAAACTCAGAGATAAGAGTCCTGAGTGCTTCCTTTCCCTGCTGCAGGGAACAAATCAGCCCCTTCACCAGAATTTTCAGTCACTACCTGCTCCCTGCATTTCACAGAGTCACCCCTCACCCCTTTAAATACACAAGCAGCACAAGAGCAACATCTCCTCCACCCAGACTCACCTACAAACCCGCAGCAATGTGACACCTCTTTTCTAATACATAAAAATTTTGCAAGGCTTTGGGAATTACTCCTCCCTGCCATGTTTTGTGCTCAGGCAGCAAATTTACTATTGATTTCTGATTCAGACCCCATGGCATGATTCACGCTTCGTGCCCTATCTGCTGAATTTACGACCTTTAACAATTATTCTAAGTGCTGGAGGAGCTTA
>JAHLSL010000060.1:4175428-4250179 GCA_025920805.1 Petroica traversi
GGGCAGAAAGGCACAGGGATCTAGGGCAGATCTGGACAGAAAGGCACAGGGATCCAGGCTGCCTGGGTTCCCCCACCCCAAGAACCCGGCAGTGGTGCCCATCAGGTCTGGTGGGAAAAGCTGCCCCATTTCAGATGCTGAACCCAAATTCTGCCAGGCAGGAGTGTGGGAAGCTCCAAGACCAGTGGAGCAGCCATCTGCCTGCTTTGTGTTCCTCGGGTTGCTCAGTGAGATTTGGCCCTTCAGCAGCTGGATCCAGATGTCCCACCTGGGTTTGGTGACCTGTTGTTGACCTGGTGGCTCGGCACTTGGGAGCCATCCCAGCCCTACCAGCTCCCATGCTGATCCTAAGTAGGAACGAGATGATGCTGTGTTTGGAATTGGCCAAACCGCCTCCCAAGCCAGCAATAGCTAGGTAGAGTCAGCTTTTAGGTTCCCTTATTTCCCTTTTTCGGATGCAGCTCCTGCCAAACCAGGTGCCGTATATAAATATATATGTATAAAAAAATCTGTTGCCTTCGAGAGAGCCGTATGGAAGCTGTACTTACAACATCAACTTGTGTCAGGAGCTTACAATATGCAGATCTGGGAAGCGGAAACCCTACACATGAGTCAACTGGCAGGCGGATGGGATTTTCTTACACTTTCTGATTGGAGATGTGCTCCAGAAAGTAATAATAAACGGTATTACAAACAGCCGTGCAGTTGTGGGGAGGCTGCGTGCTGCTGCTGCTGCGGGAGGTGCAGCCTCACCAGGCAGGACTGCGGGACACGGACAGACCAAAGGGCAGCAGGAGCTGCTGAAACCTCCCCAGAATCAGCAGCATTGGTGCTGTCGGTGCCTCTGCGTCTGGGCAGCCCGCACTGGGGGATTGTATCCCTGCCCTGCCCCTTGCTGGTCCTAATTGCAGCAGGGCTGGCAGGGGCTGGGGACGTTTCAGCTCGCAGGGCTGCGAGGGCGCAGCAGAATGTGATTTTGTTTGGTAATGAAGTGCCCAAGTGGCAGGTAGCGGAAGTCGCACGGGGCTGCACATCACCCGCAGTGACGGCAGCCTGCCTGGATTTAACCCCTTTTGCCAAGCTACAAATCATCACTCCTTAATACCGTGCGCAGCCAGTAGCCCTCCCTCAGATATAAAGAGGTAAATTTGATCAAAATGCTAAATTCAACGAGCTCCCGAATCTTTTGTGGTGTTTTTCTAGACCAGATGTTTTCGGTGTCTGTTCCAGCCCGGGGATTGCAATGTTGCGCTTGTAGTTGGGGAGCTGGAAGCAAAACTGCCTGGAAACTGGTAACAAACCAATGCGAGACTTCCTCCTGCTGTCATTGTTCTCAGGGAGAGAAGGGAGGAACAAACAGGATGAGGAGGATGCTGGCTTGCTCTAATGTGCTTTCCATCCAAGAACACACAGGATTATTTGTGAAAAACACAAGGATTAATATATCCATATATATATATACATGTATGTCTAATCCTGCAAATAGACAGATTGCCCTGATCCTCAGAACGAGTGCCAAGTCCCAAGCTAAGCTGTCATTTAATTATGATCTATCCACTGCCTATCAAGATGGGAAAAAATGTAGAGGACCCTCCTGTTGTCACTGAAATAAGAAATGCATAAAGTGAGAGAAGGAAAATCCCAGAGAGGGCTGCTGTTTCCAGGCTCCATGGGGCACAATACGAGCCCTGGAGGGGAGATCTGCATCCAGTGACCTCCAGAGATGCCAGGGCTGCTGTGTGGGCTGTACTGGTCCCCAGCCAGGCTGCAGGAAAAGCTTGAACTGAGCAGTCATTTTTTGCAGGGAGGTTTTTCCATTAAAAAATTAAGTTTCCAATATGTTACTCTTTTAGTTATGTATTTATCAATCTATCAGCGTCTCTCTGTACACTGTTTTTTTTTCTGCATCTAAACAAACCTTGCAGTTACAGTCACCGTGACTCAAAACAAAGCACTCAGCTGAACTGGCTCAAAATATTTTGCTGTGAGTCATTTCAGCACAAAATTGAGTTTCCACCTGGCAGGTCCCCCCCTGGGCATGGCAGCTGGACCCTGCTGTGTCACACCAGCTCCAGCCAGCCCTGGCACAGCCATGGGGGAGATGCAGCATGGGCAGGGCACCACGGAGCCCAGTGAAGGAGCTGAGTTACCACTTCACACCCTTCAAGCAGCAATAACCATGGAAGAAGTGCACAGTCCTCAGCTCAGTCCCCACATCCTCATCAGCTCCATTTCCATTTCTGCTGCCACAGACACTGGGGTCATTCCATGACAGGTCACTGCTTTTTCTATTCCATTTGGAAAGTGGGGAAATGGGAAAATGCCATATTTCCTACAGGCCTTGGTGAACAATGAGCACCTTAATGACCCAAAGCTCTGCTGTCAGCAGTAGGGGACCCTGAGATCACTATTTTTGATTTACTCACTGAAGGCCATCAGCCCCCATGTAAACTATCCAGGTCACTTGACCTCTGCCTAAAACTGAATTTAATTATCTGACAGTGCCATCACTGTTAATTATATTGTGAGGGGGTGTGTGTAGAATGAGTAAATCTAAGTGACACATCAGTCCTTGCCCAATTAGCAGCAGTTTCAGGTGCTTTGGGATTTGGAAACCTTCTTCAAGAGATGATCAAGAATAGGAATTAAGCCAACAAATGAAGCACATTTGGACCCCAACATATGATTTATTCCACAATAATTCAGTGACAACGTGGGCCTAATTTTTCTGTCCTAAGTCCAGGCTGGTTTATCCCACTGTTATCCCATGCAAGGCAGCCCTTAAAGGACTCTGCCCAAACTGAACAGAGTATGCTGAAAAATTTATACTCTGTAAAATGCATAATAATTGGGGTTCAGGCTGACATGCAGCTGTGTTAAAAGAGACTCAGAAATGACTGGCTACATGTGTCCTAACCTACATCTATTGATCTCAAATGCACTTTAACTGATTCATTATCACTTACTGATTGCTTGTCCTCCTGCTGATGTGGGTTCCTCTCCAGGGAGAGAAGTGTTTTTCCATTGCATCCTTGGAGCAGAGCAGGGCTACGTGAGTGAACCCTGCTGCCAGGATTTTTCCTATAGCTGTATACAAAAGAAAAATCCCCTGTAAATAGTTCATCACTCTCTTACTTAGGCATTGTGTAAGTACAAACCCCTGTAATCACTGCGATGGGGGAGTAAATGGAAAATCAGCAAGGGTTCTTTGGAAAATCCTTCCTCTACAGATTCATACCCAGGGACGGAGAGCTGCACTCAAACAGCAAATTCCTGGAGCACCACAGGGATTTGCAGAGAGGATGGTTCACTTCCAGGAGGTTAATTCACCCACAGCACCCCTCCAAGCTGCTGTTCTTCCCCAAAATATTTCACACTGAGCACCTGCACAGGGTTTTCTTTTTTCTTCTTCTACTGCCATTGCATTTATCTTCTCTTGGCTGCCACTGTGGGCCAGAGCCACCAAGGACACACCAGCCTAGAAGCCACCCCCAGCGAGGTGCCAAAAGCAGGAATGTTTGCTGTGTCCTTGCCTGGTTTATGTAGCTCAGATTCTGGGCCTGGCCTGAGCTGAAGGAGGTTTCTCCAGGGTAGCAGGCACCCACATCCTTTGGGTCACCTCTGTATCATTTACCAGAATGCTGAAATGTAAATGTAAAATAGCAAGTTTTAGATAAAACAGAGCTGTACATGATAATGTGTGTGCCTCCCCAGCAGATACAGCAGGTGCTGATGTTTCTCCCCTCAGCCTGGCTGTAGCACCAGGGGTCCAAGAAGTCCTTTTGGCAATATGTTTTAACATTACTATTTGGGAACACTCCTCACTAGTGATGCAGGACTTTGTTTTGTCAATTAACCTCTTTCCTTTGTGCCTTCTCTACAAAGAAAAAAAAAACCAAACAATTAAAGGGCAGTCCTGCTCTTCAGGAGGGTGTCAGGACTTTTGTAGTCATTTAAAATGTGCCAATTGTGACTGGTTAGAAACCAATCAAAACCCCATTTTTGCACTGCTTGCAGAAAACCTAACATGGCCTTGCCCCCAGCAAACCACGTCCCCACAAACCTGCTGAGGAATACTAATTTCTCCTTTCTTTGCCATGATCTCAGGGATGATATTAATATGTGTAAGATCCAGAATGCATGAGCTGCCAGAATGGGGACGTTCCCCAGAACCCACCTGCCACAGCAGGGATGTCCTTTGGGAGCCCCTGCCCATAAATACTGGATTTACAGCCCCATCCACGGGGTGGAACAGCTGCTCCATTTGTCAAGTGCCTTTTATCAAAATTATTTATCATCCCAATACGTTTTTTATGCGGATCAGTCTGGAGCTGAGCTACCCTAAGCCAACCAGTATTTATATTCTCTCTTTCCCTTTTCTCTCCTGGGTTGCCTTGAATCCCAAAGAAAGCCCCAGGTCTGGGAAACACCTGACCCGAAGCCACCCCCATCTGGCACGAAGCACAGATCAGCAGAACAAGAGAAACTGGCTTCTATCTTTTGTCAAATGCAAATTGCTGAGAGTTAATTAAGACACATTTCAGGAACAGTGAGGTTGGTTTTTTTTAAAAAAAAAATTATAATCTATCCTGAGGTGTGGGTAGGGTTCGACATCTCTCCTTGGGAAGGGGGTTACAAAACTGGAACTGCAGTTGGCAAAGGTGCTGACAACAAAGGTCCCACTGGGCTTCAGTGGCAGCCAAGCACACAGGGTTCTCTGAGACCTGTGGGACTGGAGGCAATCCAGGTACAAAACCTCCTTGGCATAGATATTTTTCCAGATTTCCCTTTTTTTTTTTTAAATCATCGGTGTCTTCACCAAGGCTTGTGAGATTTGTTGTTCGGCAATGAAGGCAGGGCCACAAAGGCACGATGCTTCTGCCTTGTTGGAAGCATGTTGAATACTTGCCATTTTCCCCTGCAAAAGGCATAAGTCTTTTCTACACACCCCTCCCCCCAAAAAAACCCCAAAAAAAACCAAAAGAAAGGTTAAACTACAGAACAGACTTAACAAGTGTTTTCAGGCTTCCCACTCATCATCAATGCCCAAAGCAGAGCGAGTCAGAAAACAACTGGAGGTACTTAAAGCAACTCAAAGTAATCGTCTGAGTAGTGCTCAAAGTGTGAGGGTTTGAGTAGGAAGACGGGGTTTGAGCCAACTGCTGTTGCCTTTCTGGGGAGGCTTCACTCAGAGGTGTTTACTTCCTCATGCCTTCATGGAGATGTGGCAGTCTATGAAAGCACTCCTCCTGGAATTAGATGAAAATGGTTTATAAAAAAAAAAAAAAGAGGGAGGGGGATGTTCTAGGTCCTGTCATAACAAGGAAAAGCTTTAAAAAGCTCACCTAAATATTCAACAAAGGTAATATATGCTGTATGCTCAGGAAACGGACAGAGAATATCAAGGCATGGGCTTTCTGACTTGTTGAAAGAGAAAATAATTTCCAAAGCACCCGAAAATACCACTTCACCATCTCAGGGAGGAGGCACTTGAGTCTGATTTATATATGGAAGGCCTTCTGCTGCGGAGATGTGGATGGAGGCTGGCTCCAGGCCCAGGAGGTCCTGCAGAATTTACATACACTGATTTATACATCTTTACCTATGGGAGGCAAATCCAGGAGGAAGGGATGAGGGTCCTCCTGGCTGTGCAGCATCCCCCTGGTCAGTAGAAACCTGGGAATGAAGGAGCATCCAGGACGGGCAAAGCATGGTCACACTTCATTCAGCACAAGGATATGTGGCTCAAAAGAAAACAGGTACATTTAAACAAGCTGATGACTTTAGTGTTAACATGTGATTTCTGAAAAACTACCAAACCACCAAACCAGGAAATTGTGTGGTTTTGAAAATATCTGTTGAAGGCGTTCTGCATGTTCAGTGGAGTGACTCCACCTCCAGTTAAGAAAGCAGCAAAGAGTGAGCTGATCCTCAGAGCAGGGGGAAGCCCTGCCCACATCCGAGTCTGGGCTCTCATGAGCAGGTTACTACAAGGCAACATCAGCTGGGAATAGACAGGACACTCAGGAGAGCCTTGGTAAGAAAATTACATCAACCCCAAGTGAAGAAGGCATGACCGAGACCCAGTTCCTCTGTGCACCAGTTCTGAGTAGGAGGGATGAGCCAGGAAATTTCCTTTGAAATTCTGTCCCCTACAGGCTCAAAGCAGACAGAGTAAAAGAGAGACTTTAAAGAGTTATTATATATTTAATTAACCTGGAAATTTGTGTTTCTCAGTTTGTGGCTCCTAGCACAAGCAGCACTGCAGCCTGCACAGAGGTTGCCAAGACCTTTGTCACCCCCAAGAGTTACAAGACTCTAAAAGGCACATGGAGATGACTGGGAAGAGACACATCACAGATTATAGCAATTGAATACTGAACTTCTTTGTCCATTGCTGCTGTCTGAGGCTGCCAGAGTGGTGCTCCAGTCATGTCCAGTGCAGGGCTCTGGAAAATGAAACATCTGCAAACACCAAACACATTGTCCATGCACTGTTCTGTTACTGGTGCTTGGTACTGGTGCTTTTCTAACCCAGCCTCTGTGAGGAGGCAGCTGAAAGGCTTGTGGCAGTGGCAAAGGCAGGAGGGGTTTTTGTGCCCTTGGATACTGGAAGAGCTCTAAGCTGTCCTGACAGTAAGAAGCCTCCTCCCTGGTGCCTGTCCAGGGGTCTGTAAAAACGAGCCAGTGGTTCAGCCCACTTCCAAGTCCTTCTTGACCAAAGCTGATTGTGGTGAGTTGTATCCTGTTGGTCCTCTTCCACATGCTTGGACAGAGGGGATAAATCCATTCTGTACCACATCATCTCACCCAAATGCAGAGGGCAGGTGCTGACAGCCCCACAAGGGACCTCTCTGCAAAATTTCTCTGAATTATTTAGTTGCTTCAGTGCTTTACTGAACATCTTAAGAAGCAAGTTAGCCATACCCTGACAGCAAATCCACCATCCTCCACACAGGCAGGTGGTGGCTTTAGCCCTTTGTGAGCTCTCAGGAGCACCAGGTGACACGCACAGAAAGTCTGAGTTTTGCATTTGCTGTAGCTGACACACGCTGTTCTCTGAAAGAGAATTAGCCTTTTCCTCTGCAAAACTGAGCATTAAGAGCTAGTCCAGCTGCTAGCAAATGGCAATTAGGCTGCTAAAAGCCCAGGTTGCTTGTGAAAAATAGGACTTTATCTCCTGAAATGCACAGGCCTTCTTTCCAGCCTGCTTTTTCATTACTTTTCAGTCTCTAACCTGATCTGGTGTTAGAGCTGAGATGCAGCTGGCCTGGGATTACCCATTAAAATAATGAAAAAACCTGTAAGACAACTGTAAGACAACAATTTCTTCCAGGCATGCAAAACAGTTGAGTTTGCCCTTACAGAATTACGTGTTTTGTTTCAGGTCCTGGCTTTGTAGATAAAGGAATGTGAGAACATAACGAGCACGTCAGCCTTATACTGAGTTCAGATTAAGCACAGCAAAACCACCAGTGCAGCAGGGCTTAATCAGAAAGAAAGAAACACATGGGGTCAAAGTGTCATTATCTCACGTGGCACTGAGGGGAAACATCCCTTCAGTTTATCACAAGATGCTGGGCACCTGCTAAACACACCCCGGTGGGTGGATGTGCCACATCGGAACAACTATAAAAAAATTCTGTGTGCCATGCTAAATTCTCTTTGCAGGGTTGATATAAATAAAAGTTACAATGAACAAAAGGGGAGTGCACGAGCCTGCTTGGCAAGGGTTGGTCTTCCAAATGGCAGGTCTGAAGAGTTTCTGTGGAGACGTTTTACTTGAATTTTGACCCAAATCTCACAGCATTCAGCACTTTTGCAGGTCTTGGAACCACATGTCCATATATGACTTTTAGCTCTTATTTTAAAATAGAAGTCATAGCCTTAAGGAAAGCAATAGATTATGATCCCTGAGAGGGTTAAAGAAACTGAAGTTAAATTCAGGTGACCTGAGGGTGGAGGTGATGAGATTGGTGAGGTCTCAGGCCAAAGAGACCATCCATCCAGTGTGAGGAGGGCAATCCCACCCCTCAGCTCCACCCCAGCCTTGCTGTAGCCTTGCCAGAAGTAAAATATTGGAAATGTGGGTGACAGCTTAGATTACACATTGTTAGGAACAGCCAGGATAATCTGCTGCCAGCTCCCTAAAAGGAAATCTTTAGCTAACAAATATGCTCCAGCCTTTTGAGCTGGCAGATAACGATGGAACAGTGGATAAAACATAGCTGGATAGCAGGGAGCTGGTGCAAGAGGGTGTTTCACCAGGCCAGAGGAAACAGTGCAGGTGGGAGAGCTGCTCCTGGAACAGCTTGGCCAGGAAGAGGAAGAGGAAGGTGGAGGTCAGGTTTTTGGGGATTGCAATGTCACACTGCAGCCCTGGCACTGTGGCTGTGCCAGTGCCCTGCTCTCAGGGACAGCCAGCACAGCTTGAAGGGCTTTGTGCTCCTCATCAGGGGCTTCACCATGGCCCTACCTCATCTCCTGTCCCTCCTGTGACACTCCAGCACCTGGTTTTGCAGGGCAGATCCAAAAGTGGGTCATGGGAAAGCACCAGCTTCCTTGTTTATAGAAAAACTCTGCATGAGACATCCCTGCCCTTCTTGAGGGCAAAGAGCATCTCCATGAGTTCCAGGCAGCTCTGCCCTGTGTAAGGCTGTGAGATTTCCAGGCCAGGGAAGTGGTGAGGTTTTGGATCCCTTGGCATCCCAGGATGTTGGGAAGGTGCCCATGGTGCTGCAATGGAAATGCAGCAGAGCTGCTGCTGCCATCACCACCAATAACACAGGACAAGCAATCCTGGCTTTGTTCTGAGGGAAGGAACCTTGTGGACGTGGATTTTGCTCCTGCTGGGAAAGGCTCTGTTTGGAGCAGCATGTCTCAGCTTATGGAGCCTTCTCCTGCTGAGGTATTTAGTAGAAATTCTGCATAAACCTTTCTGGTGTGGTAAAAATAATAATAATGAAATGGCAAAGCACAGAAAGTGCACACACAGTGGAAACCAAATTTGGAATGATTTAGGTGATTCAGGCGCCTTTTTTGGGGGGAATAAGCAGCTAGTGCAGCTCACCACACGCTCACACAACCCGAGAGCTCGAAGGCAGCTTGAATGAATGATTCATTATTCCACACACGCTCCAGCTCCTCTGCCACTCCAGCCTGTACCCAGCTGGATCTCAGGAGAAATTCCTAGAGTGTGTAATTGTGTATAATGTGATCATCCTGCAGCAGGAAAAAGGTTTGTAGGCATTCTTAGCCAGTACAATCGATGTGGCACAGATATGGTCTGCAAGGAAACAAAGTGGAGATACACATTGCAGCGAGTCACCGGAGAGCCAGCGCAGCCTTTGGGAAGGACGTGTCAGGCAGGGAATGCATTTAAGCCCAAACAGTCACGGTACACGTAGTATTTCATTTAAAAATGTCTCAGCGTGAAAGTGCTCGGAGGGAGGGGGAGATGCTGCCCTGCGAGCCCCCAGCAAGGCCGGGTGTGGGGGACACACCTTGGAGGACAGGCTGTAGGAGGTGCAGGAGGGAGCCCGGCGGGGTTACGAGGTTTAGCTGGAAGCTCATTCCGCATCCCTGTGCCCAGGGGACCTGCAGGGACCCGGCACAGCGGGGCTGGGGCTCGCAGGCTCCAGCAAAGCGGGCAGCCCCTGCCCGGGGGAGCGCAGGCTGAGCCCGCAGCACCCTCTAGAGGAACGCGGGCACCCAGCCCTCGGCTTCAGGGAGCCTTTGGAGAGCATCTCTTCTCCTTTTTTCTTTTATTTTCTTTTTTTTCTTTTTTTTTTTTTTTTCTTAGGTGTGTTTAATTCATCGCTGGGCACCCAGCACTGCTGAGCCGAGCAGCACCTGCAGGTGCAGCACCTTCCAGGTGGCTCTGCTGGTGCTGGAGGGGATGGAGATGAGCGGTGCTGCAGGCAAGCGCTGGATGGAGAGGGCGAGGTGGAGCAGAGGCTCCCCGGCAAACCGGGAAGCACCACGGGGAACTCTGCCCAGCTCCTACCTTGCAGGGCTCCAGGTGTGCCCCCAGCTGCAGTCGGCGTTGTTTAACCCACACTGGAAGTGCAGGCGTGGAGGTGAATGTGTCACTCCCAACAGTGGTCCCTGAAGGTGCAGCTCAGTTTAGCCCAGGAGCTCTGAGCTGCAGGCACAGCCTCGGGCTCTGCATCCCTCACACACCTGGACACAGCAGCAGTGTCAGGACAAGAAGAGTTGGGTGGATTGTTACCTAAGAGTGACCTATCCGTGAAAATTGTGGATTTGGTGGATTGTTACCTAAGAGTGACCTGGCTTAAATTCCTGTGTGTGATTAAATGCCCAGGTTTCCCCTGCATGACTCCAGCCAGGATGTCCTGGCCAACACACAGTCCTAGAAGGTTGTGGGGTTCACCTGGGATTCCATGAGACAGCCATGGAAAAACATCCTATAAGTGCTGTGCTGCTCTGTGGCTACAGCTGTGGCTTGTGGCTACAGCTGTCTCTGTTTCTGGAGTTTCCCTCTTCCATATCTGATACTGGTCAAAATGAAGTTGTTCTGTATAAAGAAAAACATTAACTGTACTTTAAATTACTTCCATATACAGTACCTAGTTCGTATTTCTGCAGTTACAATCTTTTATATTTTATTTTGTAAAATGTGTACCAATTTCAAGAGGAAGTATGTCTGAAATGTGAAACCTAAAATGTAAAAAAAAAAAACAAAACACCCACAAAAAACCAACAACAAAAAATCAAAAAGCACAACCCAAAGTCTCAAAGCCATTTTTCAAGTTGAAATTAAAAAATGCTAGGCAAGCAGCTTGAGTCCTCTCCTGAAGGACCCATTTTCTGTTTCTGCCTTGGATGTACAATGTGCAGGCTCCAGCCTGGGAGTCTGCTGGGCTTGGCTGGATCCTTTATGTGCATTTGTCTGATAAAGAATGGAATAAGGAAGGAAACTCAGGGAAGAGTAGAAACACTGTTTAGTGAAAGGAACAAGGATGAATCAGATCAATGCCAAAGGCAGGACACCAAAAGCAGGACAGAGCCATGAAGTGGGACAGAGGTTGGGAGCACCTCTGCTTTAAGGCTGAGAGAATTGGGATTGTTCAGCCTGGAGAGGCTTTGGAGTCACCTAATTATGGCCTTTCATTATCTGGAGGGGGCCTGCAAGAAAGACAGAGAGAGACTTTTTAAAAGGGTCTGGAGTGACAGGACAAGGGGGAATCCCTTCTAACAGAGTAGGTTTAGACTGGATATTAGAGAAAAATTCTTCCCTGTGAGGGTGGTGAGGCCCTGGCACAGGTGCCCAGAGAAGCTGTGGCTGCTCCTGGATCCCCAGAAGTGCCCAAGGCCAGGCTGGATGGGCCTGGAGCACCCTGGGACAGTGGGAGGTGTCCCTGCCCAGGACAGGGAGTGGTACAAGATGAGCTTTAAGGTCCCTTCCAACCTGAACCATTCTGTGATTGCACTGTTGGTATCTCATGGGGTGACAGCCCTCACTGCTGTCCCCTCCCTCCCAGGTGGCCTCAGCTCTCCATTCCAGGAAGGACCTGGAGCAAGAGGGCAGCTGCCAGGCTGGAGACACTGGAGCATCCATGTGCTGTGTCTGCTTTAAGCTGTGCCTGGCCCTGGTGGATTCTCCAGCTGCAGAGGTGGGTCCAGCTCTCACCTGAACCTCCCTGAGCCCACAGCACCTTCAGTGGCCCTCAGCTTCCCACTGGGTGACCTCCAGCTCACCTGCCCCTGCAGAATTCCAATTAAACACCCAATCCTTGGCCTGGGCAGGTTTCCCAGCCAGGATATCCTGGACAGACTGGGCACCTGCTGGGCACTGAGCAGCACCCAGCTGCCACTGGGCACCAGAACCTGCAGGGAACACACACCTGTGAAGCTTCATTATCTCCCTGTCCTCCCTTTCCTTTGTCCTCAAATGGCAACTCACAGAATATTTAATTATTGAGATCAGGCTGAATATGGAGAGATTACTCATCACCGATTCTGGGGATAAACAGTTCCCTTTGCAGAACCATTTCTTTTTTAACAACTCTCCCTCCCCTTTTCTCCAAATTAATTTCCATCCCAGCCATGAGCCTCTGTAGAAAATCTTGCCATAATCATTTTGAGCTAAATATTCTGTCTAATCAATCAAAGCACTGGAACCAATTTTGAAGCTGTCACTTTTAATTTTTCCAATAAGAAAAAAATCGAGCATTTCACTCACAGTGCTGTTGTGATTCAAGCTCTTCAAACCTTCGCTCCACTGCACCAGTGCTTCAGAGCTGTACTTGAAAATGTGAAGAGCCAGCACAATTGCAGAGAAACTAAAATAAATTGATTTTTAGCAGAGAGAAGAAACCTGTTTCTTCATGTACCCTTAGACCTGGCTCACAAAACCTTTTCTTTTTTCCTTTCTTCCCCGTTTTCTTCCTCAGCACAAAAATAACTGCAGCATATTAGTGATTTCATGCATGCAAAGGGCTGGCACTCATTAAAGTTGATGTGTTATTGAGAGCTCGGTGCATAAATGCCAAGGAAGGGCCAGAGAGCAGATGTGCTGGGTGCTGGGCTGGATGGGAGGATTCCTCCTGCCTCTGGCACAGGATTCCTGTGGCCACATCCACCAAGGAGGAGCTGATCTGTGGGAGGAGGCAGGAACAGCCTCGACACAAAAAATGGCTGGAGAAATCCATCCTGGAAAGAACAGGGTGTTAAACACCCTGGCAAGGGCACTGTGTGTTCAGGGCAGGCGTGGGCTGCGTTCCTGCTCAGCGAGGAGCCATCACACGAGGCTTTGCAAGTCCTCAGGAGCAAAAAGGGACACTCTGGTGGGGGGAACGTCAGGGGGAGTTTTGCCATGGGGTTCCTGCCTCCCTGCACAGTCAGTGCCAGCCTCAGCCATAAGCTGGCATTCACTTCTGCTTTGAGGGATGGATGTGAATGAAGTCAGGCCCTGGAGGAACACTGGAGGAGAGGAAAACATTAAAAGCAGCAACAGTGCCCTTGAGTTGGGCTGTATTTGAACCCAAGACAGAACCCGCCAGCTACTAAGAGAAATGGACTCTATCCCCACCAAAACCAGGACAAGCCTGTAGAAAAGGAAAAGAATCCTTCCTACACATTGATACCTGAACTCCCTAGATCCAGGACCACTTCCAGATTCACATTAATTTCACACCAAGGCAGTCTCAGCTGTGATCCCTCTCTGCTGCACAGAAACCAAGCAGTGCCACAGAGACCCTGCCAGCCTGTGTGACCCCACAGCCACCCTGCTGCCCTCCAGCACCCCTGAGCTCAGCACCAGGCACCCAGCAGGGACTGCCAGGTCCCACATCACTCCTGCTTGCTGCCATCTCCTCTTGAGGAGCCCGTGGGTGGGATTCAGGAGGCACATAATCAGCAGGGAGATGCTGGAGTGGCAGCAGAAGCTGATGGTGTCACTCAGCAGCTGCCTGATGTCCCCTACCACCCCCCCTGCCTCACCCTCTGGCTCTCTTGTCTTGGTTTATTGTGTCTGTTGAGGACACAGATTGGGTTTGGAAGTTCTGAAGATGCAGAGAGCCCTCTGGCATCTGAGGAAGGAGATGAAACCTAAGAAACAGAGAACTTAATATGTTTTCAGTTTGCAAGAGAGTTTGGAAATGCCACTGATGCTTTATTAATCTCTTCTGCCCCTGGAGGACATCAGGCAGCTGCTTCTTCCTCTCTCTCTCTGCTGAATTTCCTTTACTGGAAGTTAAAAGAGACAGGGGTAAGTTAATTCTGTTTTGGAGACAGAGCATTTTTGTCTTTGCCTTTCATAATGCTTTTGGATATTAAAACTCCTTTAAAACACGACTTTTTAATCTGTTTAAGAAATCCAGTTTTCTTTCCATGCTGTTTCACCCCAGCAATTTCTCTCTCCCAGGAAAACCCAAATGACTCAAGTCTAGCCATTTTTATTGCAGTTCTGGGCCTTTCCCTATCACGTCTTGGCTGCTGATGCAGAGCAAGGACAGAACTCATCCCAAGGCAGGATGAGGTCCCCAAAACAAGGAGAAATTACACCAAAGCCCAACATTCTGACGTGATGATCGGTTGTATTTTCAGTCCATTAATACACATTCATTTACCAGGTACAAACACAGTGGAAAGGAAAGCAATGATTAGCAGGAACAAGGGTACAAAACTGAGTTCCAGCAGCCTTCACAGAAGGGATATTCAGTGTCACAGCAGCACTGTTGGAAGGGAGGGATGCATGGAGTCTGCACTCCCACCCCAAGTGGAAGCTTTCCTTTTGTGGATTAGTTTAGCTAGAGACACAATTTAAAAAAAAAAAAAAAAAAAGCCAACAACAATTCCCGAAACTGTTTTCTGACACTTTTTTTCATTTCTCTAATGGCAGGACTAGGGAAAGTTGGAATTATTTACATAGAGGATGTTTTATGAAAAGACACTGGAAGGTTAAAAATAGAATAATCACAGATACTGGAAAATACAACAAGAAAGCAGGCAGGGAAAGGAAAATAGGAGGAAAAAAGTGGCACCCCAGGAGGATCATTGCATTCAGTGGTCGATGTAGGGTCAGTGGGGTGGCTCCACTTTGATACACGGAGATTCACTGAGATTCACACGCTGGCCTTGATTCACTGCCATGAAGTTACACTCTGGCTTTAAAGCAGGATTCTGCAAAGCTCCTGGCTTCAGCAGGATCTCAGCAGTGCAGCAGCGATTGCTTGTCTGAAACCATCTGCAGAATGAGTGCCTCGAGCTGTGCCAGGGTGTTCACATCTTGTGGGGCACCCAAGGAGTGCCAACCTCTGCTCATATCCTGGTCTGGAGACTGCTGCTTTGCTTCCCCTTGGCCACCACAGCACCATGGAAGGCTTTGCTGCTGGTGAGAGGGGTCAGCTTAGCCCAGCAAGGACTTGGGGCTCCACATGCAGCAGGAGAAGGAAATGGCATTATCCCACAGTACTCTCATACTTGTTTGGGGTGTCCCCACAGACACAACCCCTGACTGTCCTTGCTACAAGTGCTCAAGGCTCTCTTCCACTGCAACAGCAAACCACATCTGCACTTGATTGTACAGGGATGCTCCCTTGGAAGGAATAAAGACATTGTGAATTATTCATGGAACGGTCCCAGCCAGGCAACACCTGCACTGGGGTTCTCCCAGGGACAGCACCAGGATTGCAAAATCATGTTGTGAGATTTGATCAAAAGAAAGGGAAATGGAGCGTTTGGGGTTTAATGCAGCAAAGTTCACACCAAGTGGTGCCAAACTGAGACCAAAAGACCAGAACTGAGCAGAGCACTTTGCCTTTTCTGGAGAGCACTGGAGTGGTTCTCCTATAAATCGGTTTTTAGTACAGTTCTTGCAGACGATGACATTTTATCTCTCATTTTTTAAATCATGCATTAACTTTACAGGGAAACATTTATCCAGTCCAACATCTATACAACATCTATACATATTTTGAAACGTCAGGCTAATAAAACTTAAGAAAAGGAGTGTGAGTTGTCAAAGTGGAACATGTTAAGGAATAAATTAAAGGGAAAATAAGCATTTTACTTGGGTTGAATTACAAAATAAAGTCTGAGCCTGGGAGAAGTTCTCATTTCCTGTAGTTCTAACAAATAAATGCCACAAGAAACAGTTGAAGCTGGCGCTTGAGTCCACATCACCTGTGCCAGCTCTGGGTATCGTGGTGACCTCTCCAGTTGGAAGCCCATGCTGGTAGGACAGACTAAGAAGTAGTGATTGTTCACGTGCAGAAATCAACTCTCCTGAGGTGTTCAACCTCAAAGGCTTCTTAATGTAAGAAACAAACCTGCAGCTGCCAGGACCCAAGAAGCCAGCTCCAACCAGCACAGCCCGTGATGGAACTGAGCAGGGCCTTCACCAGGAGCGGCTCCAGCCCTGCTGTCTGTTTGGGGTGAGCAGTGCTGCTTCCATAGGGAATTTGGTGGCTCCACAAGCCCCTGGGGATGCTGAGATCTCCTCACTGTGCCAGGGCTGCCCTGCACACCCTGTTTGCATCTGAACGTTACTGAATTCCTGGTACCAAGAACTTAACAGCAACACAGGGAAGGGATGATCAGCACGGTGCCTCTTCCCGGACAGAGAGCCAACATCAGGCCTGTCTGCTACCTCAGTAATGAAAGAGCTTCTTAATTAGCACCTTTTCACACCAGATCAGTCCATTACACCTGCCTCCATGGTGCCTGTGGCACTGGGGACCAGCAGCTGTCCCACAAGGGGCTGAGCATTGCAGAACCTGAGTGGTTTTTCCCCCAAAGCAGCCTGGCAGAGGGGGAGTTAACACCCCTGCAGTTAGGAAGCCCCAACAATTAGCTACCCACCATTTTAAAAGACAATGCCAGGATAATTTAACAATTATAAAAAAGCTTTGCTAATATGAGGATGAGGAGAATAAGAGCACTTAGAAAGTGACAGGAGTGTTGCACTTTAAGGTTCAGTGTATGGGTGGTGGGGTTGAACACTGTCTGACTCTGAACATGGATCTGTGTGACTGACAAGGATTCTCTGGCAGGCTGTGATTATTTAAAGTCAGCAGCTTCAGTCAAACTAAAACAGCTAAAAACATCAGGAGAGAAAAGCTCTGAACCTGCACTGATGTGAAATCACAGGACACCTTTGATCCTTCTCCATTTTAAGTGGCTTTGGCTCTGTGGGGGGGTGACCCCAGGTCAGTTTTTTTAAGGGAAATAAAATCAAGGGATATATTGCACATATTCATGTGCTTACAGCATGCCAGGTAAAGCATCAACCCCCCCAGACCAAACCACATAAAATGGTGCACATGCACTTCCCAAAGGTGAACCAGACCACAGGAGCACCAGCCAGAAAAGAGTGTAAAAGGCAACTGCACCTATAAAATGCAAGGGTAAAACAGTGGCAGCTGAAGGAATGGGCTGAGATGTGGAAGGGTATGTGGGGTTTGCTCCCTATTTGTGATGCAGCAGGTACAGAACGAGCTGGTGCCTATTTACAGGCCTGAACACAGAAGGCAAACAGCTAAAATGTCATGCCAGCGAAGTTTTGGGGATGGCTAGGCAGCTAGTGGGATTCTTTTCCAGTTAAAAAACTGTTGGAAGAGCCAGAAAAGGAAAAAATAAACTCTTCTGTGAACTAAATACCAATTCACTGAGCCTTTTGACCAAGGTGTGCTGGGCACAGGTACAGCCCAGCTGGGGAAGGGATCCCTGCATGCAGGGGCAGCAGAAGAGCTCAGCCTCCCACTCCTCCAGATCCAACTCTCCTTAAGTGTTTTCTAATGCTCCATTCTCCCAGCACCTGACACAGCACTGCAGACTGCCAGGAACACCTCAGGTTGGAGCTGGACGTGAAATTGGGAGACTTGGCTCACTGCAGGATGGTGCATGGGGTAAGACCCAGGCTGGTGCCCAACACTCAAGGTCCTAACCCAGGAACTGTAGTGTTTTTCCCAGGCTGCTGGATTGAACTGCTGCTTCTCTGTACAGAGAGATACAAAAGAGCTTTGGAAACTGTCTTACAGCAATGGAAAACAGGAATGTGCATGCTGAGTTTTACCTCTGCTTGGGAAGACACGTTCTGCATGACTGAGCTCAGGGTTGTAGCTGTTTGAGTAACAAAGCAGAACAGAGACAAGGCTTTGTGCCCTGCTCCCCTTCCCCCTTGCATTCACCCCATCTACAAATCCACACATCAGCTCAGTTTTAGCATGGTGTCAGCTTAATGGCCTTTCCCTTCTTTTAAATAGGGAGAAAGGGATGGGAATTAAAATCTACCCATATACTGCAAGATAAACAAAAGCAGAGCACAGAGCTTGGTTCAGCTCATGCTGGCTTTTGAGTTTCTGTCCCATTATGAGCAGTGCCTTGGTTACCTCTGGCCCTGGACACCTCAGGCTTGAGTGGGAACCTTGATCCTCTCCTGAGGAAAACAGTCACACTCAGTGGGACCAAGCTGATGGGTGTGTCTGCAAAGGCCAGCAAAGGGATCTCCAGCACCTGCAGCTCCACTGAGACTGCCCTCTGCCAAGCCTGAGGGCTGCTGATTGCTCCAGCTGCAACAGGAAAAGGATTCTTTCCCCCAAAGGGATGAAGACACCAAAATGCTGATTCTGATACAGGATTGTTAGTCTTTTTCCCTTTAAGAAGCGAAACACCTACACTTGGAAAGCTGCAGGACAGCCCAAGGCAGCAGCAAATGGCACTTCCCAACAGCAGCAGGGCTGCACGATGTGCTCTGATGGAAGGGGTGAGATGGGCAACTCCAGCAAGCCAAGGTGCAGCCACCCAAAGCCTGAGAAGCAGCACAAGGAGCCCCCGACTCCTGTGCAGCCACAGCACAATCACAGGATGAACTCAACCACAGGATACAGCTGGCAGTGGTGACAACATCAACTGGGACTCAGTTCCTGTCCTCAGAAGTAGCCTGTGTCCTTTAGATGCTCAGAACATCCTGAAGAAGTCATTCCTCCAGAAGTTAAACTGCTCATCTGCCATAATTTCCAAGTTTTTCTGCTCCTCTTGTCTGCTAATGTCGATTTACTTCAAGTTCCTTCACCAAGAAAGGACTCATTGGCTTGGAGAAGCTTTTTGTCTCCTTTCAATTATAAAAATGCCATATCTTTCATTAACTTATCTTCTGAGAATGTGCATTTAAAACTTTAAGCAGTCTGCATCTTCTTAAGTCCAAACCTCCATGGGTACCATGGACTCCTTTGTTCCGACGGAGGGGAGCAAGTACTCTTCCTCCAGAAAACGAAAGGGGAATTGTACTAAAAACCCACGAATCTTTTTTAATTCTTCTGCTGCTTTAGCAGGATCATCATTTGCTAATTTGGGCTTGTTGATGAAATCACGCAGTTGGGTTAAATTGTTCACCTGGTCACTGGGAAGGCATCGGAACACCTGATCAAAACACACAGAAGGGGTGGCTGTCAGTGGAGTGCAGCAATGCAGAGCTCCTGAGAAACACCAAAGCACCCAGTGCAAATTCCCCAGGATGGGAGTGACTGAATTAACAGCCCTGTGAATAGGGAGGGAAGAGGTATGTGCCTGTCCCCAGTGAGGCTGGAGCAGGCAGAGGGGAAGCTCCAGGGCCTTTTCTGATCACTGCAAAAGCTCTTTAAAAGACTGAAGTAAAATTTACTTCTACTCCAGTTACACTGTGGTTAATTACAAATAGTAACTACATGGCCATTCACTGGAGCTACAGCTGATGCAAACACAAGAAATCTGATCTGCTGCCTTCATGGGTGCTGTCACACTCTGAGAATGCACCAGCTCCAGTTTCTTGTTCACAGCTCTTGTACCTGACACTACTCATTCCTTCAAAACACCTCTGAAGGTCCAACCACAGGAACTGAACCTTTTCCCTCCCTGTGCTGCTTCTCCCATTGGCATCTGCTGCCTCTGTGTGGGATGGAGGGAGGGGGAAGCTGCTCCTCACCTTATCAAAGATGGTGGCATTGCGAGCTGCTGTGGCAATCCACACCTCCTTGAAGAATTTGTCACAGACAGGATCCTGGTGTTCTGGATTGAGATCGGAGCCCCCAAGGACAACCCTGAGGGCACAAAGGGATGGATGCTCACAGAGGCTGAGGCACTGGGCACTCCCCCCTTGACAAATGCCAGGAGATAGGAGGTTTCCTTGGGACCTGCCAAACCCTGTGTGGTCCCAGCACCCTCCCACTCCCATCCCCTGTGATAATCTGGCAGCTCTGATTCTGCTTGATTTTCTCTCCTTCTTCTCTGTGCAGTAACTGTCCAGATGGGAAACAGGGTGGAGAGAAAAAAAAGGAAAAGGAAATCAAATCTTTTACTAAAAATGGCCGCATTGTGGACCAGATGGCTGCTCCCAGCAAAGAAGCTTCCCTTAAAAAGTGACACTGCCACCCAAGATTGAGAGAGCGTGCAAACAGGATCTGGAGGGGAAATACCACTTGTTTATGAGCTCTGCTAGTGAAATCCTGGGAGCAAAATAATTTGTAAAATCAAGCTACCAAGCTCACAGGAGCAGTGGGCGGAAGGCCAGTGAAACAGCAGCAAAACCTTGGGCCAAGTCCAGGCCAGGCAGAGCTAAACCTGGGCAGGCAGTGGCAGCCCATTGGTGTGAAAGGCTGTGGGGGCAGGTTAAGCCTGAGCAAGCCCTGCCTGAGCCCCTGCTCAGTGCCCACCCCTCTCCCAGGCCCACCTGAAGCAGCGCAGGCGCAGGGACTGCGCGAAGCTGCCGGCGCGGTACTCCTGGCCGTCCATCACCGAGGGCACGGTGTCACTGTCCTGCACAATCACAGCCATCTCACTGTCCCTCTTCCCCAGCATGCTGCGGTCGTTGATGTTGGCAGAGCCTGGAAGGGCAGGATGAGGCACAGGCTGTGTCCCGCTGCTGCTCAGAGGTTCCTGCACACCCTCCCATCACCACCCGCCACCCCCGGGGCACCCCGCACCCCTTGGCCCCATGGGGAGCCACCCACCCCTTCCACCCCAACCAGGGGTTGCTTCCTCAGACACTGAGAGGATTTTGGGGGAGAGAAAAAAAAAAAAAACAAACTAATTTTTGCAGGCTTCAACAGTTTGGAAGAAAATTAAATCACAGCCAGGTCCAGAACAAGGTTTTCAAAATTTGTTCTTTCTGCAGCTTCCCAGATGCTTCTCCTGAAGGAGTTCTCAAAGGTCTGAACTGCATTTGGTTTGGATACCCAGTTACCTGAGGCAGGATGGGTTCTTTGGGTAAATCACAGAATAGTTTGGCTTGGAAAAGGCTTTCAAGCTCCTCTTGTTTTAACCTCCCTGCAATGCTCAGGGAAACCTTCCACTAGATCAGATTGCTGTGCCATTGAGGGGGGTCTGCTCGAGACCAGCTGAGGCTCTGTCCCCCCAGACAGGTTTCTCTGTCCTCCACAGACATCAGAAAACAGGGGATGGGGGAACACTGTTTGCTTGCAGCTGTTGGCTCCAAGGGAACAGCAAGATTCAGGGAAGGACAGGCACAATGAGGTCATTAACCCTCAGAAATGACCAAAACAACAATAAAAAAATCTCCAGACACAGCTGTAAGATACCCCCAGGCTGCAGTCAGCACTGAGCCTTCCCAGGAACTGGGCTAACTCCAGGGGAGCAAACACCTTCAGAGGAAAAACCAGCTAAGTCCCTCTCTGACCTTTCAGCCCTTCCTCCTGCCCAGTAGCTCCATGAGCTCTTAATTTCCATGCACTCTCTTTTATGTGGAAAAGGGATGACTTCCCATCCACTCACCAGGCAGAAGAGGCTGTATAAAAATCTACCCTCAAGCTTACAGGTACAGAAAATAGAAACTAAGAGCTGCCTCAGGCCTCAGACTATCCCAGCTGGAACAACACAGCTCCTGCTGTGATATCAAACCACCTCTGAGCCACTCTGTGCACTGAAGATGGGATCTGATCCCTAAGAGGGTGACAGAGGAGCAAACCTCAACACAGGTCATCTGAGACCACTGCTTTGAAGGGAGGCTGTATTTTGAGTCTTATGAAATCTGGTATTAAGGTATTCATTGGCAAAGCTTTCATTGCTGATATAACAGCTCGAAAAGGGCTGTTATTTAAAGAAACAGGCTGAAATTCTGCTGCAGTGTAGAGCTCTGAGCCTGAACTCTTCTTGTCTTTGCTTCGTGTTCTCATGATAAATATGGTAAGAGAAGAGGATGAAATGATATCTATTACTCCCTATAGCATATTGTCCCATTCTTAGGAAATGGAGCTGATACATGACACATGTTGTCCAAACCTTCCAAATTTTACAGCACATTCTGTTCTTTCAGGAACAGATGACAAGTCTCACAAGTCTTCCTGCTAGAGCAGAGTTTGATACAAGACAGATGGACAATATTCCCTGCACTGGGATTCTCTTCACGGTTACACACAGATTGAAAACCATTTAAAAAAACAAATTAAATGACAGCCCTCTGAATCCTTTCCTCCCTCTTGATGAATTTATGAGTTTGGTTTTTGGTTTTGTTTTGTTTTCTATTTTTTTTTTCCTGAGAAATATTTTGCTCGAAAGAAATGACAACTTAGAAAAGCCCTTGGCACTGCACTGTGCATGGGGATGGGAAGGGATTGATTGAGGTCTAACCCAGTGCCCCAAACCCCTCCTGAGAGCCCCTGCTCACCAATTATAACCGTGTTGTCATCAGCAATGAGCAGTTTGCTGTGCACATAGATGAGCTCTGTGACCAGTTTTCCTTCCAGCTCTGCATATGTTCGAAGTCCACAGAACGATATGTAGTTTATCCACTTATCTCCAACTGAAAATTAAAAGACAAGAAAACTGATGAGGGAGGTGGAAGGGAAAAAAAAAAAATCTTGTTTCCATGAAGGCCCCTACAAATAACAGCTCACTTTTGACTTTAAAAAAAAATGATAAATTAACAGGTAACAGAAATATTTTTTTTTTAAAAAAAACAGACTTGAAAATTTGCTTGTGAGCTCACTGTGCTGCTCTGATCTGCTGCCTGCTCAGAGACTCCCACATCAGTGAGAAATGACCCCAGTCTCCTGGGCAGAGCACACAAGGGTCCAAACATCTTACAATTACTGGACTATGAGACTGTTTTTCTGCAGACCCTGCAGAAGGGAGGCTGGAAGCAGGTGTTTTGTCCATGGTCAGTATGGCAGATGTGTCCTAATGCATTTGTGCAGTTCTGATTTACACCAGGACCTAGAACAAATGAGGCATTATTCACAGTCCTGGTGTTTGTGATACAGGGGTTTTCACAGTGCTCTGATTCCCAGCAGAGCAAATTCCAGCAGGATTCCTCATGGCAAGGAAACAACTCAGTAACAGCCTCCTGCACAGGCAGGTTCTTCCTCTCCATGTCTGACAACTGCCAGAAACAATCCCTGGGTGGGATCCACGGGGAAGGCTGAGGGCTCATGGCTCCCAAATGCCTGACCCCGCTCAGGACATTTTCCAAATAACACAATCCTGAGCAGCTGCAACCATGCCCTGCTCCTCCCTGGGGTGTTCCCCTCCTCTGGATCAGGGCTGCAGCCAGGTCTGAATTCTGACAAGTGGCCATGGCTCCTGTGACCCCACAGAGCTGGCCATGGGAGGATGGTCAAGGAGGAGGTCATTCACAGCCCCATGAGCTCACAGCACGTGTTGCATTATGTGTTACAGAGGTACCCATCAAACAGCAGCATCCAAAGTAAACAACACAGAGGAGAGGAATAAAGTTCTTACCCTCTGCCTTCAGCTGGCCCAGGATGGAGTTTTCCCCTCGGCACATGGTCCTGGAAAGAAGGTAGGCAGCCATCAGCATGTGCTGGAGCAGAACCAGCTGGGGTAGATCACAAACACAGATGCCTCTCAAATAGCAGGAGAAACACGGGGCTTCCAGAGCATGCTTTTTCCCCAAATGACTGTTCATACATCAAGGACTGCTCATGTTCCAAAAGAGCTCATACCAACCCACAGAGGAGCTGGGGAGCACTTCTACCTTCTAGAGCACGTGGCAACGATTGTAAACGTGTGACTAGCAGGGCTGCTACTCTCTGTGCCAGACCTGGATGTGAAATCACATTTTTTAAAAAGTCAGCACATGCAGAACGCCTGGTCAGGGAGTTTGTGTGATTAGGGCTGAGCTGGAAAAGCCACAGCTGGAATTTCACTGAGAACCAACCAACCCACAGGCAAATTCTCAAGACCTATGGATGCCCTTGTAGGAAGAAGCTCAGGTAAAAGGGTCAGGGGAACATCTACTTTCCATCTGTGGGTGTCCCCTGCCCCATTCATCCTCCTGGAGGTGCAGCAGGACCCCTGCAGGCCAGCAGACAGAGGGATTTCACTCAGAGCGTTGCAGCAGTCTCTGCACACTGACTGTGCCCTGGCCATACCATATCATAGCAGCTTTCCAGTAAAACCATCTTGGGCCATTTTGCCTTCCTCTACATTTCCCAGCACAAGGGCTGTCCAGCACTGCTGCATCTCAGTCCTTCCTATGAGACCTGCTGGGCTGAAAGTGCCCCCCCCCAAATACCCATCCTGGAGCAGGGGAATCACACTGGGGAAGATACCATTGCCTGCATGGGGCCAATGGGCAGAGCCAGGCCAAGGCAAAAAGGGCAGATTTGGAGACAAATCTTGGTCAGCAAGACTGAATTAATCAACTAAATGGAAATCAAACCATAGAATGGTTTGGGCTGGAAGGAACCTTAAGCTCATCTAGCTCCAGCCCCCTACCATGGGCAGCAACACCTTCCCCAAGCCCAGGTTGCCCAAATCTCTGTCCATGCTGGTCACATGGATGGCAGGTGGGGCTTGGGGACCCTCTGCAGCAGTGGGGTGCCCAGGGCTCTGTGGCAGCCTGCCTGAGGTACCTGTAGTTGAAGTGCATGATGGCCTGCAGGGCGTTGCCCCCGCCCGTCGAGATGTCCCCTTCAAAGCCCGGCAGCAGCGGGATCACCACGTACACTCGGAAACGCTTGTTCTCCCTGAAAACAGGGGAGGAATGTCAGCCTGGGAATGGTACACCTGCCTGGAAAAGTCACAGCTTGGCACAAGGTGAAGTCCCCTCGGTTTCACCTCCCCTGAGCTGACCAACTTGGATGCCATCCAAGGCCACCACACAAATTTTAAGGGGGTAACGCGTGAAGTGCATTTCCAGTTTCAGGAGAGCATCACCTGCCATCAATACTTCTGTGAGTGCTCCTTCAGGAGGAGAGGTAATAATTTACTCTCAGCAGACAACAAAAGAAGCTAAAGGAAAAGAAACACGTTTTTACTGAAATTTGGGGGCAGGCTAAGGATTTTTCAGATTGTGTCTGCCACTATAAAAGTCTGTTTGAGCACCCCAATAGCCCAGTCACACTGTTACTGGTGCAGACTGGTGTGGATGACTGCCTGGCAGGGCACAGCAAAGCTTTCAGAGCTGTCACAGGCAGAAACCCAAAATCTTACCCACTGTTCCCACTGCCTCCCGGCTTTCTGAAGCAAAAAACATCACAAAAGGCGGGAAAAGCTCAGGACACAAGCAAAACATTGATCATTCCAGGAAGGCAAGTATGTCCTTGATACATCACAGTACCCAAAATCTCAGTTCCACAGTTCTTCAAACTAACCCACACCCTAACCATGACCCCATTCAGAACAAAGACCTTGGGGCTTTTCTCAAAGCTCCCTTTGAGTTTCCTCTGCTGACAAATGCCAGGTACATCTGCTCTGGGAGCACTTTCCAGGTGCCCCGGGGTGCTGGGAATTCCCTGCTCTGTGCCCTGGAGGAGGACGAGGATAACGCTCCATGGAAAGATGCTGCCACTAGATGGCAAACGCAGTTTAATCAGCACAAAAGCACTTCGGAAGGACCCAGGACGAGCCAGTCTACAGCTCTTGATAGAAGTTCTCCTTCCTCGGGCAAGCCATGCCTGTAAATTCAGGGGTGTGGAATTGTGAAGCACCTGGGTCCCATCTGAGCTGGGAGGGAGACAGTGAGGACCTGTGTGTCTTTCATTTCATCCAGAGCTTCCTTCCAGCTGTGCTGGGCACTGCAGACTGGCTCTGGTTCACCAACAGAGCTCAGAAACAGTTAATGAGGCCTTACCCAGACACAAGAGACTGAACCAAGTTTGTTTGTATGATGAGAAAGGTCTACCAACAAAAGCATTCCCCAAAAAGCTGCTTGTTTGTGTAAGGACAGTGTTTATTAAACTGCTTAGAGAGCCACCCATGAAAAAAAGAGGAAACCAAGAAAAGAACATTATTAATAACAGCAGTAGAAAATATTTAGTCTAGAAGAGTGAGAAGTATACAAGCTCACTACAGACCTTAATTTATAATTAAACACTGTTTTCCTGTGGCAGTTTGGAAAATTAGCATTATGATACAAACCATTTAGGTCTGAATTTACTTTTAATCTTAGGTAATGCAGACTTTGAACCTCATATTCAGTTAGGAATTGCCAACATTAAGCCAGCACAATACTGGCATACAATTGGAGTAATGCAGAAGTGAGCTGCACATCAGGAAATGGGTCACTAGGAATCTGTGTGACCCCCTTTTGTGAATTTTTAGTACCTAGACAGAATGGCACCCGTTACATAAACTTTATCTAATGGGAAAACCTTAAAAGATTACCTGGAGATTTGCTGCTGCCTCAGTAGCATTGCTAACAGCAGGTAACTGATGCAAAGAACCTTTGATAGTCAGTTCCCAAAGGCAGGAAAGGCAACCCAGAGTGGCTTTCCACAGGGACATCAATCAGCAACAGAGACCACAGGATCATGGAATGGTTTGGGTGGAAGGGACCTCAAAGCTCCTCCAGTTCCAAAGCCCCCTGCCATGGGCAGGGACACCTTCCACTACCCCAGGCTGCTCCAAGCCCCATCCAGCCTGGCCTTGGACACTTCCAGGGACAAGGCAGCCACAGCTTCTTTGGGCACCCTGTGCCAGGGCCTCACCACCCTCACATGGAAGAATTTCTTCCCAGTACCCAATCTAATCCATGCTCTTTCATTTCAAAGCCATTTCCCTTTGTCCTATTACATGTGCCCTTTCCCAAAGTCCCTCTCCAGCTCTCCTCTAGTCCCTTTAGGCACAGGAAGGTGCCCTAAGATGCTGTGTCCAGCTGCCTCTGAGCCTTGAGGCTGCAATACAAACGCAGCAGCAGCATTTCCAGCACCACTGGCACTGTTCCTCATTTACCACAGGTGACAAAATCCATCCCATCTTTTTATCCTTAGCTAATTTCAATTATTTGGGCTATTCACTGCAGCTCACAACAGATCACAGGCAACTCCACCCCATTGTTAATGTTACAGCAGATAACACCCTGTATCAATAGTACTCCTCTTTCCACAGTGCTCTGAACAAAGCCTGGCCCAGGGCAGCTCCTGTGGCCTTGCAGACACTTCCTGCACTCTGGTGGCTGTCTCAGGTTGGGTGCCTTTTTCCAAGTGGGAATTTCCAAGCTCAAGTGCCAAAAAGAGCAAAATTCCTGCAACCTTGGAGAGAGAACCTCTGGAAAAGCAAGCCCTGCAGAGCTCTGGACAACATGGAAAAAATAATCCATGCAAGAAAACATCCAGCGAAAAAAAACCATGAGAGATGAAAGGGAAAAGTTTAGAAACTTCTCTGAGTATAAGCCCAGCAAGAGCAGGGTACAGTTTTATACTATGAAATTTATATCTCAAAGAGACTCCAGGGGAGCAGCCTTAAGCAAGGCTGCCCAGGATCAAAGTGAAGACAAGCCACTACCTGTGGCATTAACGTTAACACAGGGTTAGGTGTGCTGAAGGAGTATCTAAAACGTCGTTGGATTCAATCCATCCAGGAACAATCAACGGTCCCTTGTAAAGACTGGAGGTGGTGAACTCCCTCCAGCATGTACCAGAAAAAGTTGCTCAAACAATAGCAGAACCCTGCAGTCAAATCCCCCAAAAGTGTTTGCTTCCCTGATTTGAAGCCGCTCCTCTCTAGATGATTTAAATAAACCACAAATCCCAGTTCACCCTTCCCACCCATGAACTTGCCTGACCACGCAGCTCAAGGCAAGTTGGCAATGGAGCAAAGGGGTCGCTGAACCAGAGCACAAATGACTTACCTTTAAACAAGTTCCACAGTTAAAAATACATTTACATTGGGGTAAGTCCAGAAAAATCAGTTTCTGGATGCAAAGAAACCACTCAGGAGTTTCGCTGCTGCAAATGCAGATGCTCGACCCCATCAGTGCTGGCACTGCTACTGCCCAGCTGTGTCCACTGAGGGGTTCTTTTTTTGCACCACACCATGGAAATGCACCTGGAGACTTCCACTGCCTCATTAAGAACAGGTTACCTGTGAGCTTTAAGAATCCTCTGAGCAATCGCATCACCGATCTTGTTCCAGACAACTTTGTCATCAGCACAGCTAATAAAAAACTGGTTCTGCAGGAAAAGCAAGCAAAGCTACTGTCAGACACTGCCAGCAACCAACCAAAAATATCTGCATGCGTGCTTTCAGACCAAGAGCAACTAAAGATAGCTGGGTTTATGCACCATTAGAGTGGAGGCTTTTTGAAATTATGATTAAATGATATGTGTGTCTGTGCTTGCTTAGGGAATGAATTAGTCCTTATTAATCACACTCCTTAGAAAGTTCATGTAAAGAGCAACCTAATAAGAGGCAAAAAAAAAAAAAAAAGGAGAAAAAGCATCTCCTTTCAGCCAGCACTGAGTGTCACTCTGACACCAGGGATTGCTGCAGCTGAAGGCTGTGTGAATGAAGAGCTGCCCTGTGAGTGGGAGGTTTGGGCATGCACAGAGGACACTGCAAAGCCACAGAGGGGACAGGAAGACTATTGCACAGACCATAAAAGCTGCTGGCTATTTTGCGAAGAGCCTTATACAGGAGAGGTCTACTTTTTCCCACTTTGTGGTCAGACAGCTGTCAGGATACACAGCCATCAGACTGGCCTGAAAACCACTGAAAGTAAAGGATCTCTAAATGCATAAAACCTTAGGACCAAACTTCCAGAAGTAATGGGCAAGACATGTCCAGAGCATCAGGACCTCCTGCCACTCACCTCTATGTAGATGTAGTGCTTGCTGTTCTCTATCACACTGATGTAGGCTTTGTGGATGGACTCCTCGTGGTATTTAATGCCAGCAGACCAGTCAGCAGCAGAGCGGATCACCTGGAGAGCAAGAGAGAGACCCCTTCAGCTCTGTCCATCCAGGACAGCACCCTGGCATCTAAATTATCCCAGAGGCAAGGCTCTTCCCTGGCACAGCCAAGATTTCACTAAATAAGTGCAACATTTATACTGCGTTTGAAATTATGAGAAAGGACATTCAGAAATACTATTCATGCATGGCAATATTTTGATTAAAAACACAGGAGCACTGTCCTGTTGCTGCACTACTGCTCTCTCCCACCTGAGCAGCTTCAGATGCTTCTTCTTGCTTAAAGTCTTCTGATAAACTACTTTTAAAGCAATCTAAATTTCCAAGCCTTATGGATGTGCACATCCCCATCAGTGATCTCCTGCCCAGCACCAGGGCAGGGTGTTTTTCCCCCAGGGAGACTGTACAGAATCAAACAGTCAGTTTGATAATGCAGGCTGTGCCTTTGTCCTCAGCACTCAAGGTCATTTGTTTCTTCTGCCAAATTCTTGCACAAGCCATCCCATTTATGATCATATGACTTCAAAAAATTTTAGCTGAGCTGCCCACATTTATTTCCTAGTTTTCACTGGAAATCCATTTTTAAAGAAGATTGCTGCAAGATCACCAAGGCACGTCCCACCCATCTGTCCTGCAGTTCTTGGGCCAGAGAGCCAAGCCAACATGAGAAACACCCTCTGTTTGTGCTCTGGGCCAGGCTGAGCAAGCCCCACAGCTGTCAGCATCCTGTCCCCCCAGCCAGAGGTGCTGTAGCACCTCCTGCTCCTGCACTTTGAGTCGAGAGGCAGCCACACTATGCCCCAAGTGATGCTTTCCTAGATGGAAATGTAGTTTGTAATTAAGTGCTGGCAGAGTACGTGCTTGGGAGAATAGTGCTTATTATTAGGCTCTGTCTTTAAACACTATGAAGACAAAAAAATTGAAACAATAGCCTTAAAATATCTCAGTGTAACCATTACACTAGAGCTCAGGGCCAGTCCCACACAGCACAAGATCCAAGGACTGGGGATCTGTGAAATGTATGTTGTCAGTTCCAGAAAAATCCTGGTCTCCTGGGAATCGACCAAACCAATCCTCTTGTCTCCAGACCATCTCTGGAGGTGGCAGTCAGGGCCATTGCTGTTAAACAGCAGATGACTCCCGAGCTAATTCCTTCACCTGGACAGGAGCTTTCTCCCATATATGTTTTCCCCAGTAAAAATTAGGCTGTGCAGCTCTCATATTTGGCAGGAGGGTGCACTCTGCAGTCTCCCAAACTGAGTGTCAGGGTCACAGGGGCTGGAGTGAGGGAGCCAGCCTGAATACAGGGGCTGTCACAGGCTTTAGCAGTCCCAAACAGCTGTCCTTTGCCTTCGTAAGCCTCTGCAAGGCCATGCTGCTCATTCCCAAAGGTTTTTAATCACTCATTTGGTCTACAAAGCCAAGGCTGAGCGTTCCCACTCATCCCAAGCTGAGCACTGTTGAAAACACACTGAGCACCATGGCAGACTGAGATTTTGAACAAAATTCCACCACTGGCATTAATAAGCTGTTACTAGCATTAATAAGAACAGAAAAAACAGCTTTTCTGGGTTGAAAGCAGGTTAATTCTTCCATACGCAGCCTGGATTAGAGCTCACAGCACTTCCACTCTCACCACTGTGGCAATTTGGAACTGCACTTCAGAAAGTGGCAGACTTTAGCTTTCTAATGCCCAAAGACAGATATTCAACTTTTTTTTTTTTTGCTAGTTAGCACTAGAGAGCCATCACTCAGGACCATCCCTTTCCAGCACCATGACTTCCCAGTGCATCATCCACCTGCCCTTCCCTGGATTCCTCCTCACCCCTCCACTAAACTGGCACCCCAGATCACTCCACACCCCAGGCTGCCCCTATTACAGAACCGTCATCTCTCTGCCTCATGCCAGAACAATGTGGCATTGCTAATTCCAAAAAGCTGGCACAGTATCACCCAAAAGGCTTTCATCAGGTACAACCTCAAACCCCCACGCAAAGGAAAGAAAATGTTGGATGGGACAGCAGAATGAGTTTATGATGTTTCATCTTAGACCTCCTCAAAATAAAATTGTTTTTAAAAAGTCTGTAGCCACAGGGACAGGTGAGGAGGTGGCAGGACAATGCCACCAAGGCACCATCCCATGGAGACAAAGCTGTGGCACACACAGACACACAAACCCACATCTGGAAGTTTGCTACACAGCCCTTCCCTTACGACTGATGTTCCTTTTCACAGTTCTGGACACCTCTCTTTCCTGCCAAGGCATTTAAAGGCAGCTGCTTCAAACCCAACCTATTTCCTGGGGAGCAGAGGGCACAAGGTGCCCAGCAGAACACCTCCCATCCAGAGCCAGAGTCTCCATGCTCCTGCCTCTTCCTTCCCTTCCCTCGAGCCTCTCAATAGCTTGTCATCCCTTTAACTTCTCTAACTGATACAAGGGTAATGAATGTGATGTTTGCTGAGGGCTAGTGCCTAAACCCTGAACAATGCAGGGCTCTCACCAGACTTCAAAGAGGTGAGGGCGTCAGCTGCTGCCAGAGCATTAAACTTTCATTGCATTTCCATCAGGAATGGGATGTTGCCTCACCACCTCACATCTTTTGCAATGCTGGCTTTGGCAGATAACTGCAAACTCTGGAGTGGAAATAAGGAGATGGAACAGCGGAAAAAAAAAACGGCACTGCCTTTGGCAAATCTCTGTGACTCTTGCAAGAATCAATGTGCTCTTGCAAAAATCATGTTGTTTATTGCAAGCAAAGCCCCGAAGTTCAGATGAAGGAGGATGAAGAGACCATGCCTGACTCCTTTTTCTCCTTCCCAGTCTGTACCTCCACAGTGTTTCCCACACACACTGCATTCATCCTCCCTGCCCAGGGGAAAGCCCTTGTCAGTGCCCTATCCTCCCAGAAACGCTTTCCTATCCTCTCCTCTCACAGAGGAGAGCAAAACCAGATGGTACAATGAGGTTGGAATCTGTTGCTGACAGGTCAATGGTTTGGGCTTGCAGCAACGTTGCAATCCCCACGGATCCTTTGTCTTTTCCTTTCCTCTGATCTGCCCACAATTGAAGACAGATTTGCAAACAAGGTCAGAAACAAGAAACCCATCAGCCAGGCTTTCCTCAATCACCCCACAGCCAAGGACAGCTTTGGGATGCTGGATTTTATCTTGGGGCAGTAACTTCTGCCTATAAATTCCCTACACAGTACTCAAATGGGGATAACAGGGGTTTGGCTGCAGGCCAGCCAAAGGATTCAAAATTAAGAAGAACAAGAATATTGCTCTAGTTTTTCTGGATAAAAAAAAATGGTTAAAGATTTTAAGATATCTGCTTATTTCTGTGCAGAACTGTATCACTGAGAGGAGATGTGAGCACCTGAGCCCTCTGCTCCAAAATCAATAAACTGGACAGGCAAGAAGTGGATATGCAATACAAATGCTCTTTCCCACCAGTTTTCTCTTATACTGGGAAGGCTGGCACATTTCAAAACAACACATTTGCAGACTAATATAATCTAGTTTTATTTATCTAGCTACATTCAGGCCTATTTTGACAGATGCATAAATAAGAAATGAGCAAGGTAGTTTCAAATGAATAATTTACACGACAAACCTGCTCTCTTTTTGCTGTTTATGGCATCACTGAGAGCAGCCCCTCATTTCCTGGATGCCTCAGTTGTTTGCAATGCCTCAGCAATGTGGTGGCCAGGCTTGTTTTCCAACTGCTCACCCATCACTCAGCACTGCAGCCTGCGGATTCTGCAGTCACCGTTTGAGCTCCATCCTCCTCTCCCACGGCCTGAAGCCCTGAGCCAGCAGCTCTGCAGCTGGACTGAAGAGAAGCTGGATCTAGGTTGTTCTCAGTTTAATTTCTCCTTTGGGAACTGCTTCCAGTTCTGTAATCAGTAGAGCTTAACTTTTTGCTACAGCAAACCCCGTGATTTAGAAGTTGTGGCTTATCTTGCGGTTGAAGTGGGCCCAGGGGACACAAGCCCCATCATTCCATGAGAACAAGATTTCCCAAAAAGCTCATGTCAGACACAGACAGGGAGGCATTTACAGCCACAGGCAGCAGGATGATGCCTGAAGGGGACTATTTCCCAGCAAACTGGGAGCCTTGCTTTGGAGGCTGATGTAAAACACCCCAGACCCCCGACACAAGATCCCTGTGCTGCCCATCCCTCACACCAAGCAGAGAGGAGCAGACAATGTCCTGGCAACCCACAAACCCAGAAAAAAGCTTCTTATTTCACCAAGCTTCCCCAAGCATTGCTGTCATCTAGGCAGACCACTCCTTACAAAGAGCAAAGTCATGCATTTTTCCTGGTTTTGGTCTAACTGCTCTTACTTCATACATCTTTCATCCACACAGACATACAATGGTTTTGCAGCTTCAGCATAACTATTTAGACTTTGTATTCTTCACCAGGTTCCTATTTCTACTGGGTAACAGCAGTATTTGAGTATGTACACTTGATAGACTGGCTTTTAAGCAGAGGTATTTTGGCAATTCTGACTGTGAGACTGATTGTCACAAACCAGACTGTGGAACTGCAGAGGACCCACAGGGTGAAGGGTTGCATAATAAAATGCAGATGAAGTTCAAGGCAGAAAGCAGCAGCCCCAAGACTCCACTTAATGCTGGGCCCTCACTGACCACCACCCGTCTGAGTGAGGCGTCAGAGCCTGGCAGACTGCTCTGAGATCTGAGATAAACACTCAGTGGGTAACCTCAACCCATCAGGCCCTCTCAAATCATAAAGCCCAAATATTAGATATTAGACAAAGAGTGGCAGAAAACAAACCATAAAACCTCACAGCTATGCAAAGTCACGGTGTTCCCACCACTTGAGTACTGCATACACTTTAGTCCTCTTACCTCAAGGGTGGAGACAAATTAATGCCCCTCTAGAGCTGCATTATTCTATTACAATTGAGGATCTGACCACCTAATCTGTGAGTTGAATTAGATAAGAATTTTGCATTTTATAATTCAAGTACAGCAGAGAGTCTGTCAGACATTCAAATTTCCTGGGAGGATGCAAAACAAGTCCTCTGAGGAGCATGAGAGCAGGACACCATCAACACCCACCTGGACTGTGGCAGGAACAGCCTCAGGCACCTGATACTTCAACTCGTTAGCAGTTTGCTGAGATTTTGGCAACAGGAATGGGTAGGACAGGGACCGGTATTTGGGTTTCATAATCTGCACAGGGGGGAAAGGAACAGATAAAGAAAAAATGCTTGGAAAAAATGCTTGTAACAGATAAAGAAAAAATACTTGCAACATATCAGAACACAAAGAGATAAAGCAGATGCCTCCAGAGGGCAGGGGGATGAGGCAAGGCTGTGCTTATCTCCGTGCCCCCAGCAGTGACACCCACACCCACCTTGGTGAAGTTCCAGCGCTGGATGAAGTGCCGGGCCACGTCGCGCGCGGCTCTGCCGTGCACCACGGAGGAGATGTCGTGCCAGGGCATCCTCGGTGTGGTGTATCTGTCAATGAAGTCTGTGGGACAGGGCAGCACGGGTGAACTTCCTCAGACAAAGGACATGAATGTGGAAAAGCACAGTGTCCCCCTCCTCAGACTGAAGTTTCTGGGAGATGGCACCAAGAACGCCCAAAGCAGATGACTCGGACTACAACAGCATAATTGGCCCTAAACCCCTCAAAGGGAGTTTTGCTGCTTTTCCCAGCAGCCAAACCAAACCAGCCTCAATACATCTGGCTTGGAGGCAGGAAAAATATGGTCTGAGACTGAAAAGTGCAGAAGAGAGTTTGGGGGAATGCAGAGACTCCCACTTACCAGCGAAAGGCTTGTCGAGTTGAACCCAATCTTTGAAGACGAAGTTGCAATAGTCTTTTCCGTGCCAGAACCTGGTTTCTCCAAGCAGCTCTCCAACACCTGTCTTCAGGCTGCGGATGGATCCTTTATCTGTCCCAGGCAAACAAAACAAAAACACACTCCAAAGTCATGGCCATCAATTGCACACAGCACTGAGAGACCACAGCCATGGAACAGCTCTGGTGGGACCTGCCAGCCCCAAGCAGCTGAAGCTGGTTTCTCCCTCGTCCTCCTGTTGCTTTCAAGGGGTGTTTGTTAGTATAATTTTCTTCCCTATTTTAGTACTTCTTATACAATCAGGAGAGGTTACATATAGGAGTCTGTTATGGAAATGAAAAGCAGATGCTGAATTTTATCTTGGACTACATCACCCTATAACCATTTGCCTTTCTCCAGTTCAATAACACCTAAATATTCCCATATGGCAGTCCACATCATGTATATCATCTATTTAATATATTTTACAACAACAGCAAACTAATTCCATCTTCTCTGCTAGAGAGTTTATTATTTTGCCTCTCTAGCAGGCTGTATCTCCTCTAATAGAAATAACCTTTATTAACTAGAATGAGATGTTCGTGTTCCCTCATAAAGTATTGTGGGTTTTCCTTAGTTTTATTTTGTTTTTTCCAACTAGCAATGTAATTTTTGATTCAATTTCACACGTTGACCAAATGAACCCTGAATTCCAAACTTGTGTTGATTAAAAACGGCTTTAAATATTCTAAGCAGGGATATTCCTTCCTAACAGGATCCCTGTTCCAGAGCACATATTTTGGTGCAATAAACTTTTTTTCTGGGCTCTTAAAAAAATCCAAAAATGCTGGCCTAGACCATAAACAGTTAACTGATGTTATTTCCTGACCTTGGGAGCAGCCTTCATCTGTGACACCAAATACTAATGCTAATACCTACTGGAAATTCCAGTAAGTTCCCAAATACTAATGTAGTAATCATACAGCATTTCCACGAGCAGAAACCTCCTCCTAACCCAAGCATGCCACCAGGTAACCATAAAAACCCCTGAGCACACAGAAAAACCAACTTTCAATAGACAACAAAACACACACTGGCAGCAGCACGAGACCAGGGGACAAAGCAAGCCCTGCCAGTGCCGCCATGACCCTGCTGAGCCAAACCAAGCCATGCCATGCCATGAGAAATGCCATGCAGCAGGTTTGCACCACAGCTGCCTGGGAAGCTCAAGCTTCTGTGAGAGTCCAGGTGGAGCTGTGGAATCACTGACTCAACGTGGGAATGGGAATTGTGGGACACAGGCCAGCACATGCTCCGTGTGCCACGCTCCAGTGGTTGCACAGTGACTCATGAGTGAGCAAGAATGGCCATGGGGGAGACTGCACATCACCTTCACAAAGACATGGAAATCTTTGTTGCCTGCCACTACTTTGTAACCAATATTTTATAATTGGCAATTAATGCCTTACAGGAAGATGCTGAAGAACTGCTCCTCACTCTGTTCCTGAACACAAAGGCGTCTTGGAAAAGAACCACACTGGGATGGGCCCTTCTAACACCAGCCCAGAGATGGGGACAGCTCAGTGCTCACAACCACCCAACTCCTGTCTCAGCTGAGTGTGCTTTCCTTAGTTTTAATTAGGGTCCAAAATGGGGACCCAAGTCTTGGTCCAAACATAGGACTGGCAGCAGCCACTCTGCTGTTTCCTCTCTCTGTTTGCATGACTTCTTGCATCAGGCTTACTTTAAAAATATCCAATACAGAACTTCCCAGTTCCAGTAACAGCTCTTTCCTTTACAGGATGAGAGCTGCTGAAATCATCACATACCAGAATCATAACTATTTCTGCAACTGTTCCCTGCTGTCATTATGCAATTTTTTTGTTTGCTCATTTGAGTTTTTTTTTATTTTGGGTTTGTTGTTGTTGTTTTGGGGGTTTTAATTGTTAATTTATTTCTGCTGCAGTATTTGTAGTTTCTGGAGAAGCCTCTCCTGCCAGGATGCCCGCAAAGGAAGGATAAGGATGCTGGGAGAACAACAAGCAGCGAAGGCTGATCCTGGCACCCAACCTCACTCTCACCATAATTATAATGCGAAAACATCAGCAGCTAAAGCCTGAAGGGGTCCACAGCTCTGCCTTCCTCCACTTACCCTCCCGAGGCTCAGTGAGCCCCTGTTTGGATTCACTGTGGTGATGGAACATTTTCAGATGGGGCCTTAAACTCTGGATTATATTCGGTTGGCTCCTAGTGGAGTTAGAATAACCTGCAGAAAATCAAGATGCTCTATTCACGGCAAAAACACACATCCACCTCTGCCATCCTGGTGCCTGCTCCTGTCTGAAGACAAGAGCCTGAGAGGAGTTCAAACCAGACATCAGTTTGCTGAAACTATGAGTGACTGCCAGGCAAAGGACCAAATTCAGGGCCCAGCTGGTTTTAACTCAAACAGATGTAATGAAGTAAAAAGCCAGGGCTGTGTCCTGAGTTCACTACAACCAAGATCTCCACAAGGAGCCAGAGGCAAGAGTAAGATCTGCAGGGAGGGATGGAAATTCCAGTAAGTTCCCACACCTTCAGGAGTTGAGAATTTCATGCTGGAACGATTGCCAAGCTGATCCTTGTAATTTTAGCGTTAAAGTTATCTTTAATGTCAGGAATTAAAAGCTGCATTTAAATATTCAACAGTTGAACAGACTTTCCTCTCTAGTAAGTGGGTAAATTTGGAATATTTCCATTTAAGTGAACTTATTTAAAACCTTGCATTTAACACTAGTCTATGAAAGGGGATAATCCCATTCAGAAATTATTTGCTTGTTATAATAAATTCAAGTTGAAAAATGAAGGATTCAATTGTCTCTTGCAGGAACAAAAACTTTCCAACAACACAAACATTAAGAATCACATACACTATATCACATCATCTGACAGCTCATAAAAATTGCTAATTAGTGAAATAAAAAATCCACAAAAAACCTTTCTTCTCTATTTTGCAGTGACACAAATTTACATGTTGACTACACATAGCTATTATTCTGATAGTTAGGTAACTTGTCAACTTTCCTTCCGTACAAAGAACACACTGCCCTAGAAATCATGTGAATGTGCACATACACCCACCCATTCACCCCCACACATCCTTTGTATACATTATTTAGTTGAACATCACTTACTTGACTCACTGTCGATGCTGCTGACGCTGTCAGCGTGGTGAATGCCGTGCTTGTGCAGGTGCTTGTAAATACTGAACCTTGAAAACTTCTTGGGTTTTCCTATTCCTTTCATTTTTGATGTGTCTGGTGCATCATCAGCATTTCTCTCAAACAAGTGGCTCTCTGGGGCCAGAGGTTGAGGCTGTGGTGGGACACGTTCAGTCAACTCTGCTGCAGACTTAGAAGACACAAGACATGACTGCAGGTCAGGTATGAAGAGGTTTTCCCCTTTAACTACAGATTCTCATGCAGATCAGTGCTCAGAAACACCACAAGCCAAATTTTACTCTGTGACAGACACACTGTGGTGGGAACTAGGTATGCTTACTGGGGAGAGCCTGTACTGAGGGGGCACTTGCCAAGAAAGCCTAGTAATATTAGCAGCATTTGATTCCATAAATTTACTCTGGATTATTACTCCCCTTGAAATTCTCATCAACCTAGACCTCTCAAATTTTGAGAGACATGGGGTTGCATACAGACCCAGATTAGCAGAAAGCTCAGAAATAAGGCAGCTGTTGAGGGCACAAATAATGAAAATTTCAGAGCATTCTGCAAGTTCTTAGTTAAGTTTTGTTAACTAAAACTAAAACTTAAGTTTTGTTAAAAAAAGAGAGGCTTCTCAGAAAAGTTGTGGATGCCCCATGCCTGGAATCAAGGCCAGATTAGACAGCACATGGACCAACCTGGTGTAGTGGAAGGTGTCCCTGCCCATGACGGGGGTAGGAACAACATGATCTTTAAGATCCCTTCAAACCCAAACCATTCTAAGATTCTATGATTTGAAGAACACAGACTTCAAATTGTGGCTGCTGTTCCAATCTCCAGGGGAAACCCAGCTCTCTTATCCCTATGCTCTACCAAGGGCTGGCCACCACCCAGCCCTAAAGAGCCATTTGCCGCTTAGATCCTTCCTCCTTCTCGTCACTTGTCATTACAGCTCCAAAACCCAACAGCAGAGGACAAAACCCATTCACCCCAGCCCTGGCTGGCCATGGCCAGCAGCTGGACCCAGCCCACTTACTGCCAGGTTGGCTGTGGACACGGACTTGACGGCGGTGGCGCGTTTGACGCTGCCCACGTCGGTCAGGCGGTGCTCGTCGTCGTCCCAGCGCCCGTATGCCAGGTCAATGCCACCCACAAATGCCACTGACTGGTCCACGATCACCAGCTTCTCGTGGTGGGCCCACAGGTACACGGAGGAGGACACGTGGTCTGGGTGTCTCATCACCTGGGGAGGAAACCAGCAGTCGAGCTCAGCAGCGTCGACAAATTTAATTCCTGTCAAGCGAAGAGGTGTCTGGCCCTTTTTTGGCTGCTTGGGATGATGGGGAAATGCTGGAGTTGTTAATGGATGCATCCACCCCATAGCTGGGGTCAGCCATACGGCAGGCAGGTGTTTCCCCAGGATGCAGGAATCCCAAGCAGCAATGGTTACTGGTATTGGGATAGGTCACCCTTAAAACAGCTTCGTAAGAGGACCACAGTCAAAGAAACTGCTGCAGTTGAGCTGTAATAGCTGAGCTTTCAAACACAGAGCCTGCTCTGAAAGAAAACAACATATTGGTGATCTGAGCCACTTCTTTGGTTGTTGCCACCACACAAGTGAAATGAGATGTCGGGTGGTTTTTCTCCCCACTTAAATTCAAGTTGTTTAGCATTTGTTTAGGAGTTTATTTTTGACAAGTGTTTATGGAACCCTAATTTCTATATCTAAGCTCTGAGTTATATTTTTTATGTTAGAGCCATTAGATCAGATTCCTGGAGAAAAGGCTAGTGAATTGCACCTGGCTGCTCCAAAAACCTGTGACACAGCTTGTGTATATTGTCCAGTTTTGCTGCAAGGATGATGAACGGATGCTTCCCTTCACTGTGACAACTGATGAAGTGAAAATAAATCAATTATTCTAGATTAACAAGTATCTTACTGCTCATTAAGGTATATGTGTCTCTAAGAGACTGAAACTAGCCTATCTACTGGTTTGTCTGCCACAACTGATTTTCTGCTTGGTGCCAGTAGAGCAGCATAACAGCACAGGACAGTGCAATGCTGTTCTTCTGTGATGGGATTGTTAACACCCAGTGCTGACTCTCATCATTCACATTTGAGCAGAAATGCTGAAATGAGACAACGTTCTCAAATTGTAATTTTCCATCTGATGTGACCCCATTAACTTGTCACATGAAATAGGCTTCTTGTGAATTAAGACGAACAGTTGCTTTGGTAAATCTAAACTAAGCAATTTCATGTTCCATTAGAACCCAAAGAAATGAAGTTGCTGGATGTGCCAGTTACTATAAGGGCGTGTCTTGTCAGACTATTCCCACTGCAATGGTGGGAAACACTCCTGAATTTGCAGCTCCCACCCAAATACACCAGGGTCACCACCAGTCATCAAGAACAAATGAATGCAAACACTCTCCACACAGCTCTGTTACCTTGATGTTTGGATGGAGGTGCATGAGCGTCCTCTTGCTGTATTCACTGTTGATCCCCAGGGCAAGCTCCACCTCTTTGTACAGCATAACAAAAATTCTCACTCCTTGTTGCTGTCAGAAATAAAAAGGAATGCAAGCACATCAATGGATTCCACTCGTTTCTGAAGGGAGGAAAAGCTAAGAGGCAGGAAACGTGTTGTGTCTGCTGATGGAAATGCTGACTGATGTTACTTGTTCTTGATTATGCTCTCCTAGATCCACCATGGGGACCTCACAGCCGGGAAAGACCTGCTTGCTTGGGAAAGCTCTCCAGCTTTCTGAGAAAGGCTCAGTACCTGGGTTTGTGTAGGTTTTGTTGTTTTTTGTTTGAGCTGTTACAGGGCCCATCCACAGGTCATTCCTACAGCAGCTCCTTTTACACACCCTTTTTGCAAACATTATTCACTCCAGTCATATTTGTCCACTACAGTTCAGTGTTCTGCTGCTTTGTGCTGCCCTGAGGGTTGCTCACAGGCATCCTGAAGGGGATGTTACCAACTCAACACCAGCAAAGAGGTTATTTCAGCTGGTAGAGCTAAACAAGCTCCTGGAATACACTGGGAAGTGCTGAAAACATGGTGCTTTTTGTGACCAGCATTGTATCTGTGGCAGGGTTTCTACAAACTCTTGTTAAAGCACTTTGAAAAGTGCCAAGTACCTCCCAAGCCTTGGCAAATACTGGTCACACACTGGGACACCTCCGCTTCCCATAAATCAGCATGCATTAAAAGCTTGCACTAGAGTTTGACAGCTTAAACTTGGAACCTAAACCTCCCACAGCCTTTTGAATCCCTATTCCCATAAAGCTGCTACCAATAGTTTAGGCAATCTCCAAATTGTGGACAATATTCTGCTCTCCACTGCACCCAGGGGAGTCCAAGGCAGCACTGCACACACAGAAAGGACAGCCTAACTCCTACACCTTGACACCAGCTGGCTGACTGTCCTGTCAAGTCAAAACAAGAGCAAGCATTTCCAGGGACTAACCTCACTCTCCTCATCACTCTTACAATGTTTTTGTGGCTGTAAGAAAATCCATTCAGTGTGACAAGAAGAAGCCAAATTCCCGCTTTGAGTGAGTGATGCCTTGTGGCCAGTTTATTTTTGGCAGAAAATAAGAGTAATTCCAAATCAACAACAGACAGACACAAAGCTCTCAGTTTTTATCTAGGTAGGAGGAGAGGTGAGAACTGTGATGACAACTGAAGGGGAAAGAGTCAAAGACTATTTTGGCATGTCACAGAATGGTTTGGGTTGGAAGGGAACTTCAAGACCATTTCATTCCACCCCCCAGCCACTTTCACTGGACCAGGTTGCTCAAAATTCTATCCAACCTGGCCTTGAAAAATTCCAGGGATGGAGCACTCATGATTTCTCAGGCACCCTGTGCCAGGGCCTCACCACCCTCACAGGGAAGAACTTCTTCCTAATATCTAATCCAATCTAATCTTTTTAGTTTAAAGTCCGTGGACTTTAAACTAAAAAGACACATTGACTTCTACCCTTCTACTACAGCAGGAGTTCAAGACAGGAGTAAACCTTGTGATCACTGCTGATATGGGCAAGCTCTTTTTAGTGCCAATGTTATCATAGGGTATGTGAACAGCTGGAGCACAGCCCACACTCATAAATGTACCACAAAGTGCTCAGCCTTCCCTGTATCTCTAGACCACATAAATCACAAGGAAAGCAGCAGGACCCCACTAGAGACTGGGGCAGTTGTAAAGCAAAGCCAAAGTTGACCCAAACTGGGACAATCAGAAGATCCACCCTTCTGCCTCTGAGCTCTTCCACACCCAATCGAGGGGAACAAATCAAAATACTTGGTTTTCCAAGGCCATCTGAGGCTTTAACTCATCTCTACTAAAATGAATGGTGGAAGTGCTCCAGCCCCAGTATGACCCCCTGGCTGGGTGGTGCAGGGTGAAGGGTGCAGCTGGAGCTCACTTACTGCTTTCCTCTTGAGGATGCAGTCCAGTCGCCAGCGGTTCCCTTCCACCACCGGTCTCTTCATGAAGATTTCTGGGCTCAGCCTAAGAAAATAAAGATATATAAAAAACACAGCAGATGTAGCCTGCAAACAAAGCACTGGCCTAAATAACCAACTTGGGAAGCAAAGGAATTGAAGTTTAAATAAAGTGGATGTGAAAGCTCATGTCCCAGAGTGATGCATTCTCCAATATCCTGCTCTTTTTTCTTTAATAACTGAGCATTACAGAGGGCAGGGGACATGTCCAGCACATTCATCTTCGTATTCAACAACCCATGAGACCAGGCAGAACAGCGATGTATAAATAGGGAAATTCAGACTCTATCTGTGAAAGAAAGAGGCAACAAAAGAAAACCCCAAGGTAGTTTTGAAAGAAATATGTAGACATAAAAAAATAAGTAAGATTGGGATTTCAGTTCTGCTGGCACTTGAGCTATCTGAACAGATTTCTGCTGAATTTTCCTTGCTGCCTATAGATAAAGCAATAAGATCTCTCAACAGGACATTTTATCGCTTCAAGGATTATGAGAAATAGTTAAGCAATCTTCTCTAACTCCTGCACAGTAATGTAACAAAATTTCATTCCTTTACTCTTGTACCAAGCAACTTGGGCCTAAATAAAGCATTTTGCTACATCCTATTATTATCTTGTACTCCAAGTTTCAGGATTCCATGATACCGTAACCATTGTCTGAATAAAACACTAAGTGAGAGACAAAGGTTCTTAATGGGATGCTCTTGAATTGCCACCTGATGTTGCATACAGGTCTCTAGGAGCATTAGGTTTAACTGTGGTTATGGCAGGAAACAGATTTACCCCTCTAAATGCTAACATGGTATGTAGTTTCCTCATAATAATTTCCTCCTAGAAACTCTCCTCCCAGTTCCCAGACCAGCCAGAGGTTCATTTCACAGACAGAGAAAGAGGAGCACAGAGATGTGCCCAAGGTGAACAGGAAATCTGAGTATTGTCTTGGAAGCCTCCCATGCCCATGGTCCAGGCTGGCTCAGGCAAGACAGGGGCAGCCACAACCAGCACCCACCCAAGAACCTGCCAGCCTTTGAGAACACCCTTTTACTGCCATACACCAGAGCACTGCATAAACACACAAACAAGGTAATAAATGGACGGATCCAGGCCCTTTGACAGGCACACAGCTCAAAGAGGGCAATAAAACTCCCATTCCCCCCTTATCTGGCCCACTGGAGACCACAGGACACACCCACAACATGCTCTCATTGCTGGCATGAGGCTTCCCAAAGCAGCGAGCTGAAAGGAGGAACCCATGCAGGATCCCATGGCAAGAGCACTGCTGAGCATCCCTGATCTCTGTTATACTGAAAGACACCCAGACCCCTCAGGTTTGCAGTGATTCACACTCCTGAGGATCCCCTCAAGCTACCACATTTTGCAGTTCAGGTGGTGCCTCCGTGCAGTTTCAGGCATTTCCACGGAGGGAGACAACCAAGCTGTTGATCTGAAGCGTGTGCTTTTGCTGCCAGCCCTCCTGAAAAGGCCTTTGAATACAACACAAGGAGAGGTTTGGGTGTGCTGCCAAACCATCTGGCTGCAGGGCTAGCTGCCATACTGTAGGGCCCCGAACAGTGCCGCATTGTCGGGAGCGTCCCCGGGGAGACAGCTGGGCAACACCCAAACGTGTCAGTACGAACCACCAATCTGTGATGAAAATTTCCTCCTTAGCAGCTTCCATGGCGTTTGCGACGTCTTCAAAGTACCCCTTGGCATTGACATACCTGCAAAAGCAGAGTGCACAGCTATGCCTCCTCCCCTTCATTAAACAAAGTACACAGCTGAAGAGCGATGGGGTTCTCTGTTAATAACATTTACATTCTCTTCTCTAAAGAAAACACAATCCTAATTTCCAGAATCAGGAAAATACACAGGGTGAATTTAATGCTGCTATCATCAACATGATGAAATAGCACAATAAGGGAATATTAAGTGCCCCCTGGCACTTCTGCCAACTCCACACAGTATTCCTGGGCTCTGCTTGACATGCAAGCCAGGGTTGTCATCCTCAGGAAAGGATGATGGAATGGTGCCTCCCTTGATTTATGGACAGTACTCAGGCAGAGGTTGTTGCAAGGCAGACATTGCAAGGAAAGCACTGGTCTGCTTCTAGGCTTCCAGTTAGAATCCAGATTTTAAGGCACTTCTGGGAACAGACTAGTGCAGTCAGGTTATACTGGGGCAGAAGGATTTATCAAGGACTGCTATGTGCATAAAGCCCAGTCACCTTCCAACTATACCCAGATCTGCATTTGTTGATTCCCTTTTCTTCTCTTTATCTTTACAATGAGAAATACCCAACACATTTGAAAGCAAACAGAACTTGATGCTACAAAACGTGACGAGACGCAAAGCTCCCGCCACCAGCACGATGTGAAGAAAGCCTCTTTTTTTTTTTTTTGCAACTTTTTAAATTATCAGCAACGCCCAGAGCTACCAAAGGCTTCCAGCTCTGTCCAGCAGAGCTGGGGTGCTGAGAGCAGGCAACAGGTTCTCACCACTTGGCCAGGGTGTTCTCCTGCACGGCCGCGTAGGAGCCGAAGCGATGCTCCGTCAGAAAGTCCTTGCCGTGTTTCCGGATGAACTCGTCTATGCCCTGCCTCCACCACTGGGCATGTCTGTAGCTGTTACACTTCAGAATCAGTGACCTGTAAGAACACACGACACACAGGGCAGGAGGCTGAAGCCATTTCCATTTAATTGGGCTGCTCCTCGCTGCCTGTCCATGTTGGTAAATGTGTTTGTATCAGTCATATTTTATTTACACAAAAAGTAGGGACTTCGCTGTTTTGTTTGCAAAAGAATGCACAGCACTGAGCTGCTCTGAGTGACTAACAGTATTGCACTGCCAAGCATAAAAAACCACCCATGTTTAAATTATTAGCACCAGCTTAACTTGGAGTTGGAGCCAGCTAATGTTGTATTTTTTAAGAGATTAATTTATACTGTGTGCTAACATAAAAACATTAAATATCTCTTTATCCCCCACTAGCATGTCTTTTGAGTAATACTCCATTGGGATGCAGAAGGAAACATCCCTGCTTGCAGCATAAAGAGAACAGAGTGCCTAAAAAATTACCTAAGCAATTGCTGCCAAATCGGACTGTGCATCTCAGCATGCCCTGTGCCCCCAGGCCCCAGCAATAACCACAGGGATGGACAAACAGAGGCTCCAAACGCCTCATTAAGACATGGGAAATGATCAGCATTAGGGCCAAATCCCCAGCAGGGGTGAGCACACCAGCAGCAGGCACCCAGCCTTGTTAACCCCTCCTGCAGAGCAGCATCGATTCCTCCTTAAAAAAGCAAAAGCAAACCAAAAAGAAATAAACAAAGTGGTTTTCTTACCTGGAGAGATTGTCAATCTGCAACCCGTATTTTGTTTCTGTTTCTTTCTGGCCTATCTTGATGTTGAATTCCTTATCTACCAGCAGGACAAAGGAAATGGCCCCTGAATCAGGCTTCATGTACATCAGGAATGAATCCTTCACCACCAGCCACCTGTACAGACACAGCAACCTGGATTTCACACCCATGCCAGGCCTCAAAACATGAGCCACGAAAAGAGCTAATAAAATGGAAAAGTGCTTCTTCAAAACAAGTGCAAATTATTTATCAAAGACACCTACTAAATGGTAAAAGTTATTCTCAAGAGTTAGACCAGGCAGTGTTTTCTTTTTTTTTTTTTTGACCAGCAAAGTGCCTATTTTATGAACTTGGGTAATGAGTTTTAATTCAATATAGGACTTCAGGAATTATTTACATAACTCCTTTTTACAGTAGTCTTTAAAAATACAGGTTCCCTTGTTTAATAAAACACAAGAACATTCCTGATCATAAACCTCTCAGCACAAGGCAAGGTGCAACAAGTATTCCTCCATCCTTGATTTTTATTCATCTTGCATGCTATATGGGAATTATCTGACATTTCTACCGTTAATTCTGATGCTAGGATCACTTTCACTCCTATCAAAATATATGAACAAGGCATTTTGGAAAGCTTTTATTGCCAAGCAACAGGCACCCTGTTAGAAACACATGAGGAGGGATGACCGGCAGGTTTTACATAAATACTGTAGCCTGAAGGCAACTCTGGGAAAAAAACACATTTTTTACTGTGAATGGCATTTCTAATTTTTTCTCCCCCTGCAGCGTAGCTGGGGTAACCAGCCCCCTCTGTCCCACACAGGTCTCCATCACCAGGCCTTCGCCTCATTCTTCTGCACACTCAGAAAGGCACAAAGCAGCACAAAACACTGCAAAAATCTGTTCATTCTTGTATCTTTAGTAACAGCCTCAGCTCCTCATCTACTCCCCATAATTTTTTATTAGATCCCATAATTTTTTTCTTGTTTTCAGGGCCCTGACAGAGTTACCTGCCATCACCTCTCACTTGGTGCCAAAATACCTCCCCTCTCTCTCTGGCCCATAATTTCACTCTTAAACATCCCACAGGGCATATTTCCAAGTATTCTCCCTTGTGTTTTTGCCAGGCAGCTCTACATGCCTGAGTCCTGCCTGTGCCCATTCACAGCTTCACCCCACTATCCTCCTCCATGTCCTAAAAGCCTTCCTTTAAATAACTCTCTCTGGGAAATATTACTGTTATTTGCTTATTTATTAATGCACAAACTGTCAGTCCCAGAGGGCCAAGATGGGAATTTAGTGTCCCACTTGTGATATTCTGCACACAATCCTACTCAAACACTTCTCCCACCCCTTTTTTAGGCTCTAAAGGGAAATGGAGATCCAGCAGAGCTGGATCAGAGCTGTCCCCACTACAGCTTGGGTAACACAAGGAAGGGTTAACTGAGGAGTATCAAGAGGAAAAGGCATTTTTTCCATAAAAAAGAAAAAGAATTGGTGATGATTTAATGATTTGACCAGAAGGAAGGGCACATCTTTATCTCCTTGTGCCTCATTATAAAGATCTTCTGTAAAATTAAATTAAGAAACGTTGGAAAGACTGTGCAGAAATAGGACCTTTTCTTCACAGGAGTGCGGAAAGGTTTTGTTGGAAAACAGAATTATTAAAAATAAAACTAATGACAGCCCGTGGGTGATGCTAAAACCCAAAGGTGCATAATACCTGTGGAAGCTCCATCGACCAAGAAATTGCTGCTGTAAAGCAAACATGGGCTATTTGGATTTTCAGATGGAAATATTTGCCTGGGAAGGGCACGCTCCAGGAAATACACCCTGCATTTTTTGGATGCTGGCTGGTAACACAGGTACTCCCCCACAGCACACGTCTCCCTGTGCTGCAGCCCCAGGCAACATAGAGGGTAAAAGGATGGGAACAGCAAATGATGGCTGTCTGCAACAGGGAGGGACACGGGGACAGGAGAAAACATTTGGATTCAATACCTGCAGTAATAAGCAAGAGGCAATGTATTTAATGCCAAGGTTAATTGCAATAAACAGGCTCCTTAGTGTTGCAGGTCACATCTGATTTGATCCCAACCTGAAGCAGTCCAAAGAGTACTTCAATTAATTGATTTTCGTTTTGTAAATTGAGGAAGAGAAGCCCTGAAAATCAGGCTGAAATCTGCCTGGAGCAAGTCACCAGTCCCATTTCCCCCAGAAGGCACAGAGCCACCCATGGTCCTGCAGCAGGGAAAGCTGGGCACAGTCTGGGAGGTCACTGCCATTTCTGTCAGCTCTAGGAAAGCCCAGATTTTCTCTGGAGTAACGTGGCCCTTCTGTGAACTCCAAAGCAGAAGAAAAAACCCACCACACAGAAAGGTGAGGCAGGAAATAACCCACAGGCCCTTTCAACCTGAATATTTGTGGCTTTCATTAAAAAAGCTAGATTGCCTCCCACAGATTTTTGAGGAGAAGAAGAAAAAAGGGGATTTTTGTGTGCCCAGGGAGCACCCCCAGCTCTGCCCCCCCCAGCAGTACCTTTTGGACCAGCGGTAGCACATCCTCCCTTGGCCACAGCAGTTCAGGCCAGGAATGCGGTGGCCCCCGGAGCGCTTCATGATGAACCCTTCTCTGCAAGGACAGCAACAAGGTCAGGCTGGGGATGTGGCTCACTTGGAGGTGCAAGGGGGATTTGGGGGAGGTGCTTGCTGAACCCCCAGCCTTTGTACCTAGGGCTGGCTCCTATCACCTCCAACTGTGCCCAAGCAGCCTCTGTGCCGTGCCCTGAAGGGCAAAAATACCCTTCCCCCGAAGAAATTAATGGAGTTTTAAGAAGCACAGGGTCCTGGATTATAGCACAGGAAGCAGAAAATTACGTGGCTCAACAGGCTGCAGGGAGGGAAGGATGGAAACCCTGTAAGTGCTGTGTCTCACAAAGCAGCCCAGTCTCAGAATCATTTCTCCAAATTGTAGCATTTCTGTCTGAACAGTAATAATTTTTCACATCTAGATGGCAAAATATTCCCCAGACAGTTATGGTGAGGAAGGAAAGCTATTAATTTTAACAGTATTTATGTATAAAGCCATGCTCTTAGTGAATCATAACTCACAAAGACACAGCTCACAACTCACATGCCCTTCGGTCCCAGGTCGTGGATGAATGACAGCTGGCTTACTCCAACAAACTCCATCTGCGAAAGAAAAAGAGATTCCCCCATCTTTGTAACTCTGAAATCCACAACATTTTTTGCTTTATCACAGTGACTTGCCATAAAGACCTACAGAACATTCTGATCAGGTGCTACCCACCATCACTTAAGCATCTTCAAGAAGACCGAGGAAAGTAGTTTGGTTGAGTTTTCTGTTTATTTATTTTAGACGTACTTTGGAGAACACGTTTCAGGACAATTAAGCTCCAATGTTATCACAGAGACTCCCTAATATTCTCCCTCCTGGATCTTTGGCTGAAACAAGGACTCAAGTTTGACACTGTTTGGGGGGGTCTGTGAATCTTGGCTGGCTGCCTGAATCTTCTCCTCCCTCCAGGGACGCTCACAGAAAGAGTGGAAAGGGAATGAGAACACGTGTCCAGAGCTGGGAACACCCTTTAAGCCCCCTACCCCATGGAGACACCACATGAATGTTCTACCCCACAACCTATGAGCATCCTCCAATGCCAGTGCAGCAGATCAGTGCTGGACACACATCACTGCCCATCTAGTTCCAGGAACCAATAAAACCCACAGGAAAGCCACAGTGGGGCAGGAGGAGAGTAAGTTCAAGTCCCAAAGTCAAGGAACTTGCCTCCTCAGTGCTCCTCCTGCTTCAGCAGGGATTGCAGGGAACATAACAGCGAGCAAAGCCAGTGAGAAAGCTCAGCACGATTACGTTCACCTCTAAAAATAGGACACTGGGCAATTTCGACCCAGCAGGCTTTTCTTGGCACAGCAAGACATTCCTGGCAGTTGGCTGGATATCAGCCCTGGGCCCCTTTAGCAGGGAGAAACATTCTCCCAGGGTGTCCTGTGCAGGACAGGGCTGGGGCAGGCACAGCTCTCAGAAGGAGTCACCTCACACAGCAGAACCTTTCTGCACCCAAGCACTTCTAATTTATTGTCACATAAAGCTGCCCAAGTGCAGAAGGGTACTCAGGGCAGGTGTCACTGTCCCTTTGGCCAGGCAGGAAGCCAGAGGGAACCTCTAACAGCACATTTTGGGAATGAGCCCTGCTGGAGCAGCAGTCCAGGGCTCAGCCCATGTTCCTGATCACAGGTGGGACAGGAGGCAGCCTTGGTACCAGCTGCAGGATATCTCCACCCATACCCACAGCAAATCCAAGGAAATGCTTTCTCTTCTCAAGGGAAGGGCCCCTGTCATCTCTCTGGCAAACCAGCCTCAGGGCCCTCATCAACAAAATCCAATTTTACACAGGAATTGCATGGGTGTATCCACAAGTCTCAGAGACATTTTCAGACAGCAAGTATAACAAAAAGCATCAGCAAATTTGGGGTCAGTCTATCTTGCCATTGTGATGAGGTTAGCATAGGCTCCCTTCCCAGGACCATCATTTTTTCCCAGAAAACAGCAATGAAGTATGCTGGGATGAAATCTTTCCATCTCCTCATGCTCAGCTGCTCCTGGGATCTTCCCAAACTTCTCATATCAGCCAAAGCCATGGAAAAGAACAAAAGACACTACAGCTTTCCTCTGAGTATCTCAAGGACATAAAGTAACCTCTATGCAGCTGAGGCAAATTGAATACTTTGATTTTAGGGTGATTTCAGCCTGTTTCAGAAAGAGGTTAGAACAAGTCATTCCATGCTATTTTTCTAACCATCTTCCTCTCTCTGTTCTCCCTACATGTTCTGGAAAAGAACCAGGTATGACCTATGAATGTTTCAGCTGTTTTTGCAGTGACAGAGCAGGGTGGGAAGCACCTGAAAAAATTGATTGTACCCTACAAGCCCTTATCAGAGGTCCCAAGCAAATTCGCAGGCCAGTTCTTTGTCTGGATCCCATTTTAACTTCTTCATGGCATTTCCTATCAGGCAAATCAGAAGCCCAGACATCTCTCTCACAGTGGGCACACGCACAAAAAAGCATATAAATGTCAAAACCCTTTGAAAATGCTGGCTGGAACCAGAAAGCTGGCAGGAATTTGAGGAGCACTGCATGCAGAGAAATAATTGCCCTCAAAGAAGCAAAAAGGAAAACCAAGAGGAGAAATTACTTGCAGAAACAGAACTACCACTACATAAAAGAGAAAGAAAGATTGTCTGGCAGCACAGCAACCTCCTCTTCAGCCAAGCAGTCTTTGGAACAGCAATGACAGGAGCCCATCCAACACATTGATCAAAAAAAACCCCATTAAATAAATTCCTACAGTTAAAAGGAAAATTCCTCAGCGTAGTGCAAAACATCTGATGGAATGATTTATTGTTACAATTGGCTATTTTTACTGTCACAATGCCTCATCCAAGGTACTTGTCACTCACAGAGAGGCTGGGAGAGGCAGGCAGGGCAGCCAGGAGCTTTCATCTCAGTCACATCAGAATTCCTGCACTGCCCAGCTGCCTCCCTGGGATCTGGCAACCTGCTCTGGTTTCAGAGTGACCCGCAGCAGGATGGTTTTGGTATGAGATATGGGCCTGGAGAATGCAGCTTCAATGACATTGTTGTGGCAATGAAAAGAAAAATAAAAAGGCAGACAGGAGTGATGGGCTGCAGGAGGATGGGCTATGTGAGAACCAGCTGCAAGGTGTTCAAACCATCCTGTCCTGTCAGCAATGTGGAGCATGCGTGATTTACGTGAGTAAAAATTTCATAGACCGTCTGCATTTCAGACAGGATTCAGCTCTTCCATGCAGTATTTTTAAAGCTTTTACTCTTGTTTTAGTGGGTTCAAAAACACGTCAAAAGCTGATTAGCACTGGTCACTAGCAGTAAAATGGAATCACACACTCTTCAGAATATTATTCAGCACAATTTCTCATACAAAATAAAATTTGCTTATACAAAATAAAAATTTATAAAAAACCTACATGTGCTGCATTTCAAATGCAATAGCTAAAAATACAGCTGGGTTGGGTGGCGACCTCCACAAAGGTCTGCACATCTAAGGGATGTATCAGAGGCAAACCAGTGGCCACTCTCACATCTCAGCTGTTCTTACACTGTGTTGCTTTCACTTAAGATGAGGTTTTTTCTCTCTCTAAAGTTCATGCAAAACATTATACACATACACCCACTACAATCAAATCTTATTTTCCATTTTGCTTGAGCATCTTTTAAGTACGGGAGCTTGTACAAAAGGCCAATTAATAAAGTTTCTATACAGAATCCAATTAAGCCTCAACATTTTGAGGCTATACTCATCCAATTTCCAATTTTCAGAAAAAAAAAGTGTGAACAGTTAACACACTGAGATTCCCACAACATTCATTTTAACAGTAATTGTCTTGAAGCGCTTCAGCCCAAAAGTACTATAAAAAGGTTTTGGAAAGAAGAATAAGACATGAGATTTAATCACATAAATCAAATAACTAAAAAACCCCAATAAATTATTAAATATAAAAAGCTAGAGGATGTACAACCTCTTCAATGCCATATAGTCCCTGTGGACCTGATCCTTAACCCAACCAGACTTCAGGTCTGCAAAACCACAAGCTTGACTTGCAGACTCGACTGTCTCAGTGCATGGCACATCCTCCAGATAATGTATAAAGCAGTTTGCTCTCACTGGCAAATAATAAATTAACCACAAGTGCAAAATAAAAGACGTAAAAAGGCAAATCCATTACATTGTGCAGCTCAGAATTAAAAAACATCTCCTCAGAGATGCTACTGACCCAAGCAGGCTCTTCACAATGACCAAAGGTTACACTCCAGGCAGGTCTCAGCTTGCCTTTGCAACTCCATGACCAATTTACAAAGAGTTCCTGACTTTAAAAAAGTCCTCAGTGCATGGATTTGATGAGAGGAACACAAAGGAGTCCAAATGTGCTCCAAGATTAAGACAGTTACAGCATTTGCCAGCGTCCGGGCAAAAGACTTCTCAACCACAGGAAGAGCAAAGTCCTTATTTTGTTCTCAGAAGGACAAATACAGTCCCAGGAAAAGTGCCAGAAATCTTCACTTAGGTCTCATCTGAGAATGGTGGGGGTTGTTTGGGTGTTTTAAAGGAAGCACTTCCTTCCCTGTGCTTTTTTCCAGCATTGCCTGCAGGACCCGCGCCACCACCACAGGCAGCAAGTCCTCCCTGAAAACACTTCTCTGCAGCCAAAACCAGTGAAAGCCAACAATAAACTGAGAATTTATGTGCAAAGGGACATCTGGCTCTGAGGGCTGGGGACAGAAGGGCGATTCAACCCAGGAAGGAGCACCCCACAGCTGCCTGGGAAGGCCGGGCCGCCGTCTCCTCCCCTGGCCCCCACCGTGCAGCCCATCTCAAATCAAACCACAGCCTGGCCAAAGCATCACCCACGTTCTCATAGGAGCAGAAATGTTCCAAAATATTTGAAAAAGGCAACGCCTGCCTAAAAGAGACAAGATGATCCACACACTGTAAAATAACTCTCCCCCGCTCTGCATATGCTGCTGATCAAATTTGCCAAGTTATCCCCATCTTGCTTCTAGAACAAAAGATGGCTCTTTTCCACATGCAGACTAACACAGCTCTTCACTGCACTGGAATTAAGCTCCATGGCCTGTCCCCTACAGAAGCACACTAAGGAATGCAGCTTCCTCAGCCTCAGCCTGAAAATTTCTTGCCATCCAGAGCACAATGGCCAATCCCAATGGGCACTTTGTCCCATGGAACAAGCAGTGCTCAACACTGAGCTCTGCAACAGAGCACACAGTTTTAAAGTTTTTATACGCAACATCCAGCTATGAGCTGCCCAATATCTCTTCAAACTGAAATCCTGCAAAATAGAATAATACCTAACAACAGCAAAAGTGGAAGAGAACTGGCTGCTACAGAAACCCAAAGTTCAGTCTGTATTTTTGGCTTGTTTGAAAACCAGGTGTTCCCAGTTATCACTCTGTGCTCAGAAATGTCACTAAACTCTGCAGCTACTCAGTGCGTGCATCAGATTTTGCTGGTAATACAAAAGATGAAGTAACACAGTTATTATGCAGCCAAAAAAAGGGGAAATAAATTACCATCCACAAGAGATGTCACAGCTGCGGCTGACAGGTGAGGACTTCTCAAGAAACATTGAAGGATGAATTTTACAAGAAATATTTTTTGCTTAAAATAAGCCTGAAGCTGGATTTGACATCTCTCCTCATTCCAAAGAGTGTTGACTTGGGGAACTAAGCCAGCTACCATCTCCCTTTGGAACTGACAGAATACCCATTCACCTCTCTGGGTATCTCACACGCACAAACTCAACGTCAGTGATGTCCAGGGAACTGCACAGAATAGAAACCTGAGACAAACCTGCACCCAGAACCGCACACAAAACCCAGACTGAAGGAGCAATTACAAATATGGTTTAGATTCCAATTTTTTAAGTATTTTAAACCTTAACCTACCATCTTAAACTCTCTTCAGAATTAAACAGAATCCCATCATGTATGTACAATCAGCTGTGTGGACTGAACTAGTTTGAGGAGGTTATTACTGGGTTATATCAGCAACCTCTAACACTGAGTCATTCCTTTGGTTTTAATCAGATTACATCTGTGTTGGAGAAATCAGCTAAGCCAAAATGCTCACAAAACAGCAAATGTTTCTTGCAGAAGCTGCATGACTTCTTCCTATGAATTCAGCATTTGTAAAGTGAATAGTCTTCAAATGTTTAAGCAAACCAATTTCTACTTACTGTTCCATGGTAGTTCCTGTACATCGGCATTTTCAGGATATTTGTCAAGTAGTCCTCCAGCTGTTTCTACAATTAAAATGTTGAAACTTTAGATAGGATGTGGAGGTTTTTCTTGAAAATTCCTGTTATCCAACTGTCTGGCATCAGGAAGCAATCAAGAAAGCCACTTTTGAGTTTGAGTGGATAAATAAATCCCTGATTATGTGCTATCAGGATATCGTGACTCAGCACCATAAAGAGTTTGGTTATAGGCTGTTTACTGTTCATACTTCAGTGTTTGTACCTTTCACCAGAAGACCTGCTCTGTGGCAGGGCCCCTCTGGAGGACAACTTTCTTTAGTGAGCTTAAGTTTCAGAACAATTTTACATAACAAATCAGTCCCCATTGTTTCTGACCCGCAGGAATCAGCTTTGTGAGAAAATAGGCTCAGAGTGAACTGAGAGAGCCTGTTTAACCAAAACAAAAGGTTCATAGGATGAGGAACACAGCGACCATGCTGTCCTGTCCCAAAGACACAGAGAGAGCAGTGCCTGGGTCTGTCCTCCCCAGCCAGGAGAGGAGAAGAAACCATTATGGGAGAAGTAATCTCTTCCCATCCTCGTGGCAAAAGGGAAAAGAAAAAATTAAACCATCTGGGCATGGGAAACTGGACAGAGGCCTACAGAACACAAAGCAAACTGGAAGGAAACATGAGCTAAAAAAATAAAATGCATCTACAAAACAATTTTCTTCCTCTTTTAAACCTACATCTCTCTCCTCAGACTTCCCACACATCAGAGAAGCTGTGAACAGCAGGGTTTCTGCATGGCACAGCCACAAGACACAATCCTTTAATCCTTTGGGTCTTGAAGTTCCAGTGGCACAAAGCCCAGGGAGGGAGCAGCAGAAAGAGAACGATAAGCACAGCCTGAACAAACATGGGGTTTTTAACTTGTGAACAGCAAAGCTGCAGTGAAGAGGTAGGAAGACACCCACCCTCTCCATGGAAGGGCCCATCTGTTAACATCTGATGAAGTTACACAGAACACGTGTGCCTGGGCTAAAATTACCCACACTTCAGCATCAATAACCTGACTGTCATCTCCTCTTTCAGAGGGGGACAGCACTGAAATCTCTCAGATTTTGATGGCCACGGGGTTTGCCGCCATCACACAGCTTGACTCTGCAAACTGCTCTGTCTATCTTTAAATCAGAGCAGGTGGGAGGAGGGGAACCTCCACGGTGTTCCTCAACTGCAGAGGAAAGCTTTGCCCACGTGAACTGCAGGAGCAGCATCCTCATCGCTGCACAGCAGAGAATTTGGCACTAAAGCTGGACTTGTCAAAGCCGGGCTTTGCACGCAAAATACTGTAATGGTAACAAACAAGGGTTTTGATAGTGTGTGCTTTGCAAGCCACCTCCATGGCTCCTCTGCACCTCAGAGCAACCCTCTGGCCCCCAGGGTGTGAGGTGGGCACTCACCCTCCTGCTGGAGAAGTGCTCCTCCCGCACCGTGCTCTCGGCGGTGTGCGGCAGGCTCGGCATCTGCCTCGGCTCTCCCCTTTTGATGGATTGTCTTCTCACCGTGTGACTGCAAGGAAAAACACACCCCAACATCAAGCCTCAGTGCTGCAAGTGTCTGTGTGCCTCAATATGTAACCTCTCTTCTGCAATGTCTTTATTTTCCCTGTCCAAGATCTTAAAAGCTGATGGGTGGGCAAGACAGCCAAAAAACCAAAAAACAAACCAGAAAAGAAGACTGTGGATTCATTTAAGAAGTCAGTGTGCTCCAACTGGCTCACAAACAAAACCACAACACAGACATACCAGAGTTTGATTTTTGAGGGCCACAATTTTCCTTTGTAAGTAAAGGGAGCCTATACTCTGTTTTTAGAGCATTATGTTCCTCCAGCTCTTAACCCCTCATAAGTTCACCTTTCCTATCATATCCCAACATTTCTCTACATCAGGAGGCTCTCACTGACCTACACCACTTCTCTTCACACTTCTTTTCCCCTTTCCTCTTTTATTTCCAGCCATCCGAAGCACCAAGGCCAGCCTGGAAAGCAACCCTCATACCTCCCACCTCCTGCCCACACTGTGAGAAAGCCACAAAGCTCCAGCATTTTCCATTAGCATTATCATAACCCTTCCCCAAGTTCAAGGCAAATCCAACTCAAAAGCTGATGATCCAGAAGACAATGTTTTCTGCGTCAGCAAAGAGATGCTTACATCACTTAGATTATGGCTGCTGAACACATAGATTAAATATTTTTATTATAGCTGCTAAATATTCATGGAGACTGAATGCTTTTGCCCTCTCCTCCTTACAGCAAAGCAAATAGGACCAGCGAAGCCAAATAGATAGGATATTAAAAGTTAAAAAATCACAACTCCCAAAGCTCACAGTGTCCACAGGGATGCACACTCACCTCCTGGTGGGGATAGGGATGCGCACGAAGGCTTTGTACCTCAGCAGCTCCCTGTGAAACTCCTGGAAGTGCTTGAACTTCCTTTTCACGTGCCAGACAAACTCTCCATGGGTCAGCTCGATGGTGTAAACATTGGGGCTTGGTACCTGCAGGGGAGAACATCGCCACATGGGATGCAAGTTTTGAAATAAGCCATTTTCCTGCAGCTGCTCATCTAAAGAGGCTTTATTCAACTTTACTTAAGGATTAGTCTGTCTCATGGTTTCTTGTTCTGCTTTATTAGATTTTATAAATAGACAGACAACCTTCTCTCTTAAGCACTTTCTGAAACACAAGCATTGCTGCTTCCTCAGCCCACGAACAAGCAAGCGCAAAATTAAGGCACAAACAGCATTTTTAAAAACAGCTCTACGGAAATCAAAGGAAATTTCTGGAAGTTCTGACCTTCTTAGTGGAAGTGAAGCGTTCAACTTCCAACACACGCACTCGGACAGGACATCCCACGAGATACGCCCGCGTGCCCGGCTCTTTGAACCCACGGGTGTCGTAGATGGCAGAGAAGGAAATGCACACTGCAAGGACCACAAACCCCACAGAACTGTTAGCTCAACAGCCCTGGAACAATCCACGAGGGTGTGAAAGCCAGCACGCAGCAGCTCTGCCTTAACATGGGGGCATTTATACAGCAGCATTAATTCCAGCAAAAGACAGCAATTTTTATTAAAGAGAGCTCAAAGACAAGGTTAAACAGAAGGGACCTGACTTGGGAAGCTCAAGTATTAAGAGCTTCCTGGTTCTAAATCAGGGTCAATGATGGGCTTGGCAAAACTCCTGAGTCTGTAGCCTACCTGTCAACAGATTGTTAAAGCCAGGCAGGACATGGGATGAGAACACATGGGTGTCAACTCACCGGTGCCTTTGGGGTCAGTGAGCACCTCCGAGTCCACTTCCTCCCCCTCCACATGGAGCTCCCTGGTGTCCAGGCTCTCGATGATGTTGCTCATGTCTGCAGCGAGCTTCTTCAGCGTGGATGTGGCTGCATGGCTTTCTGCTCTCAGAGACATCTCAGGGGCCTGCACTCAGGAGCCGTGGGGCGCTGGGGAGAGACAGGGACAGAGCTGTCACCACCCTCTCAGCAACACAGGGCTGAAGAAAACCACTGGCAATGCATGGATGCATCTTCCTTCCATCCATTTACCCACATTCATCTCAACTATCCCCATCCTGCACACTCAATGCCAAATGTTCAGCCCTAAAGCTACAGACCATATCATTGCCTGGCCAAATCCCAGACTTAATTCATCCAGCACTGCATTTCCCAGGTCAGACTGCCCAGAAGAAAAACTCACTCAGACAATCAGCAGGCGTTTTTGCTACATGTTCTTCCTTTGAGCGAAATAGTGATAGAAAGTCCCACCATTAAGATTCCCTCTATTCCTATGAACCTTACACAACTGCCTGTGGTGTCTGCATGCCTCAGGCTCTCCCACGGCTCCATCCTCTCAGCAGGCTCAAAAGTTACAGCTGTAAAGGTTCCTCTCTGGGTTCAGGAGCAGCCTGATGCCCACAGAACGCTGGAAACAACAAGATGGACTCCACAGCTTCCGTGCTCACCCATTCAACGTCCCAGGTGGCTGCAGGGGACCAGCCCACGGTCCCTCTGTGATGGGGACACAGCCAGGGAAAAGGCTGCTGCCTGCTCAGGGCACTCAGGCAGTGGCACTCAGAGGTGTTGGGCACTGGTAACTACAGCACTTCCCACTTTTATTCCCACCCATCCATGCCAGGAGCCTGAGTCATGAGAAAAATGGGGAAGGAAGAAGAAAAAAAAATAAGGAAACTAAAGTAAATCGATTAATGTGGCCACTGACATTGGCACAAGCCTTCCCTGCTTGCGAGTATTTGCAAACCCTCTTCTTCCTCCTCCTCCATCTTCCTTCTCCAGGCTCTGCATCTCACCACGGAGCTGTGGAGCTGGCTGCTGGTCCTTGCACACAGCCAGGCTCCAGCTCCTGGGCATCTCCCTGATGATGATAAAAGGTCCCTTCAATCTTTGTTCTGCTCTGCAATAAATGTCACAGCTCGACAGCTACACTGAAAAAATATGGATGGGACACACTGGCAACATTTTACACAAGCCAATACAAGGATGCCCATTTATACTTGTGGAAGCTCTTACATTGTGTTAAAGAATGATTTTTCCAAAAAAGTGTGACATTTCTGATGTTAAATTCTGCAAAGAACACAGCAATTATTCTTGAGCGAGCTCCACAGCGAGAGCTGGTTATGCCGTAACTTGGAAATAATTTAACATTTTAATAAATCATGTGTTTAGCTGCTTTTGAAAGAACATTCTTTATTATTGTTTCCTGCTGAAACAAGCCCATTATTTCATTACTACATAAGGCCATGCAAGCCCAAAAACATGCTAGAAGCAGCTGCCTTCACAAAAAAAAAAAAATCCATTTGCACACAGACTTGAATCAAGAAAAACTGGGTCAATCTCTTCTCTTTTACCCAAGTAAATGCAGAACCAACAGCTTCATCTTGGGAGTGGGGGCTCTGGTGGCTCTGTCACCTTCCACCAGGCAGGGAAAGCCACCAGAGCACAGAAGGCTTTAAGACCAGACCAGGGGATCTCTGGCCCCCCAGGTCACTTCAAGAGATCTTCTAGAATAATTCAAACATAAACACACTGAACTCTGAGGCAACATCCTGCCTTCAGCTGGGACACAGTTAATTTTATTATTAGCTGGTACAGTGCTGTGTTTTGGATTTAGGACCAGAAGAATGTGATAAGACACTGATGTTTGAGTTGTTGCTAAGTATTGCTTCCCCTAATTCAAGGACTTCCCAGTCTCCAATATTCTGACAATGAGGAAGTGCACAAAAAGCTGTGGGGCAGCATGGCCAGGACAGCTGACCCAAATGTCCAAAGGGATATTCCATTCCACCATACCCAGGGTATCAGCTGGGGAAATTGGCTGGAAGGTGCCGATGGCTGCTGGGGACTGGGCACTGGTCAGGGGGTGGTGAGCAATTACTGTATAATGGATCACTTGTTTTTGCATCAGTGTTATTCCCTTTCCTTACAATTATTACTATATTTTAATTTGTTTCAATTATCAAACTGTTCTCACCCCACTGATGTTACCCAACCCAGCCCGTGCAGCCTCTCTGCAGCAGGAATTTGGCACTGGCATTGCCCCACACCTCCCTCATCACCACTTAAAGGAAAGCCAGTTCTCCCTCTTGGAAGCTTTACACTTTTACTATTCTAACAATGTACTGCAAGGGATTTAAATTATTGAGAGAGCATAAGGTACACTTTCATTTGTTTGCAGTGAAGTCATTCCACCTGATATAGACTGGCTTTGGATGTTTGATTTTCTCCCTGGAAAGCAGGCATACATAAACAGCATTCCCAAGGGAGGTCATGCCACTAAGCTTTCCCAACTAACCCTGGGGATGGCAGGATGGAGCCCAGAGCCTCACTCTGTATCAATACATACAATAAAATCCTATTTCCCACTCAACACTTCACGCAAAGAATTTTCTGTGTATTTCTAGCTGGAAATAAAGCAGCATCAGAAGATGCTTTTGCTTCATGAAAACTTAATGCCCTTTCAAAAAAAAAGTTTTCCATGGTCAAAGAGAACACAAGCCCAAACACACTCTGTATGTGCCATACCAGCAATTACTCTTAAAGGAAACCAGCAGACAAATACCACATCAGCAGGGCTGGAGGATGAGCAACAGAGAAGCCAAAAGAGAGAGAGAGGATGCTCATCCTCCCTCCTCCTTTCCTCCCCACTGTGCCAGGTACAGCTGGGTTCTTTGTCAGATTAATTGACACAGTTGGTTAATGGATAAACAATTAACCAGTGTATACAATGATTATTTGCAAGGGACCACAGCAAGGCTCCGTAACTCAGAATTTTTTTTTTAAAGCTAAAGCTGTTTTCACAGCTGGCACAGACAAATCCTGGCATAAAGCAGGGTCCAAACTCAGCTAGACCTGAGTCTGTCCCAGCAGCAAGATTCCCCCCACTGAGAATAGAGCCAAACTTTGGGGTTGAGAGGGAAAATGTGACTTGCTCATGGCCCTGTCAGTAACCCCACAAAGCTGGGCAGTGGTCATGTTCCCTGCTGCAGAGCCAGAGGACACAGGGCAAACCCAGCCCTGGGCAGGGAGGATGGCACTGGGGTCAGCTGGAAAGACAGGACATACCACATCCCTCTGAAAGCTTTGACAAATTGCTTTCCAGGGCTCTGCTCCATAAGAGCTCTTTAGCCTCTTGGCCAGAGTTTCCATGTGGACACTCTCTGCATTCCCATGGGCAAGCTGAGGAATGCCTGGGTTAATCTGCAACAGGCTGGGTGCAAACAGGCACCACGCACGGATATCCAGGATTTAGCCACAAACCAGGCAGGCTACACCGAGAAGTCCCAGCCTGTCCAGTGCCACACACTGCTTGCACTGCTGATGGACTAGAGAAGGGAATTATAGACCTCTGATACTGAACTCAAGTGATACCAGCAAATCGCAGGAGATTGTAAATAACAGGATGAAACTTATGAGACATAAGTGCTGCATTTCATTATTCAGATGTTGCCATTCAGGATCGAAAATAAGCAGCAGGCTTTTTTAAAGGAAAAATCCCAAACAATCAAAAGAGAAAAACCAGGGTCTGACTGAGTCAAGAACCGGCGATCCAAACAAAGGCAAAACCTGTGCCAAGACGACAAACAGGACTATTGCCTGTGAGCCAGGAAGGAAGAGATGGTGCAGAACACAGGAAGACTCAGACCTAAAGCATTTGACCTGTGAGAACAGTGTCAATACTGAGAGAAGGCAGAGAAACGTGACAGCAGACTGCAAGCCTGCAGAAGGCTGCTGTGAGCAGAGTGGACAAGGGAGAAGTCCTCTGAATTAGAATCACAGAATGATTCAGGTTGGAAGGGAGCTTCAAGATCATCCACGTTCTTGGGCAGGCATATCTTCCACTATCCCAGGTTGCTCTAAACCCTGTTCAACCTGGCCTTGAACACTTCCAGGGATGGGGCACCCACAGCTTCTCTGCGAAACCAATGCTTCACCACCCTCAAAGGCAAGAATTTGTTCCTGATATCTAATCTAAGTCTCCCCTCTTTCAGCTTTAAACTGCTGGTTTAAAGCAGAGACTATGGAGAAAGCCCTATCTGATGGCAAAGGCAAGGCACTGCCTGAGGAGGGGTTTGCAGAGCCCCAGGGCTGGAGGAGGCAGGGGAAGGGTTGCACCCCAGCACCCATACCCCAAAACTGCTGCAGGGCATCCAGGAGCTGGTGTGGCAACCTGTGTTTGAACAGAGGGAAGGTGCTGCTCCAGCTTTATCCGGCTCAGAGTCTGCCTGGACAAAAGCAAGAAGGAAAACCCAATGAAAAGACTCAGCAGTAAAGGAAAACATTGGAAAGAATGAACAGGCAAAGAAAAAAGGAGATTATTAGAAACTTAAAGAGGTAAAAACACGTACTACAAACCCATAACGACTGCTGACATTGCCTTTGTCCAATCTAATTCTCATAATAATTACTTCCTCTTGAAGCACCACTTAAGCTCTCTGCCTCCTGTCCCAGGCTGTCCCCATAGCACATGGCCCCAAACCTCTTGAACTAGTAAAATATGTACACTGGAAACAGTGACTGCACCAAGAATCAGCCAAGATTTCAACTGCAGGGACAATGATTAAAAAAACAGAAATTAACTATATTAATCCCTGACCTCTTATGAATATAATGGAAACCTGCAGCTTTATCCTGCAACTTTGCAAGCCAGATCTCTACTTGTTATTTGCCATTTTGGTTATGCTTTAACCCCACGTTATTACTTCAGGGATCATATGACCATCTCAGCCTTCACTAAAGAAATTTTTTTTCTACTTGTTGAACAGGACAACAAAAGCACAGCTTTAAAGGCATGGAAACTGGAAGGCAGAAAATACATATTTTTGTAAATATTCATGAACAGTGCCGTGTTTTGAAGACACTCACGTCCTGATGTGAAAATGTATGCGGCTGGTAATAGCACAAACTACCTAAAACTTGGTCAGCCTAAGTTTATTCTGTATCATGGCAGATCTGAAACAAGCTCAGATACTCACAGCTCCTTAATGAGGTTCCAATGCTGACAAACACCACACAGAGCTATGAAACTCAGAAAAAAAACTTCATTTGGAGAAATAGGGGAGCAGAGAAGAGAAAATACATCCGGGAAAAACAGACACTTCCTGCTAATGCCTCCCAGGGTTTGATGTTCTGTATAAACTCTTATTCCTATGGTGAGAAACACTATAGTCCCTGAAAATTATCTCATTCCTGTTCTCATGACATCTCTCCCAGTACAGTGACCCTTTTGGCAAGGGCTGTCACAAGTGACCTCTGTTCCCATACTTGGTTTTCTCCTGCAGGCAGCAGCACCCATGGTGGGACACACAAAAACCTCCTGGGCTGCCTGGAGCAGAACAGACAGGCTCAGGCCAAACCAGGGCAATGAGATGGGGTTATTAAACAGAAAACAAACAAACAAACAACCAAAACAAAGCCCAAAGAATCTGAGCCATGAATTCTCTCTCTCTCCTCCTGCTGCTGCCAGGAGCCTGCATGCAACAAAGGCACCAAGAGCTCAGATAAAATGCCAAGGAATTCCCATGCACGATGCCCTTAACAGCTGTTTGCCCTATCTAGTGTAGATGAACCTTATGCATGTAAATATTTCCTAATTTGTCCATTTTAAACTGAAAAGTAGTTTGGACCACTACATTGTGGAGAAACACCCTCAGCTGGCAAGAGCCCTTTCTGAGGAGTTATTTGCCACCCCTAGGAGAAGCTGGGGTTGTCAGCACCCCAGATCAATGTCCTGGCACACCTTCCTTCCACAGCCTGGGGCAGGAGTCAGTCCCCCACCCCGGTTAGAAAGTGCCCCCTGTGCTCAGGATCCCTGCCAGCACCTGCAAAGAGCATCCTGTTTTTCCAGCCCAGGAAAAATCCCCATACTCACACAAAGCAAAACAGATACACACTGATTTTATCTTTCCCTAATATTTAATCAGAAATGCAGGGCTCTTTGTAGGTAGCATGTTACATTTCCTAACTATGAAATTAAAAGACAAAAAGGCTGAAAAATGCTCAGCATTGCCTTAACCCTGTTCTTCAGCTGAGTACATAGAAAACACTCAGCCAGAGGAGCCAGCAGCACATGCAGACACCTCCTGAAAATCTGCCCTTCTGGATGCTCATACTGCAGGAGCAGTGCAAAAGGATTAGGGTTTGCTTTTTAAAACACACAAAACAGCCCTTGAATAAGAACCAAAGCATTGCTCGTACCCTGGAAAGATTTGGAGCTGGAGAACTGAAATAAAAATCCGGATCAACAATAAACATGTTGAAACACCATCCTGACCTAATTTGCTTATCTTTAGCCCAGTCCTGATTAAACCAAAACATTTCAAAACACCGTTTCCAAAACAATTATTCCCACAAAGTGCCCACATTTAATAGCAATACCTCTAAAAGCAGAAACCAATTAGTGCTTCCTGCAGCACAGTTCCCTGGCTCTGCATTATTGATTTCCACAGTCCTTGCCACGTGAGGCTTATTGCCAAGCCACCAGCCTGCCCGGAGGAACAGCAAAGTCACAGGAATCCACATGGCCTGTTTGCAACAGGGCATGAGATGCTTTAAGGCTGGGACGGCCTGGAAATAACAGGTTCATCTTTGGAAGTCCCTGCTGCAATATCCAGTCCAGGAAGAACCCCTTCTGTCCCTGCAGTATCCATCCCACAGCTCTCCTGCTAGAGAAACGGGCACAGAAAACCAGGCAGGTAAAGGGAAAGGATGAGCTAAGGCACTGGTGACTAACCCTGCCTTCAGCCAGAAAACCCCTCCATGCTGGTTTATCCCCACACCCAGGCCCAGCCTAAGCGTCAGGCACCTCCCAAGGACTCTTCCTCTGCTTCACAGAACAGTAAAGGAAAAACATCAACATCCTCAGAGGGGCAGCGGCTGCTGATGTCGTGCTGATGGACTGACTGCTCTGGCTCCACTCCCCCTGCCCAGCAGCACCCCAGGAGCACCATCCCTGCTCCCTGGGCTGCCACAGGAAGTGCAGCCTTCCCGGGAAGCCGATCATTAGGTATTTACTGTAATTAAAGCAGGCCCTACGCATACTAATTCATCACCTTGTTTTGGATTCTGCAGGCACGGACAAGCACAGCACTCACACTCACAGTGCATCCTCCAGGGATCACCACCAGCTCTCCACTCCTGATATGGTCCATGGCACACACCCTGCAGCCCTAAACACAGGAGCACTGCACAAAACACCCCTTAAAAACACAACAGGGGACCCCCAGAGCCTCTGGAACCTGGTTACTCACCCCCAGAGACCCACTAGCACTACAGCTGCAGGCAGGCAAAGAGAATCAGATAACAGCACCTTGTGGATCAGCTCCATCTCAGCATCCCCAAAACACCCAATTGAGATGCAGCAGAGTGGTCAATACAGTCCTGGGCTGATGGAAAAGAGGGGATGGGAAAACTGCCTGCTGCAAAGAACACAACCAGCAGGAAGGCCAAAGCATGCAGCATGTCTGGGTGCTGACAGACATCGAGAGTTTGGCACAAGACAGAGCTCAGAAAAGCTTTATATAAAATCCTCAAAGCAAGGAGCTTGCCAAAGTGATAGAGTAATGCACAGGACTCTTGGAGTGACCATTTCTACGAGGATCAGGGATAACAAGGATCACCATGGTGCTCACAGGATGATATGAACGGCTGCAGCTCCCATCTATAGCTGAACACGTCACACAAATACAGCACATACCTTTGTGACCTAAACGTATAGATATCTCCAGGGCTGATGTCCTGTACATCACTCAACACTATTCTTGTATCTCCCAGTGCCACGTCTGCTCCAGCAACTGCCACCTGCCAAGCCACATTTCCGCACGGAATTCCGGTGGCTCAGAGACGAGCAGGCACGCTTGGCAGGCAGCCCAACACCTCCATCCCTCCCTCACATAGCTGGCTTAGGTGGCAGCTGATAAATGCAAACACAGACCTTCACATATCTCCTACCAGCCAAGCTAATTCCAGGGAAAGCACTGCAGCCTGTGCTTGGGAGGGATTTGGCATCTGCAACAGGATCTCAGCCCAGCCCTGCGCCCTGCATGGGCACTGGCTCCTGCAGCAGCTCTAGAGCACAGGTATGTGTCAGGAGGTCAGTGTCCCTGTTCCTGCTGCTGATTGAACTGTTCCCATTAAGTGGGAACATGACTTTTTCTCCTCCTGCTTTTTTCCATATGAAGGGACAGGGAGGTGACTTCTGTTGACCCTTTATGTGACCTGCTCAAAGACATGAGAAATTCCTGCAGGTATCACAGCAACACGGAGTAGCAGATTGAGACCATGTATTTTAGCTAAAAGTTTAACACTTCAATAAAATGCTGTTTCCATTGTCTTGACTTTTGGGAGTTTGTTTGCCTTAATGGAGCTTTTCAAATAATTTCCATTTTAAAAAAAACACCCAACAGTTGGCAGGAGCAGAGGGCCATGACGGAGGAGGAAAGCAACCCTTCTACTAAATAGTGCTACAGTTAATGCAGTCCCCACTACAGTGCAGAATTCAAATGTTCCCATGTGAGCAGCCAAGTCCAACTCTCTCCCCTGCCTGAGGAGTGCAAGGCACAGCCTCATCTCCAAGGGTGGCTTCCCCAGGGCAGGACCAGCTTTGAGGACAATCACTGCAGGGTGACAACCACCACGGTTTTGCTGATGCTTTTGTCCCTCTTAGGGGCAGCTCCAAGTGCAGGATGTGGGGCTGGAACCCAAATGCAGTGCCAGGCCCACACAGGTGTTTGCACAGTACCATCCCACACTGATCCTTCCTGGAAGTGTGAACCAACCCTGTGACTGTTCACACTGAACTGCTCACCTCTGCCAAGCTTTGCTGACTGTGCACACCCTGTGCCAGGGGTGTTCTCTGGGAAACCCAGAGCACGGGATGATCTCTGGTTAATGGGTGAGAGAGGAACTGCAGCACACTGGGGTCTGTCCCAGGCTGTCCCAGCAGGGCTATGTCCCAGCTCCTCGGCCAGAATCCCATTGCCCCCCCCATCCTAAGCAGGACCCTGCGCTCCCTGAGAGCACGGTCACCTGCCATCCCTCCCCAGGGCAGGGACAGGCTGGAGCCACAAATGCAAAGCCCCAAATCACCCCAAAATACTCCTCTACTCCTGCCTGCAAACCTGGATTTCAGTACCTTTCCAAACTGAAGCTGCTCCCTGGTGATTTTTAATGTTTTATTTAGCAATGCTTTTAAATGAGTTTGATGCATTCTGGCTGATAAGCTCCACAAGAATTTGATGTCTCTATCCTCATTTGACTTCAGTTATTTTCCAGTCTACTCCTAAAGCTGCAGCACTCAGTGGCTGCAGCTCCCATCATCAAGCTGGGACACCCAGCACTAAGGGTATTGTACAATCAGGCATCATTCCCAAAAAAACAGCACCAGCAAGTCCCAGAGGTGACAACAGGAGGGTGCATGTCTGCTGCTGATCCACATTTCCAAAAACAGCTGCTTTTCCTTAGCAGAGCCAGCAGCAAGCACCAACACGGGCAAACACCAGCCCTCAGCCCCCCTTTCACACCCAGACATCTCCAACCAGTTCCCAAACAGCTTCATCTGTGGTTTTAGGATAACATTAAGCCTCCCAAGAACTGCATTTCCCTTCTCCCTGGTCAGCTAAAACAAATATTTGGGAATCTCTCGTTTACAAGAAGGAAACAGTTGCCTTGGGGAAGTCCCAGCTGTAATTGTAAGAGAAACCATTAAGCCAAGCTCAGATGGCAGAGGTCACGCAGTCCCCAAGACTTCATGGAGGGCTTCAGGTGGAGGTAACTCCATGGTAACATCATAGGACACAGGGTACTCAAGTTAGTGAGAAGTTAGTTCTTCTATACCTTGAAATGCTTGATTCATTATCAGAAATAAGGATGAGTAAATAATTACAGAAACTGGGTTCTGATTTCTCAGATAATTCTGGAATGATGACTGAGGTTTCAGACTGACATAAAATCCAGCCAAATTCAATAAGAAATTGTCTGCATGAAGCAGTAACTTGCAGATACAGAATAGCTCCCTTATGTTTCTTTCTTAAATACAACTAAATACCTGCAAATTTATGCAAAGTAGCACATTTACACACACTGACAATACTGACAGCTTGCTTAGAGCAAAATAGATGCCGTGGACAATTTTTTTTTTAACCACTTTCCTAGAGGAGAAAAACAATGCCTTGATCAAGCCTGCACAGGAACCCACAGGCAGGGAAAGATGATGCTCATCTCAGAGCTCAAATCGAGCCTCAGCTGCCTCCTTCCTCCTCTGCCTCACCCAGGAGGTTCCCAGACCTCCAGCACCTTACAAGCAACTTGGGAGTCTGGGCAAGGCAGACACCCTGCAGCTCATTCTCCTTTTGTCAAAACTCCTCTACAGTATCTTCCCCACAAATTCCTAGAGGAAATCAGAGCATTAAGAATATGACTTACAAGCTTAACCCTCCAGACCTCAGCACACAACGAGGCAAAAATTAGAGACTACTTTTCCTTCAACTGCCTCAACCTTCTGGAGTAGCGCTGCCCAGAAAAGTGTTTGTAGAGTTTTCTACATGTTCAAAAAAAGCTGTTTGGCCAGAAAAAATGCAGTAATTTGGGAGAAAAGTAAAAAAGGCCAAACAGGCTCAGACTGCAGTTTCCATCTTGCCAGTTCTTTCTCCTGGTGAACAAAATGGCTCACTTGGCATAACTGCTGCCAAAACTCTGCAGGATCAGGTCTAACCATGGAGATTTCAAAGCCACCATGAGTCATCTTCTATTCTTTCTTGGTAAGACTTAACACTGGGTGGGACTCAGACACAGAAAAAAAAAATCAATTTGCAGGAAACCTCAGTCATGGAAAAATATACTTCAGATCATCTCATGGGGACTACATAAATAGCAAAAGAGAAATGAGAAAACAAAGTACTTCTTTCTGAAAATACTATGATGCACTGCCTGCTCTCCAAATTGTTTCAGCAGCCCTTCAGCTGTGACAGAGAGGACAGCTGAGCTCCCTAGAAGACCCCAGCACCCACAGGTGCTTCCCCGTGCACACAAGAGAACCACAAGCAAGGCAGATTTATGTTCTTCATGTGAAGTCAACTGCATCATGTAACTGCATCTTGCCTGAATTGAAAGAGAAAATACAAGTACAAACCATCCAATTGTTTCATGTCTTGAGTGCCACATTCAAAGCTGGTTGGCAGTAAGAACACTTACTTTTTAAATAGAAAAAAAACCCCACAGAAAGGTTACCTTTAGCCAAGTAATGGGGTGCAGTTACAAGGTCCTGCCATGGCCACAACACCCCAGGTTACTGAAAGTGTTGGAAAGGTGCAATTAATTACTCTTGCTGGTTTATTTCTCTCCCCAGGGTTCCCTGGAGGCTTCAAGCAGGAGGCAGCCCAGCTGATGGTGAGAGAAGCCTGTGCTTTGAGGTTCATCTGACCCAAAGCAGTGCAGAGAGCCTGGGTTCACCAGCGGGTATTTTCTGGGTGGGGCAGAGACAGTCAGGAAGAACAAGAAATGAGTGTTTCTGATTTAAAAAATCCTGCTAGAAATCTGGCTGGTAAAATGAGAGAAGTTTCTAGGAAGTGGCTCAGCAATGAGTCAGTGCCAGTGGCAAAAAGAGCCCCGGGACATGGCATGGGCAGATCCCAGAGGGAAAAGAGAAGCAAGTTCTTGCACGGCCAGGCAACCAGAAACTGCAACAGGCTCTGAATCAGCCACTTGCACAGGCTGGGACAGAGGCTGTCAGAGTGCTGCTCTGTGGGACATTGTCTGCCTGGCACTGCCTTTTGTCCCTGCACTCTGGAATGCTCATCCCAGAGAAGAGAGGACCCTCTGTGCCTGGACCACCTTCCCTGGCCTTGGGGAAGAAGATGTACAGTGCCCCCAGCTCACTGGGATCTTGCTGCCAATCCTGGGAGAGCTCAGGGAAGCACCAGGTGTTTATCAGTAGGCTTATCTTATTTCTCCCAAAATAGAGCCCTCATGGGAAAGCTGCACACACCAGGGCTCACTGCACCAGCAGAAAGAAAAATGGAAGACAGCAATCAGACCCACTCACAGTCTAACCTGAAAAATGCAATCCAGGAAATGCAGTTTAATTCTTTCTTCATCAGAAGGTGTAAGCCAGGAAAATAGATCTTAACACCATGAATATTTTGAATATTTGCTGCTGTCATCATGGTGTGCACAGGACGACCCCACTCAGACAGAAAAGTCTCCTTCTGTCAAGTAACCCTGCCAATAGCGATGAGGTTTCTCATCCCCAGCCATGCAACTCCTCCCCCAGGGGCTTTCCATGGGTAGGCAGTACAGGTGTCCTCTTCTGCAAATTGTGCACCCCACTACTATTCACCTTTCTTATTACCCCTGCCCTTTTATTAGCCTTTTTCCCTAAACAGTCAGTTCCTTAGGGTAGAACATCATTTATTTTATCTATTCCACCTCTGCCATAGAAAACGGAATAGAGGAGGAAGGGACAATGTCATTATGCTAAGGTAACTAATGCAAACTGGCTACTTTGCTGTCAAATCCTACTGGAGGTGTAGCACCATTTTATTTGCTGGAGCTCAGTGTGGTCCACTCTGCATCCCCAGGGAGTAAAAGGGAAGATTTAAGGGAAAACAAATCACAGAAAACCAAAGAGCACAAAGGGACAAACACCACACACAGCTAACACCAGCTTCATTGCAGACTTGGCACAGATGGCCAGACCCGTGCCAGCTTCACTCCCACCCAGCTCCACTCCCAAACGCTTTTTATTGGCACCCAAGCAAGCACAGTAGCCCAATAAGACTATCTCAGGTAATTATCTCAATATTAAACCCCCACAGCTCATTTTGGCAATAAGCCCTAGGCAGACTGTCACCCTTGCTGAGCTGATACCACGCTCGCTGCAGGAGCGGCAGCAGATCCTCTGGCACTTGCTCCATCCCCTGTGCTGACCCTTTTTCAGCAAGATTTCCCTGACCTGTATCTATTTAGTCTTGTGCGAGCTACAACTGTTTTTAAATAGAAGTTTTTATTCTCTGAGACAAAACTGGCCTCCCTTCTGGGCTGCGTGGCTTCCCCTGTGCTTGGTGCCATCCCAGCTCCTTTGGGGTTCCAGCTCTCCAGTGTGGGAGCAGCAGCCACCAGACGGCTTCTCCTCCCCTCCTCAGACAAGACGGGTGCCTGGGGGCCGGAGCTGTCTGACAGACACGGGTCCCACTCCCATTTTGTTATGTAAACCCCCAGGTTTTGGTGTTTATCTGCTTTAAGGATCCAGAAATCACTAAATGCCACGGCAGCGTGTGGGCACGAGGAGCGAGGGATGTGCGAAGCGCTCGGGGCAGCGGCGACAGCACACGATGCCCCCCGGCAATACCTCCCACTGCTGCTGCGTGGAAGCAGAGAAAACTCTGAATTCCAAAGACAAAAATATATATAAATATAAAATTCATGATCTTCAAATTCACATTTTATTCCTGCTTGTTCCCCCTCCCCTGCACTGGAGCTAGGGTCAGGATGAGTGTTCCATCGCAAGGACACGTCTGCCTCGTGCCACCCTGCACCAAAGCAGGTGAGGGAGCAACAGGGAAATATTTAGTAAATAAAACCTGGCAAATGGAACTTTTTCCATTAGTCCATCCACCACTTTCTGCCTTCAGGGGTGTCTGCATGTGCAGAGCTGGTATGTACGTGTATCAGATGATCACAAGTCCATGGAAGTGAGGGACAGGGCAGGTGCACCTGGCTAAATATCTGTTAAAAACTTTTTTATATAGCTAAAACAAAATAAAATTAAAAAAACCAAAAAAGCCAAACCAAATTGACAGTGTATATCTATCTCCACCCTGCAGCTCAGCAGAGCTGAGGTCTGGCCCTGCATAGGTGGGTGCATAGAAGCCAGGCTGCACACACATCCCACCTCTCAGAGGGCAGAAAAAGCAAGGCAAGCAGCACCTAAATACGCACCAAAAAAACCTTATTTTGGCAAAAAAAGAACAAAAAAAAAAGGCTGGCCAAAGTTTTGTGAAGGGAAAGAAAAAAGAACACAGTCGCCACTCCTGTCAGGCAAACGATCGTGACAAAATCTCAGTCCCTGTAGGAGTTTGCAGAGTACAGGGCATGTGAGAGCAGGTTAAAAACACATTATCAAATAACTGCCAGTCAGACTATAGGAGGAAAAGGCATGAAAGGTTTGCTCTTGCCCTCCTCCTTCCGCACCCTTAGCCAAGACCAGGTGCTTACCACATGAGACACTCCAGAAGAAAATCAAATTGCTTCACCAGCTCTGTTACACTCAGATTTAGGGCCACTGGCCAGTGCTGATTCTCACTAAAGCTTTATTATTATTATTATTTAATTCACCTGTTGCAAAATAGCTGTTTCAACATGGAATTAAGGCACCACCTGTTTGCAGCAAAGGCATCAGAAAGGGGCTGCTCCTCATGGAGCACGATGGCTTCCTGCAGTACTCCAGCAATTTCAGGCACTGAGTTTCTCCTCTCATGTATTCACTGGGTACAGACAGAGAGAAGATATAACTAGAAGCATCTCTGAACATTAGTAACTGATATCTATCTTATTATGTCATTTCAGGGAATAACACTTGTGGTAACGCCAGCATTTAAGTGCATTCCCCTGACATTTCTCTCCCTGAAGGTTTGATAACCTGCTTTACATCCATTTTCAGAGAAGGAATAACTGTAAAACCCAAGTTCAGTAGGCTGAATTTGTACTTAATCTGGTAAGATGTTTCTCAAATCACTGCTGGAGATAAGACCCACTCCCTTTAAATATCTTTCCTCCACCACAGACATACCCGCAATCTAAAGAGTGCTCCTAAATTACAGTAATAACAATATCAAGAGGACAAAAGCCTTTACACTTTGTTACTGATAAAAATTTCTACTGAGGCATGAGAATTCAGCCTGCTTTGTGAAAGATTAACTATAGTGAGGTGACCTAGCACTTTTAATTTCAATTACACACATGTGCACCTTCAGCATTTTAAAGAAGCTGAATTCTGATACCAGCACACTCTTCCTCAGCTGCAAGAGCTCAGGAGAAACCTGCCAACAACAGCATTTTTTGTGGTAGGAATTCAAGCCTCTCAAAATAAGAAGAGCATCGTGGCCTCCAGGAAAAGTGAATTTATTAAGTCTTTTCCAGTAAGACCTCAACACTAATTTTCAATAATCCAGAAAAGGATGATGTCACATATAAAGATAAAACTAAAAGCGCAAATGAGCATTTAAACGAAACCCTTCAATCTTCTCTACTTAGGAAAGCTAAATCTTGGCAAAATCAAATTCAATAGCTATAGCTCTCAAACTTTCATTGAACCTGTGGAAGCTCAGCGGGAAGCAATCTCTGTAAATTGTAACAGGTCTTTTCAGAGGAATCTGACCTTGGCCTTCTTCCCCAGGGAGCTCTGACCATGCCTGGGGCTGGCCTCCTTTCCAGAGGGGACGGCAGATCCAGGGCTCAGTACCCCGAGCCAGCAAAGCCTGCACCAAGATGGGCAATGGGGACACTGTGGGAGGTCACCCACCTGCTGCACCTCCAGGCCAGGGGGAGGCCAGACACACTTTGCCACTGCAAAAAACCTGGTTTTTCAGGTCAGGTGCTACCTCATGGCAGAAGGATGGGACAGAGGGCCTTCTTCAGCCACAGGCAAGGGCAGGGCAGGTGCACAGGGGGGACTGGCTGCTGCCATCCCAACGCCCTGAGCCTGGACCAGGGATCCCAGCATCCCTGGGGAGTGCTCAGCATCACAGGTAAAAGTGACCCTGAGAAAAGGGATCTCAAGCAGCAAAGGAAGGGTAGCCCACGGACTCAAACTCAGAGCATCCCAACTTCTGGCAAAGCTGGGCAGGATTTGGCCATGAGACCCAAGTTACAAGGTTAACACTTCTGTGAGCATCATGAGGAGGTTGGAAATTAAGTTCCCTGGTTACCTGCGAGCCTCTGGCATGAGCTCACGCTTATCAAATAGTAGACATGGCACGGGAGGGAAAACATGAATTCTTGAGCAATTAAAGACACTCAAAAGAGAGCTCCCACCCTTCGAGCTGCAAACACAAGCAGCTCGAAACACATCGCAAACAGGGAGCTTTTGTCCCAGTAGCCAGAGGCACACCAGCCTCGCTGTGACATCCACACTTTACATCTTCCACCAGTGTCAAACCAGCAGAGCTCCATCCACCTCGTCCAGCTGCCGGTGCCTGTCCCCAAGCAGCCTCACGGGAGAGGCATCGTGCAGATTTACTGAAAGGAGGGATGTGGGAGCACGCAGACCTGGGCACACAATGGGCATTGTCCTTCTGTGTGCAGAGAGCCTGGTCAGCCCAGGGGAACGCTTCCAAAACCAAGGGAGCTGCACTGACTTGAACCACGGTCCAGCTCGCTCCGGCCACACTTCGGGGCTGAAGATTTCTAGAGAGCATCACGCCAAATAAAGAAACCCAGCAACAGGCAGAAAAGGCTTTCATTGCAAGAAACCCAGCCGGCAGCTCGGCAGAACGGGTTGTGTCAGCACGTTGAGTAACTCTCATGGTTTTCCCATATCCACAAAACGGAGGGAGCAGAAGGGACGCGGCAGGGTCACGGCTTCAGCAGCGCCGGGGACACTGAAGTTCGCCACTCCGCCGGGTTCCCCAGCCCAGGCACCGCGCTGACCACGGGGCAGCACCGCACCGACCCAAACCCACCCATTTCCCAGCACGAAAAACGCGCAAACCATCCCGAGTGCGTCCGACAGGCGACAAACACCTCCCCGCGGCAAACTCTGCCCCAGCAAGGAGCCCGGGCAGGGGATTCACTTGAAAACAAACGCGCTGCGCCGAAGTCACCGCAGCGCCCCGGGCCGGGC
>JAHLSL010000060.1:4250579-4320196 GCA_025920805.1 Petroica traversi
GCCGGGACGGGGACACGGCCCTGGGGAGGGCGTGAGGAGCCGCGGGGAAGGCACCGTGAGCGACAGGGGGGGACTCGGGTTTTGTCAGTGCAACTTTGCTGCGCGTGGAGGGGATTTGAGGTTCCTGCGCGCTCCGAGTGCCGCTTCCACAGAGAGCACGGTTCTCCCTTCGCGCCCGGACTCTCCAAGAGGGAGAAGCCGGGGTTCCACGCCGTCACCCAGAAACTGCGTTTGGCCAGGGAAACAGGTTGAAAAAGCCTGGGCAAATTAACAATTATTAATTGCACATACGATGCTGTTTTGTTGTTTGTTTTTTGGTTTTTTTAAATATATATAGCATAAGACAACCCAATAATTACAGTCCGGTGCTATTTGGATCCGAGCCGTCCTCCCCTGCACATGCTGCATTTACCGTGTTACTTCCCATATCCCCTTTTTAATATGCAAAGAAGCGGATTTTTTAGCGAGAGAGGAAATTTTTGCGCTTGCAGAAGCACTGAACTGACATGCGGATAAGCAAAATTCCCAGCAGGTTCCAGCTATAACCCAGCCGTGAGTGCTGGTGAAACGCCCAAAATCTGTCTGCAGCACTGCAGCTCTCACTGCTGCGGCTGTACAGGGAGGTCTTGGTGATTTCTTCCTCTGGAAACTCAGTGATTCCCCTTCTATCTCTACAGCAAGACTTCAGCATGATTATTAGGATATTTTTCTTCCTTAAGTGATTTTATTTTTTTATTTCTTTAAATCATGAAGAACTGAACCACAGTCCTTAAATGCAGAAGGGATAAATAACCCAACTTTGATCGCTGCTGATTCAGAGGCAGCCTCTGTCCCCTTGTCTGGCAGTGCAATATTGAAGCATCACATTCTCCTCCAGAGCAGCACCTGCCTTGTTTATGGGCACACCTGTAACACGCTGGCTCAGCTCCTTTACACTGGGTTTACTCTGACTTGACTTACCAACACCTTAACAAAAAAGGCGTGAGTGATGTGCTTCACACCTAAAATCAAATTTAGAAATCTAAGGTGGATTCCAAATAGCATTGCAACACGCTTTCCTTCAGCTCATGGGGCTGGGCTCAAACACTGCCCCATTCAGCATCTGTGGAGAGCTGTGAGTCAAGGTGGCTCAGCAGTGCTGGCTGCACTGAGCAAGGAAAAAGTCAGCACAGACATCTGTAGCATTCATTGTCAGGAGAGAACAAAGCAAGAGAGGAAACTGGGGTGGAACACTGCAGGGTAATGGAAAATATTCAATGTTAGCCTATATCACTGCCATTTCCACCCCAAAGAGTAGCTCCCTATGTTCCAGGCAGGCAAATTACCCCACACTGCAGAGGGGTTTAATGCTGAACGTATGGAATAGAAATGAGTGGAGAGATGGCACAGGGAGCATCCCTGAGGGCACCCACCTGCCCAGGATGCCCAATGTCTGCCATCCTCTCTGGACACACCTCTGTTCACCCCACAGCTTCCAGGGCACCTCTGCCACCTCTCATCTCTGCACACCTCTCCATGTATGTTGATGCAGAGCAGGGACATATCAGACACTGAGAAAAACAACTTTCTCTGCAGTCAAACCTGTCTGCCCTCCCAGCCAGAGCTCCTTTCAGTGCTCATCCCCTGCGTGACTGGCTGATTTCTGGCAAATCTTTCCAAATCCATAAACCTTAGCTCACTTAATGTGTATTTAATCTCTCTGCTGTAGGTTTATGTTGGCAGTGAGCAGGGCTAGACCAGTAGCAGAAGAGAGCAGCCAGCGTAGGTGAGGATTTTGGCCTCTAATAAGCACAATTCCCACCTCTGCAGCACCACAACAGAGCAAGTTCTCCATGCACAGTTATCATCTCTCCCAGCAGAAACACCACTGTCTGTGCCCATGTCCCATAAGTGGTTTTCTACACTTCCCAGAACCTTCCCTGTCCCGGAGGCAATTCATAAAGTGGATACTTGGCACATACCCTCAAAAATATCTTGAGCTCTGAAGAAGCACAGTATTATCTGTCAGGAGTTTCTTTGCTTCTCTCCCACCTGCTTTTCAATCTTCAGGAACTTCAGGGATTGAGGCTGCTGCAGTCTGTAAAACCAAGGTGCTGATATTAGCAATCTATTTTTTTAATTGTTATTTAGTTTTACTTCGTATTTGTTTCTTCTCTCTAAAAATTTTCACTTCCATGCCCAATGAGGTGGTCAAAAGTGGGGCTACTTGAGGCGTGTAGAGACATCTGCAGAAGGGCTCTTGGTGAGCTAAAAGCCTGTGCTGCACCAAACCCAATCCACCAGATGAAAGATAATAGAGGAAAAGAAACAGGCATTCATTTAAAGAAAGCACATTGTCTTCAGTCTTGGTCACCACCTGACATCACAACAGAGGGAGAACAGGGAGGAACAGAGGGACAGCAGCTGTTGGACACTACAGAAATGCCAAACAAGGCAAGGCTTTAAGGGGGAAAAAAGGAGGAAAAGTAAATGCTAAACTAAGAGCAGGCAGGAGTGAACATGTGACAGCACAAAGAAGTGTCATCTTCTCCAAGCCTCTCAAACTGTTTTCTCACACCCTGAAAAACACTCTCCCCTTCCTCTGTGGCAAAAGGCAGTTTTGCCAATGGGTTGGAGTGCAGGAAGGATCTCAGCAGAGCCACATCAGGCATCTGTCTGACATTTTGAACTCAGGTGTCACCTAAATACAGGGTTTTATCGAGACTTTTATCACCCATTTGCTTTTCCTTTTTTAAATGAGCCCAGCTACAGCAGTACAAACCCAGCCCTGTGTTATTCACAATCACCAACAATGGGCTATTCCCCAGCCCAGTGCTCCTGACACTGTTCACAGCAACCCACATATCAAAGATGGAAAAATTAAAAAAACCCAACCATCAAATGCCTGAGTGGAGCCTGGAGTGTGTTTCATAACTGCAGGCATTGAAAGGGCCTTTTCCTCCTTTTATTTCCCCTTTAGCCTCCCAGGGACTCCCTGACTCCAAGTGTGGGTCATGTTGGTGCCTCTGCAAAGCCATGGGGACCAGAGGGGAACAAATAAGGAGTTGCTTTTCACCTAGTTGGGTCACATTTGGGAAAGAGCCTGCAGAGCCCCAGGGGAGGGAGGAATCAGCTTTATCAGCCGTGGTGAGATGAGGATTTACTTTGGCTCTGTGTAAAGCCAGGCTCCAGTTTGGGAAACCACTGTGCCTCCTGCTCCTGCACCCTGTCCCCAACCTCTGCTGAAGATGTCCTGACTACAGAGCAAAGGATTTTCTGTCCCACAGCAAAGTAACTCTGCAGCTCCTTTGGTCAAAAGGGCTATTTTACCCTGTATCCCAGAGTGTCACCTCACTAGGGACTGGAAATGTGTTTTGCTGTAGCCATTTCAGAGCAGTGCAATGAGAAAGGGCCTCAACATCCTCCTGTGAGGGGCACGAGGGATGTGGCAGAACAGTCCTCAGCTCCAACCCTCAATCCTGTGTCCCCACAGCAGGTGATGGAACCCCTTGGAGGTGTGCAGCAGACATCCCAGAAAAACCCTGTGGATCCACACCGGTGACACTGCCAAGGATGGAGCAATGCAAGACAACCCAGTGTGGGTGAGCTGGCAATAAGCCACATTTATTGCAAAAAAAAAAAAATTGTTTTGTCCCATAAGAACAGTATTCCAAAAGGAAAAGGCAGGGTTGTTTGTAGAAATCACATTGTCAAGTACTTTTTTTCCTCCTCCCCCCCTTCAAGGACCACTATTGTCCTCCTAACTCGGGGGGAACAGGCAGGGGAGGAAGTTTTGCTGAAAGGCACTTCAGCATCAAGTGCCTGAGTTGGCCACGGGGCCTCGTGGGAGTTGTAGTCTTGTCTTCTCCCTTCAAAATCGCCTTTTCTGGCAAAATTCCACAGCAGTGTAATACCTCCAAACAGCAGCAGCCCCCCTGCACAGTCAGGGGACAGCGGGACCCCTGCACTTTATTTGCTACAAGACAACCCCGGGGGCTGCTCAGGAGCCGAATCTTATCAGATTTGGCCAGAATATTTCAGTTTTCTTTCACACCCTTCTCCTCTCATAGAATTCCCATGGAAACACAAACAAAGCTCTTGCTGTTTGGGTTTGGTTGGGGCTTTTTTCCTTCTCTCGGCCGGGAGGGGGGGGATGGTGTGGATGAAAGTGGTAAATAAAAAACTTTAAAAAAAAAAAAAGAGGAAAAATACATTGAATAATACATGAGAAACCACGTTTCCCCTTGATTTCCCCTGCAGCAATGCATCTCCCCTCTGTATCTCCCCTTCAGAGCCTCAGGGGATAGAAATGTACCTCGGAACTAAAATAATACATATTTCTTGCATCACAAACTTGCTTTTTGGGCAGGAAATGCCCGAATCCAAGCTGTCCCGCCCTTTTCCTCGCTGGTGCATCGTTCCACAGATACCTGGATGCCACCGTGTGGCAGCTGCCCCGAGCAGCGGTGGAGGGACAAGGATGGCGACAGAGCTGCGGGAAAGGTAAGGTTTTAGGGGGAAAAAAATGTGTGTGTGGGGGTGGAAATAAAATCAAAAGGAGGCTTGGGTTTGGTTTTTTTTTTTTTCTTTGCAGCAATTCACAAAACTTCAAGGAATGCTAAGCACGTCAGTACATGAAGCACAGGATCTGGAGGAAGGAGAGAGTGCAAACCAGCTCCGTATGGTGTTGAGCTCAGACACACACTGTCTTTCTATTTAAAGCCCTGCAGGAACGTGAGTGCCAGGTTTGAGAGAGCTCAACAAGTCCCTCTGAATACAATTTACGTGGTCCTCTCTACCACGGGGTCTGCTTATCTGTCAGCTTTTAATACCCTACCATTCCCACACAGCAGGATACAGCCCACCTTTTCCTGCTGGAGGAGAGAAGGCTGGATCTGGAAAGGTATTTAATTAATGACAGAGACCAGTGGGACCTCTCTGGGGTCTAAATCAGCTTTGGGGTGAGGACATGGGCTGCAGAGTGTTCAGTGCTGCTGCCTGCCCACCCCTCCCTTTTCCCTCCACGTGGGAAACAATGCTGGGTGGAACCCTGAAGATGAGGATTGTGCTACCCAGGCTGTGTCCCCAGGCACATCCTGCAGGCCAAACCATCCTGGCAAGGCCAGAATATCCTTCCTCCTCTACCAGCACCATAAAACTGTCTCCTGCCAGGAGGCAGCATGAAACAAGCAATGCACAGCCCAGGGTCAGGGCTTGGGATATGCCTCATTCTTCCATCCTCTGCCACTGGGAAATGCCTTATTTTCCCATTAAGTGCCTTTGGAGTATGTCTGTTTTCCCTCGTCTGCTTCACCAGCACTGCTTCTCATTTATTCCAAGATGCAGTTCACTGAATGGAGAATTACATATTTTATCATTTGTCCCATACCAGGTTGTCAAGTCGCCGTGTTATTATTAGCAACAGGAAAGGAACTAAGTAAATTATTCTTAAGGTATGTAATGAGCACTTGAGTAAGCGTTAAGTAATGAGCGTTTCTTTAGCGAGGAATCCAAGCAAGACACACTCCACCCATTTCGTTAACAGACAAAGGCTTATATAAGCTGGGTGTTACATAAAACCCTAAAATAGGGAACCAGAGCACTCCCCCACCTTTGGGTGAAAGCTTTGCTGCAGCCCACGGATACCTGAGCTGACACTGAACCATCTCCGAGCTAAGAGGCTGCTGATGGCCAGGGCTGGAGCTGGCAGGAGCCAGTGGCAGGGACAGAGGTGTCCTGGGTGTGCTGCCACCAGCCCTGAGCACAGCTCGGGTGGTGATTCTGGATTTGCAGTCGTGCTGCTCCGGAAACAGCCCCTACAGTAGCACGGTCCAAGCAGCTTTATCATCCCTGTGATGATCCAGGAACGTGTCTGTCCTTGTGTGGCAGGGCAGGATAAACACCACCCAGCCCCAGGGTGTCATCCCTAGGGACTTGGTGCTGCAGAAGGAGCAAGCTGGGCACGGTTATGGGGAAGCTTCTCTGCGGCTCTTCCTGTCTCCAGGGATCTGCAGGAAAGGGACTTTCTAAGACAGAAGTTCTGTGGTTTCCCAGCTCCAGGCAGCTGGTTCTTTCAATAAATTGACAGGTCAGTTCTTATGTTCTTGTGAACTTTCAACTTCCGCCACATCACGCGACAAAACCCACCACGATTTACCATAATTTATCCGCAGGGAAAAGGGGATCTACATCTTGCAACATCAACTACAAGAGCTAAAAAAAGCAGGCTGGTAGGGGGTGCAGCCTCTTCATCACATCTTGTGTGCCTGAAAGCCTGTCTGTCTAGAGAAAAATCATCTGTCTCCATAAAGAAATACTTCTCCTCCCTAGACGTCTTGCATCCCACCTTAAAATGCACAATTGCAACACTCAGATGGCAGATTCAGCTGACAGCAGTGGTTGCTTCCTATACACGAGGTCAAAAAAAAGTCTCAGAGAAGAGCATTTGCAACTCTCTTCATAGCCCAGACACCAAATCCTTCAAATGCAGGTATCAGATGCAGTTGCATGAGAATTCAGGGACGCTTATTTGGTTGGGGGGAAAAAAGGGGGGAGAGAAAGATCTTTAGGCAGGGGATTTTTGGGCAGGCAGAGCAAAACGTGTCAGGAGTTACAGTCTGGACTACAAGGGAGCCATTCATGGCTGCAATCAGTTTGCTCTGCGGTACTTGCAGGAACATGCCAAGGCTGCTCTGTGATTCTGCCCGACTGACTTAGTGTTTGTGATTTGCCTGACCTTTGCTCTAAATAAATGGGAGCCACACAGAGGGAATTTTGATGCAAGTCCCCTGCATCTATAGCATCCTCCCTGGCTGCAACCCACTGGCTTCCTGGGGCTTTGTTTTAAAGGAGAGACAGACAGAAGGCAGGCAGGAGGTGAAGACAAGAAATGAAATGCAAGCTGTCTGGCCCACACAATTAAAAAAACCCAAAAAAACTAACGGCAACAAAAGAAAGAAAAAGAAATCAGAATGGCCTGGCTTTGTTTTCTGTCATGTTATTTATCTTACTCCAGAATTAAATCCAGATGACATAGATAAGACAGGGGTGACCCCTAGTGCCCTCTCCAGCTGCAGCTTCCACTGTTATTCCCTGTATTGATATTGGAGCATAAACAGAGGGAAGAAGCAGCACCTTTCAGATTTGTTCTTCATTCACAAAGCTTCTCCCTCTCCCCTTTCAGAAATAAGATCTCATTTCCTCTCACTACTGAAACTCTATCACTGCGAGGCATTCACTGCAACCTCCCTTTGTCGCTGTTGTCTGGGAACAAAATTAAACACATTTTCTTGTGTAAGAACTTATTATATTCCATTGACTATTTATCATAGTACATTTATATTTATCACCTTACATAAAAGAAAGAAGAGCCTATTTTGCTAACTCCAGGCTTGTCAATAGCTAAGAACAGCCATTCAAACTCCTGAGAAGAGACCTTTGTCTTGTAAAAAGTGTATTTTGCAGCACCAAGGCGCTGAAAGGAGCGAGTCTTTCCTGTGACAGCCATCAGTATGCACCACTTTTTTTTTGTCTTTCAGCAATGTCAAAACTCTCTGTTCTTGTGAATCAGCCTGCACCAGACGTACCCTGCTCACTGTGCTGGGTGATGCTCATCAGGGGCTTTTCCTTGTGTGGCTGTGAGGAAACAGCTCCTCTTTCAGAAAAGCCTTGAGACACCCTCTCAGAGATTACTTTGGGATGCAGGATATTTTTTGAGGAAATAAATGATCTTAGGCACAAACCTGAAAGATTTTTAGCTTCCTGTAATCTGAGCACTTCGGGCACTTCCTGCCCTGCTGAGGTCGGGGCTGTGCCCAGCAGCATCCAGTGTGGGTGGTACCACATCAGTTGACATCTCAAAATTTCACATATTTAATGGGATCTCGTCAGGCAAAGAAGCCACCTGCTAACAGTCCCCAAGGCGACATTTCTAGCCTCAAAAGAGCAGCAAACTCCCCTGTGCAGCACCACAGCCTGCCACAGACTTATCTGATGCCTCTTCAGCTCTTTCTTGCCTGTCAGCACTGGCAGCCACCTCCCAGCACCCTCCTGCTGCACCAGGGCTCCTCTGCAGAGCCTGGATCTCAGAGCTGCCACCCTCAGTGCTCGAGGAAAGCTTCAACACTTCCCAAAAGCAATTCCTCTTGGAGGATCCTTGGGAGCCACAGGACATGACATGTTGCTGTCACTCCCATCACCATTCAGCTGGCACCTCCTTCCCCTTTTGCCGCCTTCCAGCCCATTTCTTCATCAGAAACAACTTCCAGGTCTCAGCCAGACTTTCCTCCCCAACAACTTTTTGCTTTCACGCAGCCTCTGTGGTCATTCTTCCCCAGAGTTTCTTCCTAACCCTCCAGGCTTCCTGCTGCCCCATCACTTCCTCAGGCAAACACCACCCACCCCACCTCCCAAACCAGCCTTTTCCTGGAATTTACACCCATGATTCAGCCCAAGTGAGGCTGGATCAGACACAGATAAGGCTGGTTGATGCCCCCATAACAAGTGTTTCACCCATTACAATAAGGATATAATGCTGCCCTACTTATGTGCCCATTTTCTGACTCATTTCCCCCTGATTTTATACTCTAGGTTCCCATGTTCCCTTGTTTACATTAAAAGCAACAGTTTCTGAATTGAAGTTCCTCCTAATGTTTTATTTTTAACGTAGGTGTCAAGGGGGTTAGGAATTGTACTAGCCATTGCATAATTCTGGGTTTATCTGGTGTAAATCTCACTTGCTTCTGAGATATCCCATGCTTCTCAGTGTGACACCAACTCTGCATTGCTCTCGTGTCTCTGGATCCAAAACTGCTCCAAACTTTCCCCTTAATTTCTTTCCCCCCTCTATTTTAATTAAACATATGCAAATATCTCGTCCTCAGAGCCACTGTTTGCTTCTTTCACAGTGTTCCGTGTTCTCTCTCCTGTGTTTATTTTCTTTGTTATCTTTAGTAAACACAATTTTTCTTTATTGCTATTCTGACTGTGTATGATCCCATACAGAGAAGGCACCACGAAATCTCTTCCTTTAACACATCTTTCTATATCTTTCTATAGCTGCATTTTCCCCTATATTCTTATTTTTGCTTGGTGCTAGCTCTGTGTATTTCAGTTATGCTCTTTATCTAAAACAATCTGTCAGTTTACATGTGTCTATAAATAGTGAGGTATTCGTTTTGAATATTTTCATTTAAATTCTAGCTTTGCTCCCTCACACTGTTAAAATGCTCAGAATTAGCTCATCACTTTAATATTTGAATATCAAATATTGAGCTTCTTTGCATGCTTTTGCAGAATGCTACTTTCCAGGTTCCTCACATCCTTGTTCATACTGCTGGAAAGTTACTCTCGTGAAGTGAAAATGCTTTCTTGGATGTCACCTGATTGTCAGAATCTGAGCTTGGCAATGCTGAATTTGACAGAAATCCAAACACTGAACCATTTCTTCATCAGGTAAAGTAAAATCATCATCATTAAAAATGCTTACATTAAGGAGAGGAGATTTTTTTCCTTCCAAAGCTTCAAGGAAACCATAAATCCTGTGGTTTGCCTGACACTGCAGGTCACACGAGATGATCAGAATAGTTTGTTCTCATATTTATGCTGAAAAACTTGCAAATATCCGGACAAACTGCAACTGTATCTGGCAGAGAGATGGTCAGGCGAGATAAGGGAGTTGCTGCTTTTGCTCTTAAATGTTCTGAATTTGCCTACAGCCCTGCTGAGACAGCCACTTCTTGCCCAGAGATCAGTAAGGCAGCTGCTTTCACTTGTTTGTTTTCTGTTTTTCTTCTTTTTTAAATCTGACCTATGTTATAACTTTCAAAACTTTCCTGTTCAAGACTTTGTTAGAAAACTGCTCTCGATCCTGCTGGTGATGGAGAGCCAGTGTTCTATTGATGGTTCTTGTTGCTTTAGTGTCCCCCCAGCTTGTGACTCCTGTAAATCAGGGCCACCACATAAAAATCCTCTTTCCTGTGGCCTCTCTGCCCCTGGGCTCCCAGCAAGACAGTGTGTGCAGCCTTGTGGGAGGCAGGGGCAGAGAGGCCACAGGAAAGAGGATTTTTATGTGGTGGCCCATTGGATGGATTGCAATAGGGAAAAAAAAAGGGTTTTAATGAGTCATGAAACTTTTAATGCACCACAAGTTGGAAAAACCCACTGGACACACCATGGCACCACACAACACAGGAGAACATGGGATGGAGCAGATCCCACCCCCCAGCACAAGGCCCATGAAGAAAGGTTTTATCTTTCCTGCTGAAAATTCATCAGGAAGCATAAAGCTAATATCAAAAAAAGTCATTTTCCTATTTGCCAAGCACACATGCAAAAAAGGCAATCAGAAACCCTGAGCGCTGCCTTCCCAGAGTTTAGACCAAACTCAAAGCTGCCGTCAGTCCCAGTTCCCCACACTCTGCTCCCAGTTTGCTCAGGCTCTCCACTAAAACCAGTAGCATAATTCTCTATTCTTCTTTTTTCCCCCCAACTTCCAGTTGTTTTGCCCAGTTCAAGTAAAACATGTAAAATGTGTAAAACCAGGCTTTGCCATAGGGTGAAAACTGAAAAAGGAAGAACAAGTGAAAAATGAAATCCACAAAACAATTAAAGAAAGACAGAACATGACTTAAAAGCCCCAGCAGAGTCCAGTCAGTCATTTGTTTGTACTCACCAGCACAGGAGCAGCACAGCCCTCAGAGGAGCACGGCGGGGGTATATTTTCACCTTCCTCTAATTCCATCCATAAATCTGGGAAGAGTAGAGCAATTAAAATCTCAGCAGATAGAAACACCCAAGTGTACACCACGGGATGAGTCGCCTTCACGTGGAAGCTTTTCTGAAGGCATAGTACCTGGGCATAGGTGGGGCTGGGATCAGCGAGTGGAGAAGTAGGGTAATTACCAACGTGGTGAAACACCCATTTGCCCGGCCAACCCATCAGGTCCTCTTTAAGCAGAGGGGAAAGTTAAAGAAAAAATACTAACAGTTTTTGTATTTCACCCTGTTTTTGCACCCCCTGAGCTGCCAGCAAGTGTTCCACTGTAGATTTCTGACAGTTATTAACAAACACATGAAGAACAGTAACAAACTGACGTGCCAGTGGAACACAGCCTCAGAGGTGTTAGCTTTTATTAAACCTTCAAATGAAAGTGGCCCTGAAGTGCCAGATTCCCACTTTACCCTCTGTCACACTTACTGAGGTAACATAAACCTGACCCAGGACCGGTTCTTCAGCAATTTAATTGGAAGCATCATGTTCAGCAGCTGGTAACACACACCCAGAAATGGGCTGCTTAGCTTTTGCTTTATTTTTTAATTGTCTTTGGTTTTTAACTTTTTGTCAGTCCCTAATGCAGACCTGGATACCCAATTATTTCAGATCGGCCAGAAGAAGGTCACTGCTGGAATTTTCTGTCTCTCCTGCATGTGGGTGGATGACGTGAATTTGAGGGTTTGGTTGGCATCTGCTCCACAGCCCTCAGTCCCCAGCTGAGGACACCAGAGGTTTCTGTGCTCATAAAGGGGCTGGCATTAATTTGGGGGTCACACCACCATTCCTGGCATCTCTCCAGGCAGGTCCTTATGCAAATGACCAGCATTTACTTGGAATTTGCATGAATGTGTAACTGAAAAGCTGCTTCCGAGGATACCTATTTCCAAATCTTTGGGTTCTCCCCATAACCAAACACCTCCAGGCTGGTTTAGGGGAGCAGAGGCTGCTGCTGGGTGTGACTCAGAGCTGCACGCCAGTGCTTGGTATTGACTTAACCAAGGGCTGCCGGGAGCAAACTGCCCATCCCAGATCCAAACAGCCTTATCTGCTGCCAGTGCTGCTCCTCCTGCATTTAAAGCAAAACTACGCTTTGGAATCAGAATGAAACCAACGTGATGAGGCAGAGGACAACTTCACATCACTTTCTCCTGCTTTCTGTGGAATTCCCAAACCAAAACCATGCCATCCACGAGTAGCCCAGCAAACTCCTTCTCCAACCAGCCAGCACTTACCTGGATCTGAACTGAATTCCCTCCAAAGCCTCCAGGAACGATGCCAATGCTGTGCCTGGGCATTAATCCACGGGAATCCGTGAGATCCCAGCACTGCATCGTGGATTCAGCTGTCTCTGGAGCCCTTCAGAGAGGACCTCTGGGGCAGCAGTGCTGCTCTGGGACACAGATGCCCCACGAGTGGGTGAAGTGGGGAGATAAGGGGGGAGGACACGCCAGCAGCAGCGCGGGATCGCCCAGCGCAGCTCCAGCTCCGAGGCGCTTCCTCTTTCCAGCGTCACTCTGCTCTTACACGGAAGGACCAGACAGCAAGTGCTTCATGGCCTTTCTTTCTGCTTTCATAATTCAGTTCTTATTGCTTTAAATGTAGGAAGAAGTGGCTTTTTATCTCAGGGGGGGGAAATTGTATAATATTCCTGCATCTGACTTTACTAAATGGAAAGGAAAAATCTCCTGCAGTTTTCAGAAAACCAGGCAAAGCTAGGACCCTGGCCAGCCATTCTTCATCATTTCTGATAGCTCTGCACTGTGAGGGCACTCACACTGCTTTAAAAGTGGGTGCATAAAGGCAGACAAGTGAGGGACTGCACAGTGAAGGCTGAGGAAAAGGTGCTTCAAGACTGCAAGTGCTCCCAGCCCAGGCACAGCGTGCTCTTCTGGTATGAAACCACTGGGGTGTTTCAAATTAGCTAAAATATCTTGACAGGATGGCTCTGCTTTTCTTCTGCTGCCTCTGGTGCCTGTGTGGTCCCAGGGGAGTCAGATCCCAGGTGCTCACAGCATCTGCTCCCATGGGACACAGCCTCCCTGGGGAGGGAGCAAACTCCACTGAACAAGACAGATGTGGCATATTTAGGTGTCCAAATACTGATTTTTGTGCAAACAGGTGCCAAGTGGGGATATTTCTCATGGACTCTTCTGAAGTGCTTCAGTCTAGGTGTTGGAAAGGTTGTCTCATCTTTATTCTGAATGGCTTTTCTTTTCCATTTCCTTTTTCTTTTGATGGGCAGAACCTACAGAACAAAGCTCTCCTTAAGCTCCAATAAGGATAAAAAGGGATGCTGAGATCCCCTGGGAGAGATCTGAGTGAAAAAAACGTCTGGAAAGAGAGTAGTGGAGAAAAAAAAAAGGCGAGGTTAGGTTTCTTGTATTCAGGTTGGTATTTATATTAGTGATAATAAATAGTGACTGTTTGAAAGTCACTGTTTGTTCAGTGAAGTCATTATCAGTGAGCAGCTGAGTCATCCTGCCCATACACATGAGGAAAAGCATCCTCGTGAAACACCAGGACTGACTTTTTTGTGTTTTCACCCCAAATCCCGCTGCATTTTTAAAGCACTGGACACACAGTGCTGCTCATTACCCAGCTCCTCTGGCCTGCTGGAAACTCAGCCTGGCCTTTCTGCACTGCACACACCAGCCTGGGACCTTTTAACCTGCCAGTGGCACACTCTGCTGATTTTTGGGAGGTTCCAGACAAAGTTGTGAGCTTTCAGTATTTTGAAAAGCAGACTTTATAAGGGTGTTGTAAAAGGGACACCTTTGCCTTCTGATTGCAAAAAACCACGTATTCCTGCAGGAGATTACAGCCCTCCCCATTTAAATAAGTTTATTTAGGGTGCTGCCGCTATTGATGACTTTGCTGATGGAGACAGGACTCACATAATGACTGTCTGGGCAAAGGCTGGTTTTAATTAGAGTTGTTAAGTGACCAAGTACGGTACTGAGTCACGTGGAACAGTACGGAGGTTGCTCAGGGCCATAGAGTTCAGTCCTTCCTTTAAAAATCTCTCCTAAGACTGTTCCCCTGGGAGGAGGAAGCCAGTGGGACGTTTGGCATCACCGTTCCAGCAGGAACCACAAACGTGTCAGATCAGAGGCTACAGAGGAGGATTTTGTGGTCTCTTTAGAACAGACATGCTGAAATATTACTTCAGTGGAGACACACAGCTGAGGAGGGCATTTCTAACATTCTCACATGGTCCCTGAAACACTTAATTTAACAATAACCAGCCCTTTAATCACCACTTTTGCTTGGGATGTTGTAGTTCTATGAAAGTGGAAGCAGTGCCCTGAGGCACTGACCTCAGATGCTCTCCCCTGACTGCACAGGGAACTGGGCAGGAGCTGAGATGAGCAGGATGCCTTGCTCCCTACCACATTCTCCTCTTACTGCCAGTTTGACTTGTCCCTTCCTCAGTTATGGGAGAAGGGAGCCTTTTGAAAGATGTAACAGACCAAGCAAGCCTTGGTTCCTGGCTTGGGGGAATGTCTTCTGGGAGTTGTAGTCCCAGGAAACAAGAATTTGCAGCCTTCCTGGGAAGGTGAGCCAGGAAAGCTGGCAGCCTGCAGCTGTTTCCATATTCCCAGTGCAAGGGAAAATGTGTTGAAATTGGAGGAAATTTTTATAGGCAACTCTGCTTGGAAATTAGAAAGCTCCAGTAGGAAAACTTGAACAGGTTTAGGAGAATTAGACACCAAGAAAGAAACCCTTTTTGCCGTGATGAGAATTGGAAAAGGGTGGTATTTCTTGGAGTCTCTAGTCATAGGGAAACTAGCCTTGGGGTTCCATGGGAGGTTTGAAGGCTGCTTGAGGAGAGAGCACTGGCTGGGCAGAGAGGCTTAACAGGCATGAAAATATTCTGCCAGAGCTGAGTAAAGTGGGTTTGCAAAATGGAGATGGAAAGTTTGGACCCCACTTTGCACCAGCCTGGCAGAGGAGAAGACCTTCTCTTCCTGCTGCTTTTTCCTGGAGATGAGGTGCAAGGCAGAGCAGAAATACAGCCGGAAGGAGAACCCCGCTGGTACGAACGAAGAATTTCTGACAGAAAGTGCACAGCGGTTGTTTGTGGTTTCCAGAAGCCACCACAGGGTTTGCAGGCTGAAGGAGGCAGAGGAAGTGTTTCTATGGACGACTGAAGAGCTGAACCCAGCACAGGCTGGTAAATCAGAGAGCAAACAGTACTGCCTCAAATGCTGTTATAGGGAAAGTAATTTATATTCCCATTCTGGAAAAGACTATTATGTCCTCGTTTGTGAGAAGAAATGCTGTCCTCTGGCTATGCAAAATTCTGCACAGCATGTTCTGCGAAAGCCTAAATGCATTATCCAAAAGTCCTGGAGCCCTCTGGGAGAGCCACCAGCTTCCATCACCCCTCCCAAGCCCACTTGAGCAGCCACCAGCCCTGCCCACTGTCACCCTTGGGCTGTGCCTGGCCTTGGCTCAGTGCTCTCTATGTCCTAGGGGCCCAGGCTGTTGCTAGAAAGTCATATTTATGTACCAGAAACCCAGCTGGGGATGGCTTGGTTTCAGTGCTGATGCTGTCTCATGTGTGGCTGCTGCAGTGCATCCTCTGCAGCCTCTCTGAGCTGGGTTACAGGGCTTGCCTGAAAAACTGCCATTACTCACCCTGCTCTGGTGGTTTGGGGTGCAGCATCACAGTGGGAGTAGTGCACTCACCAACTGAACACTAAATAACTGGAAATAATAACCAGTGAAGACATTTATGAGCTGAGTGAGGCCCGAGGACAATGAAGGAAGCTTGATGGTAACTCATTCATTACCATCTGCACATATTGGCAGTAAAGCTGACACCAGCAGTCAGAACCACAGGCCTGCAAAGACCTCTTCACATTATTTTCCACTTTTACAAATTTAATTAGCTCTTGCCCCTTCAAGCTGCAAAATACAAAAATATTTCTTTTTCCAGGTAATATAGCCATTTTCTAGGTAAAGAAGTGGAGAGAACAACAAAGCAGGAAAGCCTGTATTGGAACTGTTATTCCCATTTTCTATATGGACATTTTGGCAATAGCTTTTTCTCTGAAAGGGACAGTCTTTTTGTTCAGTGCCATAACCCATGGGCTTCTAAACCAGAATGCTGATGGATGGAATCTCAAAAGGTGGAGTTTAATCTGATTTCCCACATCTTTCTCCAGATCTACTAAGCTGCTGTAAGTTTAGACAGCAATAGTCATAATTTCTGTTTCAAGAATAAGCTGTGGGATCTCTGGCTCTCCTTCCCCCCCCAGCTAACAGTTTCACAGGGCTCTTGAAGCTTTGGAAGGGGACATTTTGTGTTGTAGCAGAGCTGTAAAGAAAGGATCAGAATAAGATAACACCTCCCAGCCCAGCAGAACCTCCTGACAGAACACGGGTGGTTCATTCTTTAGAAATCAGCACTGGCCTGAGCAGCCTGGTCCAGCTGCTGTTGACATGAGGGCTTTGGGACAGCTGTAGCCAACCCCAGGGTGTTCCCAGATAACAAAGAGATAGCAGTGTGCTGCTGGAGCCCTCATTCAAAGGCTGGGTTCAGCCAGCAGTTCATGTTGGTATGTGTTGATTCCTGCAGGAAGATAATCTTTGTGCCACTAAGGCAGAGTTTGGTTTCCAGAACAGCCTGGTAATGGAGCTATTCTTTCTGTTAATTATGCTGTCCAAACACAACCTTGTGGAGCTGATTTTCTGCTATGAGAAAGAGGAAGGTAATCATACCAGCATACAAATGACAAGGGTGAGCAAAGACTCAGCTATTGTACCAGCAGTTCAGCCTGTCTTTCCCAGAAAGAAAATGATTCACGTATCCCATGACACCATCCCACCGTGCAGTTTTCCTGGGCTCCTGGATTTCCTAATAATATGACGTCTGATCCCAGTTTGTGGTGAATGAAGTGATGCTAACTGACCAGTTATTCAGTGTATCATCCCAGGGGTAGCATTACTACCTTCCCCATGCAGTGATGTAATATCTTATGCACAGAATGTACCTCTGGCTCAGTAAGCCTTACCAGCCTCACTTCTGAGCCTTATGGAATCCTTACTAGGATTTGGGAAAGCCAGCAAGAAGAGAGGGTACCAACCTTTCACCCATTATAAGCTTTTAAAGATGAATATTCCTATCACTGCATTTCCTGGGGGAATTTGTTATGATTTGGCCAGCAATACAGAATGCACTTCTGCCATCAAATAGCTTTTTGATAAATAGTGGCCTGAAAACCCTGCTCATCCCTGCTGTCCCCTCACCAGGCTGCATTTGGGAACAAGTCACTCCTGTATTTACACTGAAAGCATGGCAATGTCCTGTCAGATCCCCAGGTGCAAGATGGGACAAGGGGGAGCAATTTCAAACTGAAAGAGGAGAGATTTAGACTAAATATTAGAAAAAAGTTCTTTCTGAGGGCGGTGAGGCCCTGACACAGGTTGCCTTGAGAAGCTGTGGCTGCCCCATCCCTGGCAGTGGCCAAGGACAGGCTGGATGGAGCTTGCTCTAGAGGAAGGTGTCCACCTGTGGATGGAAGGAGATGATCTTTAGGATCCCTTTCAACCCAAACCATTCCATGATATCCAGAGGGAGCAGGACCATGCAATAGGGCACCCACCAGCCCCTCCATCCAGGGGACACCCCAGATTTCCCCTCCAGCAGTGCAGGGATGAAGAGCACACGGGCACGTTTGCCTCACACAATAAATGAACAACCAAAAGGCTCCAGCTCTGCCTTTCTTTGACAGAAAGGCCGCCAGAGAACTGCCCTCTCCCACGAGCCTGGTGCTCAGCCTATGAGATAATACAGGCTGGCCTTTTCTTTGCAGCTGTATTGTTTTAGTGCTTGGAAAATAGCAGAAGGCTGAGCAATGAGTCATCTGTCACTAGATGGGGTTAAAGTAATTTCCGTTTTCTGTTGCCATGGGGAAATCAACGTCCTAAGATTTGTCCTTTCTCCCACTCAAACACGTGGGAGTAGAAAGCCTGAAACCCAGCAGGACTAAACATTTTTTTAAATTATTTTTAATATTTTTTGTCCCTTTATAAACAAACTTCCCTCTGTGGCCTTGCAGCTGTCAGTCTGTTCCCGTAATCGTCCGGTTAACAATGTCATTCCCCTTGGATTGCAAAAAATCCAGAGCCAGAGTTTAAGTAAATATTTGACATTCATATAGGAGTTGCTTCATGTTATCACTTGAAGAGTGTCTTTTTCTTGCAAAGTTTTACATGTACGTTCTAAGGGGAATTATAAACTTGGTATTATGCAAATAAAGTTGAAACTTCAAAAGCAAAGTAAATTAAAGTAGCCTCTTCCCCAGCATATAGTGACTAGCAGAAACAGGAAAAAGGAAATTGCAGTAAATACCATTTAAAAACCTGCTAATGTATAGTTTATATGAGTAGCAGCACAGCAACATCTAGTGTTGATCAGGAATATAGCTGGAAGTTATCGCACGCTTTGTTAATGGTATTTCAAAGAAATTAAATGTTTCCTGAACCCTGACACCACTGCCCAGCCTCAGCTCCTTCTTCCCTGCGTTCCTGACTGTGTCAGCTCCATGTCACTGCCTGGGATAGCTGGGAATGCTACCGGTCTGCCTGGATCATCAGGAGAATCACTGGGCTTCTATTTGAGCACAAACTCAATAAAGCCACAGACTTAAATGCAATTCAGCTCAGCAGTGGCCAAAACCTTCAGCATCTGAACTGAAATTAAGAAAGCAATCCCTTTACCAGCAAACACTGCTATCAAACTGGCAGAGCACTCAAAGTCATTCCTTTCCCTAGCAGTGAGTGTGCAAGTGTAAAGTTGCCACTTTAAGTGGTGTCTCAGAGTAGCCATCCTTTCACCCTCCTGTATTTCCCCCACAAATGCAGGGATTACTGTTTTATGCACAGTTTAAGACTATCTATTAAAAAAATTGATTGAGCTGCATATTGAATTTCTCACCATATTTCATGCAACACCTATTTTTGTTTAAAAGACACCTGAAGCTCAAAGTTAAGTTCTTGCTACTTAGTTTTTCTGTAGGTATAAGTTATAGATGAACACTCATTTAGTTTTTGTTACTTAAATTTAACTAAACTAATCAAGTTTAACTTAATACTAGTTTAGTTTTTTAAGTTTAATTTTCAATTAGTTTTTTTAACTCTCACAGATTTGGTTTTTCATATAAGCAAACCTTTATACCAGGGCTCACTATCTAAATGAAATAATTTGTCTACTTAGATTTCAGCTCCTGCTATATGAAGCTTGCTTCATTTTCAGTATGATAATGTCCTTTAGGTTTCCTCAAACAAAATAAAATTAATGAATGGCTGCTTTCCAAGTCCAGCTGTCTTGCAACCCCCTGTGAACAGATTTTTTGCCACATTTAAGTTTATTACATGATCTAATTAGCGTGACTGTGTAGGTGCGTGGAATGCACTGGAGGAGAAGAAAAAATACAAGTGTACAAAATTCTGTTATATAATTTGCTATGGGAACGTGATTATTGCAGAGACCTGGATCACTCTCCGGATTCTTTTCAGCAGGATTTCGGGTACAAGCACTTAGGCAAGGAAGAAGAAAGGGCATTCAAGTCTACCACAGATTATGGGGCCAAGAGCAGGAAAGTCTGACTACCACCTGATTTTTGTGACTTAGAAATATAATCACAATTTTAAAAGGTATTAACTCTATACTCACATTTGCTGCCTTTGCCTCAAGAAAAAAAACAATTCAGCAGAATTCAATGCCTGACTGGAAGTGAGGACCTCAAGCTTGTCAGCTACGCTGCGAGGCTCGTTCAAAATCAGAATGAAACACAACTTCTAATTAACAGGAAGAAAATACAGATTGTTACCCACTCTGGGCCTGAAAAGGCATCAGGGTGTCTACTGGAAACACGCAGCCAGACCAGAGATTAGAGCTCTGCTTCATGTTATTAAGACATTCACACCACCCTAACAAGATTAAACAGGCAGCTCTGTAACATGAAGTGAGATCAGACTCTCTTTCTTCCTCCTGCATGCATGAAATGACATTTTAAAGTGATGTGTGATCTTTCAGAGCTGTAAAGGGGTCAGGCACCAGGCACATCTGGCACACTGATCCTCGTTCTGGGGCATGAAGTCATCCTCCAAGCTGCATTGCTGAGTCAAGAATGTGCAATTTTCCACGTGTCACTTTACTGACTTACACACTGAACAGGCATTAATTTTAATTTCATTGAAGATCAGGCATATTTAAGAAAACTGCAAGCCCTGCTAATTGTGTTTTAATTTAACCAGAAATAAAACAATGCTTGGAGAAGGGGGCTGGTATTATTTGAACAAACACTTTCCACACAGCCCTCTGCACTACACCATAAATCAGCTCAGTGCTGGATTCCTCCCAACAGGGTCAATTTGCTAATAGAGGATCTTCAGAGGTGTGAGTTTAATTACAAAATTCCTACTAAATTTGCCACCCTGCCTTCCCCAGCATGCAGAGGGGACATGGTTGGGGACGGAGGTGCCACCACTGTGCACACAGGCTTGACCTGAAGCACAACCATCCCATTCCAGGCTGCTTTAGGGGAAACAGGATATGCCCTGGGGCACGTGGTTGTGCCCCGTGTCACCCTGGCTGATGGCAGCATCCAGCTGCAGCTGATGGCTTTGAAATGAGTTTGAGGATAGGATTGCAGATGACAAAGCACACAATGGCTTTGGCTCTTGCAATCAAAATATTTGCTGTGGCAGGTAGGGAGAAACAGCGCTCCAGCAATGGGAGGTGCCCTGGCTCCAATCCCTCCCTGAGCCCAGGATCAGATCCTCAGAGTGACCTCCCACCTTCAAAGCATCTCTCAAAAGTCTCAGAGCCCTTCTCTTTCATATTTGGGTCAGTCAAAGGCACCAATAGCATTAGGTGTATGAGTAATTTGATTTCAAACTACCAGCTAGAGCCTATGCCCTACAAATCAGCTCCTTACACACACATTACACCAATAATGTCCCTGGGGAAGGCGGTCCCATGCAGGAGGACACATCCCTGTCCTGCAGAGCCTGCCTTCATGCTGGGCTGGGAACAACCACCTCAGCTGCTGCCAGCAAGCCCTGCTCTCTGTCCTCTTGGGGAGGTTGGTGAAGGAGCAATTCAGAAATCCCAGGATGGGCTCTCTGCAGCTGAAAGGGAAGAGCAGCACATTTGGAGAAAAAGAAAAAAAACAAACCGAACATTCCTGGGGATGAAGGAGCCTTATTTACCAGAGTGTAAAACCTTCTGTTTCTGTAGGAACATCTGAAGACAAACAGAATAGTGCTTGTGCTGCCAGGTAAACAGCTCTTGCATGCCATGGCTACGGTCTCTAAGGAGCTGCTGTTTATTATGAGCCATCCCTGCTCGGCATTGGTGACAAACCCTCCCTGCAAATCCAGCAGGGAGAGGCTCACAAGGAAGGGAAGAGCTTGTATGGAGTTGCCAGAGGGATACTTGTTACCTTTGGGATTATCAGCTTTTTTTTCTCCCCCTGGAATTTTGCCTTTTCCCCTGTGTTTTTTCTTATGAGCTCTGGTTCTTTGGATGGAGTCTCACCAGACCCATTTAGAATGGACCTTTGGTAGGCAGAACAAAAGTGTTATCAAAGGAAAGATGTTAGTGATCCTACAGAGGCGTTAAAAAGTCAACTCTGTCTGAATTATTTATTTTCTAGTTTCTGTGAACTATATTTAAACAGAGAAATGCTGGGAATTACATGAAACTAAAGCAAGAGGCTCCCTGGAGGCTCCTGATAAAACTTAAATTTGTAGTAAATGTTGCCATATTGATTGTTATCATGATCTGCTGATTTTTAATTTCCTTTCACAGAGAACCCCCAAACTTTTGCTTTCTCACCCTGTTTTGGATTGTTGAAAAAGTATAAATGTAAGTTAGGACCCCCTGGGTTGTGCTGGCTGTAATTGTGATAATTATTTAGTGTTTTTTCTTTGGTCCTTTGCCTAAGATTTTGCATTTCCAAAGGGATGCTTTAAGTGATGCAGTGAGACAAGCAGCACGAGCAGCTTTAAGGAGTACAAGCTTAGGTAGGCACGTGGCTGGGAAATCCTCATCCTCCTCACGGAGAGTGCAGGACACACCTGGTGCCTCCTCCTGGAAACTGGCTGCTTGCCCAGCATAAAAACTGGTGAGGTTTTTGGGGTGAGGCCCCACAGCTGCAGGAGCCCAGAGGGGCTGGTGGCCCCGGGGCAGCAGGAGAAGCCCTGAGGAAGCAGAGTCAAAGTGGGGGTGAAGGAAGGGTTCATCTTCTCCCCCTCACCCCAACAGAAAATTCTCCAGGGGAATCCTACTCCTGGTTTCCCAGGGGATTCAATGTTATTCTTGTGCTTTCAATGCAGTGATTTACCCAGGGGATTTTATACTCATGTATTCCCTCCCACATAACTGGTAAGCCTTGACACAGCTCATTCTTTTCTTTTTAATCCAAAAGGACCAAGAAAAGGTTTTTTCATGGCCCATGTCATTTCTGCTGTCCTCGTACCATGGAGTTGACTACAGTATTTTATGGCTTCCCTACCCTTCCATCAACCTTGGGATGTTTATTTTTCTTCAAACATAGCTGTTTGCAGCATGCTAACAAGAACTGAAGATCTTTTAACACTGCTATTTGTTTACTGAAGACATCAAAGCCCTTTTCCCCACGAGCCTCCTTTGAGCCTGTACAATCTGCAAACAGCCGTGCAACGCCGAGGTGAGTTCGTGCCGCCAAAATAAAACCACAGTGCCCTGTGAAGGTGCAGGTATTTTCTTATCTCAGGTTCTAAACTTAACTCTGTCTCATTCCTCAACTCCTCAAAGTGTTTGTCCCCAGCCCAGAGCCCTGCAGTTCCAGCAGACCTTCCCTGCTGCCTTCCAGTTGGGTGGAGGGACACAGCTGCCAACGTGGACTGTGGCAGGGAGAGCAGCTAATCTAAAACAAATATTTTGCAACCTCTATGAGCAGAAGCATTTCCCTGTTTCGCTTTGGTGGCCAAGATGCTAACGGGAAGCAGAGCTCCATATTTAGTGTTAGGTCCTGTCAGCTTTTTGTTCAGTCACAGCCTGTGGGTGCTGGGAAATACACAGTGCAGGAAATGACAGATGTTGGCAGCAAAATAAATAACAAGAGCTGCTGAAAATAAAGTCCTAAGAAATGCTGGTGCATCCTTTTTATGGATTTCCTAGATACATTGAGGCTATTTTAAGGCAGATTGAACTCCCACTCCTTACAGTGTAAACAGGATTATTCCCTCTGTGGAACATATGGCAGCCTAAACGTCATCATTTCTGCATCACTGGTATTCCCAGTCATGTTTCAAGTATTGCCTGGCCCCAAATGTGCAATCCCACCATTCTGAGCCTCCCAGCAGCCTTCAAGGAGCCTTCAGCACTGCCAGTACATCCCAAAAAACATCTCCCTGGAGGACAACATAAAGCCTGGCCATGGGGAAGGACCTACTGGTCCTTCAGGGACCAGATCAGCTCCCTCAGGTCAGCTGGGGTATGGACAACTGGAAGAAAAGGGCAGCGAATGAGGAGGATGGGACAAGGACTGACCAGTGAGGGTTTTATTCCACAAAGAAGTAACTCACCCCGAGATGCATTGGTTGAAGACACAGCAGGCAAAGATCCAAGGCTTCCCAGGAATCAGGAAGGATAAATGTGCAAGGTAAGTGAGGGTAAGGCAGATCTGTGTGGGCAAAGTCCAGGTTATGGGAAGTCCAGCTGACTGTGGTGGTTGGGACGGGTTCGAGTTCCAGGGGCATTTTCAGCAACACGCAACCTCCTGTTTATTCTTCTGCCATGGGTGTCATTCACCACATCACAGAAGACATCCCACATGGCCTGGTGCTCCTGGCAGCTTTGGAGACCCACAGAGTAGGGGCTGGGAGGCAGAATGTGCTGTTCAGCAGGCTTTAATCCTGAAAAGGAGATGTAAGGGGAAAGCAGTACAAACTTTTCTCCATCCACGAGCTTTAAGCCAGGCAAGCAGTGCTGGTACAAACAGGGTGCAGCCAAAGCGGCTTCAAATGTGTGGGACTCAACAGTTTTGGCCACTTCCCTTGACCCTGGGTGCTGTGGAACTCAGGTAGAGCATGAGGCTCAGCAGGGCAAGGGCTCAGCCTCTCAGGGGTGTGGGAGAAAAGGAGAAACTGTTCCCCCAAAGGGTCCCCATGGACTTTGGAACAGGAACAAAGACCCCTTGATGACACAACTGGACCATCCCTCCAGCCCCAGCACTCAGGTGTATCCTGCAGAGCACTTCCTGAGCCTTGCCTTCAGAAATAAATTTAAAAAAAGGCAGACCCTTAAAATAAAAACACAAGAATTTTAAGCACATCCAACTTTGGGTTAGAGTGTAAAATTTCTTGCCAGAAAAATTTAAAACAAACTGGAAACTGATCATCTACTCATTTAAACGATGTGCCTGGAGCTAAACCAGCAAGGCTGAATAATCTCTGCACTGCTTTCATCTTCCTTCAACTTTTCCTTTGTTCCACCAGCCACATGTGTGTTAAGTGTAAATTGAAGGGCTCTTTGTTGGAAAAGCAGATTGTGAAAAGGGCTTGGCCCTCATCTTATAATTTGGCTTCAGTATTACAATTACTCTTAATAGCACTCTTGTTTTGTTGTATTATTTATCCTGGCTAGAACCCTCTAGGATCCCCTGAAGGTTTTTTTTTTTTTTCTGGTGGATTTAGCCAACATCCACTCCTGAATCCAGATGTTTCTGCTTTTATCCAAGGGAATTTAATGGTATGGACATGCCAAGATCATAACTTCAGGCTCAGCCTCAAGACAAGTATTTTTCAAATTCCCTAAATCAAAAATGGAAAGTGCCACAAAACCCCCCCCTGTGTCTTACTGCATTTTAGCATGCCAGAATGGAAAACAACCACAGGACAATGCTGCTCAATGTTGTGCTGGTACAGTCTCCTGTGTTGAACCAGAAATCACAGCCCAGACTGTGCTGTTCTCTGTGATCTCGGGCACAGACTTTGTCTTTAGCACAAATTCAGCTCTTCTTCCCCTTCACCATCCTGGAGTGAGGAGCACAGACACATGTGGGTCCAAGGTGCTTACACTGGGAAAAGATTCCACCCAGCCAGGCAGAGCCAGGGCTGCTGTGTTTAAATGAACATGTGCCTCTGTGTGCCACAAATACCCTCCCCAGACAAAGGGACAAAACTGGCTCTGAAATAAGCACAGGGATGAAACATACCCTGCCCTGATGGGGACCTGGTGAATAACACAGAGTCTGCTGGGCATTTGGCAGCACACAGGAAAAACAACCAACCCCAAACTCACCCCTTGTCCAGAGTGATAAAAGCAGCATAAAGCAGAAATTGAAATAACCTCAATATCCTTCTTTTTGCACTGCCTGGGGTTTCCTTCAGGCATTCTCATTTGTGGCACCCTGAATTTCTTCCCTGCTCCCCATTTGTCAGCATGAGAATTAAAGTCAGTGCGTGGCAGTGGTCAGTGCCAGTGTGGGGTGTGGAAGGTGTCCTGTTAGGGATGGCCATGTCCTTCCAAGTGCCCTGGGGTTCCTCAGGGCCAGGACACTGAGGAGCATGGAATGGCAAAGGCAGGAGATGCACAGAACACTTTTCAGTGGCCTTTTGGCAGCCAACACTGAGCACCCTCTGTGACCACGCAGTGCAAGGACACGATGTCACGTCTGAGTCCACAGAAGGTGAATTTTAGCATTTCCTCCAAGGCCCTCCCAGCTGGCCTTGAGTGCCCAGCAGCAGAATCACAGTCCTGACTTCACTGTGCATGATCCAATCCCTTCTAAAACCCTCTCTGTGCACTGGACAGGGGAGGAACTGGAGCAGCCATTCCAGCCTGGTAGAGAAGAGCCCCCTCTGCTCCCCGAGAGGCTCCAGCACAGCAGCCACTTATTGCTTGCTCTAACAGCATTACCTTTCTACCTGCAGAGCTGCTGGATCAAAGAAAATTCAAATTATTCCTGAAAGCTCTTCTAAGGCTTCCCCCAGCATAGAAAAGCCTCTCAGCTGGCACAAAGAGTGGAACTGGCTCCATAGCAAACCCCTCCGGGGCAGGGATGTGCTGGGACAGGGAGGAGGCACACGAGCCAGGGAAGCTGAGCACTCAGCAAAGCTTTTCACCCACCTACCCCAGAGCTGAGCTCAGCCTCCCCAAAATCCTGCTGAGGGCAGGGGTAGGTGGTGCCATCAGACAGGAGGACAAGTCCAGGAGTCAATAGAGTGTCACTTGCAGGAGGCAGAGAGCAGCAGAATCAACTGGGATGATGCATCTGGAAAGAAAACCACTTTTCTTGTTAATATTGAGGGTCACATGTGCTGTGCAGGGCTCATCGAGGGTGCACATTAAAATGTCCCACCAGCACAGTCATTCTCCCACTTCCTACCACATCTTCTGTTTTATACTAAGGAATCTTTCAGTATTCAACTATGCAATTTTAAAGGCCACCCATTGTCCTTACATGCTGTATGACAAACTTTATACCTGTTCCAACTTATTCTTCTGATATTCTTAGTAAAATATGGTTTCAATGACTTAGTCTTCCCCTTTAAAAAAACAAATCTCAATTTTTCTTTAATAAGTTCATGACATTCAAGCTACTAATTTTCCTTACCATCACATCCTTTTTTTGGACACAGAATAAAGGAGATTAAATATATTTTTTGAAAGAGGGTTTATCCAAGTTGGAAATGAAGAAATACAAAAATACTCTTTAAAGACTTTTTTTTTTCTAAATAAATAATCACTCAGCAGGTCATAAAAGTGATAAAATGCTTTTGTCTCCATTTCAGTGGGAAGCCAGTTTTGCCTTGAACATCCTGAGCATCATGGGAGCCTCAGTGCAATTTGCTCCTGCTGTTGGCCCATCCTGCTACTGCTCCCTGGCTGGGATCAGCCACCCATCCTGTTCCCTTTTCCCTGCCCTGACTTCCCAAACCTCTGCAATCACCCATCATGTTATGAGTGGTACCCCCTCACTCTGCAAACACTGGCCCTGGGTTTGAGTTTGGCTGTGTTCTATGCAACTTTGGGTTTTGTGAGGAATTTTGTGAGGCTGCTCCAATTTGGACATTTAAAAATAAGAATCAGTCATGGTTGGGAGAGTGGATTGCCAGGAGGGTGGCACGGCTGGGCAAGGGCAGGCAGGTCCTGGATGCTCTCACATTGGGATCAGAAGCACCTCTGAAGCCGCGTGGTTCATTCCATTAGATCATTTTATGAACCTTTAATTTGGCCCTTCAGACCCATTACACCTTCTGCATGCACAGCCTGGGCCTCTGAATTTAAAGGCTTGGCAAAATTTTATGGAAATTATACAGTTTGCTTTTGACATTACAGACAGCAGAATGTGAAGATTTGCCTTTCTGCTCTTCCTTGTGTCTGCCAGTAACACACAGAGCCATCAAACCCTGCCCAGACCAGCTCTGAGATAAACACAGATCTGATCCCTGCAGCAGCAGCAGGAGAGGTGTGAAAACAACCACCATTCAGCATGGGGTACCTCTGCTCCAGGTGGAGCCTTAGGCAGGAGCACCTTGAGAGTGCAGGAGGAGGAGTGGATCCCTGAGTGACCCAGAGCAGAGCCCCGAGCAGCTCTTGCATGAGAAATGGCTTTGATTTCCAGCCGTGCCATTCCTCCTGTCCATTCACCTCTGAGGATTTGCTGTTGGTTCAGACATTCACGAATTTTGCTGTGCTGAGGGAAATCTCACCTTCTGTGCATGCCCCACCCCTTGGGATTTTCCTTCCCTTTACCTTTGTTTGGAGCTTATCTAGAAACCCTAAAAATAATGGTGTTTCCATGACAACAGCCCAGCCACGGACTCCTCTGGGACACCTGAGGAATCAAAACACTTCCAGTGCTTTCTCGTGCTCCACTTCACACCCCACGGTCCCACAGCCACATCTTCTCCTTCTTCTCGTGCTGCAAAGAGCTTTGGGCAGACTCTGCCTGCTGTGGCATCCCTGTCACAGTGGTGATGTGATAAATCCCATTGCACAAGGGGTGCAGGAGCAGGGATTGGCCCACAGAACCAGCCTGTGGGGGAGAATGCCCAGAAGGGTCTGCAGCCTAAAGGGCTGGACAGCTGTTGCATTTTATAATCCCCTAAGCTTATTAATCACATTCATAATTTTCATGCCCTCCTTGGTATTTCACAGGGGATATGAAGGGATCCTTTGTTACTCAGCCCCTGCTTTGCTCCCAACACACATCATTTCTCCTGCCTGCATTCAGCAAAGCTCTGGAACCACTGGAGCTGATGGTCCTGTCCCAAGAGAGCACCCTGGGACCTCACCCAGACTCAAACATCCCCCTCTCTCTGAGCAGGGCAGGGATCAGCTCTTTGCAATCACCCTGCCTGCCCAAGTGTTTTATCCAGCACCTTTCCCAGAGACTGACTCCAGCTGAGAGCCCCATTGATCCACCACTCCTGAGGCAGCTCCAAACCCCCAGCCCTTCCCTGCAGCACTCTGTCTGCCCTCAGACCAAGATTTATGAGGCAAATCCATGGATGTGGCTGCAAGAAGAGTCCAAAAGCTTTTGTTGCAATGCCACAGGCAGCACAAACCCAGCAAAGTGCTCTCTGCATACCTGACCCTCGTGAAGGGATCCAAACAGGACCCTTGGCCAGACTGCAGGCTCTGGAGTGGGACCCAGAGAGGCAGAGTGGACGTGTGCCAGCCTGACAATGGGGTTCCATTTAGCCAGCACAGATTTAAGTGTGGAAATCAAATATGAAACAGTCGTGGCCAGCATTGTCTGCATTCTTGGAGGGGCACTGAGCGAGCAGAAAGAAAGGAACCGAGACACTGGCCCAGACATGCTCCAGCTGTCTGTGACTACCTCTTCCCTCCTCCACTGAATGTAACTACTCAGCTTGTTTTCATTTCATTATTGGATGTTATTTTTGCAACCTGGGAAAAGAATAGAAAAATGGAGGGGGGGAAAAACATCCTTCAAATGCTTTGGGTTTATTTTTAAGAACTAGACCATTTCTTTCCTATCAGAGATAAGTACAGACTTTGAAAAGTGCACAGGGCCTGGGGTACTATTAGTTAAGCATTTGTTTCTCAAATAAGGTCCTTTATCTCAGAGGCAGCAGCACTTGTGTTGCTGTGGTTATTCATGTAAGTCTCACTCATTTAGCACTGAGTAACACACAATTAAATAGCCATATAAACACCCCTGGGCTGAGCAACAGCTGCCTGCAGGTAACCTGCAGCTTCATGCACCCACTTGCCAAATGTTTCAGCTCTAACCCTGAAAATCCTCATCTGAATGTGGGAGCAGAGCAGGCCCTTTCCTCCATCACTGTGGGCACAGCACAAATCAAGATTTTAATGAGCTGGTTTAAAGCCTGATGCTGCAGATCCCCGAAACACAAGTGCTGCTCAAATCACCTTCCCCTCCCTCCTCTGCCTTCCTCCATCCCAAAAAAGACAGGTTATCCATCTTTAATTTTCAAAATAACTTCCCACACAAGGTCTGATGATAATTTGCTTTCCTAGTCTTTTTTTTCTCTTCAGTTTTGCTTGTGGGGGACATGCCAGCACACACTGGCCGTGCCTCAGCTGGGGACACTCCACCCTATGAAACCATCAAACAGTCACCAAGAGAAGGGCCAGGGTTATAAAGTTGCCCATTGAGAGTAGTGGGAATGCTCAGTTGTGCTGGACTTCTCTGGAAAGATCTTTCCTCTGTTTTGATGCTGACACACTTCAGCACAGCAATGATGCTCCAAAGGACAAGTAGGATTCAGAGTGATTCTTACCATTTATCTTTTGCTTCAGGACATCCACTGTCCCAGGAGCTCTCTCCATCTCAGCTTCTGCACACTCCTGCAGTATTCCCAGCAGGATAACGTCAGGAATATTCAGAGTATTGTCTCTTCATAAATTGTTTTGCGACATCTAAAGCAGGTCTGTCATTTTAAACCTGGATATTTTAAGCTCCAACAAGGTATTTTGAAGTGTTCATGCAATCATTTCTCACTACACACACATCATTCCTTCCTAATGAATGGCATTGCTCTAAGGATCTGCATGGAGAAGCTTTAACCTAGTTTTTACCTTATTCCATCTAGTTTTTCAACACTAGGACAGTTTTATGTTTTGTTAAGGAAAATTAATTCTCATACCAGAAACTAATTTCCACTCATTAAAAGAGGATGATTTCAAGCAAGGAGTTTCACCTAATCCAGAAACTATAAACATCTGCTCAACACCAAGCCCAGAAGCAACTTCATTTACCTTAATGTCTGTGCTTATCTCTAAGCAGGTGCTTAAGTGGTTTGTTGGCAAGAGCTGGAGTGCTTATGCCTTTCCAGGTGACCCTATTTAATAACTACCAGTATTAAACTGCTCAATAACTATAAACACAAGGAAAAAAACCACCCAACATGGAATCAGCTCTACGTAGAGCTTTTCCAAACATGATTTCTGCATTAGTCAGGAGGGTCAAACTGTTCCATGCTCAAAGGTTGACCCCAAAAGCCACAGGAATCAGTGGAAGGGTGTTGACCAGTTACACCAGTTTGGAGATGGGATCCCCTGTGAGCAGGAACACCTTTCTGGTCTGGCACTGTGACTAACAGGGACAACAAAGGCTCTGCGCTGACATTAAGAAAATTTGCTTTATGAAGTGGCATCCTGTTAACCTCAGCTCCCTCAGAGGAAGCTGTTAATTTGCATCAGGAAGATACAGCAATGAAGGAAACCTCGCAGACTAATGTCAGTATTGACACCTGCACAGGGCAGCACTGGCTGTACAGAGCAGAAATTGAAATATCCTGCCCTTGACAAGGAGAACATTTTCAAATCTAAGTGATTGTAGCTGATACAGGCTCTAGAGACAGAGCACGTCCTCCACAGCAAAGCCTTTCTAGATCCTACAGGTTCTTCCAGTTGAATTCAGGGCAGAAATAGATGGATTAATTCACTCCCAGCACTTGGAGGCAAGATGCTGCACACTGGGTCTTATCTCACCCTGTAATAAAGGGTCCTGAGCAGAAAAGTTTACTTTGCTATTTGATTTCACTGCAGTAAATTTGACTTTAGGTGGTATCCACTTTACTGAGTATCAGACTTATATCATGCAGCTATGCAAAGGCAAGGGCAAGACACTTAAATACATCTAAGTGGTAAAACACCTAAAAAGAGAGACTTGGTCTAAAAATAAAGGTAAAAAGGCCCTGACTCTACAAAACACTTCAGCACAGACCTAGAGCAGACAGGGGTGATGCTGCTGAGCTCAGCCTGACACAAATGCTGTAAGGAATATGGTGATAATCAGGATTCATTGCAAGTTGGATGGGATCTAAAATGCAACTGTGCTGTAAAACTGTGGGTTTCATCTGGGAATGCCAGTACATCACCTGAAGCAATGAAGTTGTGGTCTTTCCATTGCCTGCTCAGACACAGGCTTGTATTTATATACCAAAAAAACCACCTTAATTTACAGCAGCAAAGTAGAGAGATCTGGGTTTTTGCATTACTTTCAGGAAGAAAACCTTTATCTCTGTGTGTAAGGCTGGCACTTGCACTCATGTCCCAGCTCACTGCCTCACATTTTGATGTTTCTACAGATCTGAGCACCATCTTCCAGGCATGAGATCACACACTCTGTCCCTGACTCCTGCAGCTCCAAACATCATTCCTGACTGTGGTCCCTCCCATCTCTGAGTCATTTTCAGTGAAACAGCCCATCACCTCCATTCATTCCATCTCCCACACAAACATCACTGTCCCTTCCCAAAATCTGCACTCCCTGACTCCTCAGCCTGTGGCTCAGGGTCAGCATCACCCTGGAATCCTTTATCCCACTGCTTACGTTTTCCATCCACCAGCTCCTAACGAGAAAAGCAAAGGAAAGTTCCTTGCAGCTTCAGCCAGCCTCACCTCCCAAGGACTTTTTGCCCAGAGGGACAATAACTACAGCTCAAGCCAAGATACTATCTCGTCCAGACAAGGGAAGTCTGGAAGCCCTGATAGCTAATGACCTACGTAAGCCTGTGTTACAATTTCACTCTCCATAATTCAACTGCAGTTTCTAAACTGTGTGGAAATGCCGTGTGGTGTTTATGGAAACTTTAACGTTACTTAGATTTTGGAAACAGCAATGCTCTTTTCAGTGGTCTTGGTTAACCACAGTCTTGAGCTATCGTAGTCACTGGATAAATCTTAGATGTGCTGAGAGATATTTCTACCGAAGCAGAAAGGCAGAATTTGTGAGGCATTTCAGGAAACAAAACCCATCCCTGAGTGTGGGTCCTCCAGTGCTGGTGTCCATCTGCACACAGAGCAGATGGCAGAGGTAAAGCCCAAACCTGTAATCATCACTCAGGCAAAATTCCAGCAGGTGATGGAGTGCACAGCTGAGTGCAGGGCTTTATGGCAGGTAATCAGCTCACTCCTGCCCCATCACCTCTGCAGCCTCTGGGGTTTTGAGTCAGCAGTTCTGCTCCTGTGGGCAGCAGGCTCACAGAAGCCATTTTCTCTGCAAGTGTTGTAATTTCCATCTCAGTTCAGCATGCTTCCTTACTGAGCTGTCATTGCCCACAAATGGGGTTTCTGGGTAATTAATACCACCAGAGCTAATGAAGATGCCACGTAAGACTCTACTACAGCAGCTCCAGGTGACATGACCAATGTGCCACCCTTCTCCTGCTCTTCAAAAACATGATACCTCCTTAGCAGGACAAATCAGAATCTAAACAGTGCTACGGCACTGACACAGGTAATTTAGCTCGTTTAAAAATTACCTTTAACACTAGACAATAATTCTAGACAATAAAATCCTGTTTACCACATCAGGAGGAAATCATTAGCACTGCAGTTTTCCACAGGATGCTCAGGTGTCTCTGGGTGGTTTTTTCATGATCACCCCACAAACCATGGTCACCTGTGTTGGTAGCAGTAAAAATGAAGTGCTGGCAACTCCTGCTCTGGTCAGAGCAATAAATGGAACTCAAGCTTTTGAAATATCCCAGACACTGTGTGAGTGTAAATGGCAGACTGGGAAGGTGAGGCTTAATTCTGATAATCGGGCATGCAAATAAACAAACCCAAATAATCCTTACACAGGAAAAGCACTAAGAAAGCTGTCATCAGCAAACAAGGTATTTTACTGAAGACTTGGAAATATTGGACATATTTTCAAGCGTGTGAAGTGCAGTTGTGTTTCCTGGTGTGCAGGGAGGTTCCAGGAGTTCACATTCCCCACCCCTGGCTGCGGTTGTGCCAGGGGGATGGGATGTGTGGGTGTTCCACCAGCACCCCCCCACCTGCCTGCCCAGCACACCCTGGTGCTTCCCTCCAAGCTTTTACACTCGACTCACCTCAAAAAAACATCACTGCAGACATTAATCCTACTGTGCAGGTACTAATAAGGAGACAAAACACCACTGCAGCCCCCTGTCAGCCTTTTCCTCCTCGGGACACCTGATTTATTATTGACAAAGTGCTTCCTGCTTTGTGCTGACTGCAAATGCCCGTCAGAGCTCGGGAGCAGCTCATCTCCTCATCTCTTACCTTCAGGGCAGTGTAGGTTAAAGTCAAACCACATGAAAGGAAGCAGTGTGTGGCTGATTTTACAGCTCTCAAAAGCAAAAAAAAAAAAAAAAAAAAAATATTTGCCCTTTTGTAATATTGGATGGAAAGTTTTGTAACTGCCTCTGATAATTAATTGGAAGCCAATCGAAGAACAAATAAGTGTGCATGCCACAAACTGTATAGGGGAGAAACTCTACAGAAGAAATTCAAGAAAAAGGTTTGCTGGCAAAGATCAAAGAAAAGTAAAGGCATTACTTAACATCCATATTTTCTTCCAAAAATAAGCCCTTTCTTCGAAGGCAATAACTGAAGAATAGAATCCAATGAGCCAAGTCTTATAAAATTCCTTTGAAACAAGCTACATGTACACACTCAAAGAAAATAGTTTCAAAACACTGGCATTATTATATATATATATATATATATATATATTCTAAAAACTGTTTCAGTAACTTCTCTGTTGTGTCAGGAGCCTTTGAGGAGAAGAACACACACCTAGTTCACAAACAATCTGATGGCAAAGCTGGCTTAACAATTTCTATTCCCTGCAAGCTGCCTGTTAGGAGATTTAGCACAATCCTACTGAAGTCTCCTACTTGCCTTTAACTGAGCTGATGATTGACCCCATTTATGGAAGCTCAGACCCATCAGAAGATGCCAACCAGATGGGTGATAGCTGTCTGCTTCCCAGGACAAGCTCCCATCCACAGCAGTAACACCAAGTTGCTGGAGTCTCCATACAGAGCAGAAGTCATTTACCTCACAGAAACCCAAAGCCCCAAATGCTGAGCCAGGCTCCAGGGGCAGAGGACAATGTCCTGGTTCCAGCCATGGGAGAGTTATTTTCTTCTCAGTAACTGAGCCCCTCACAGTCCCTTGGTGTGAATCAGAAGCTGCATTTTTGGTGTGTGAGCCTTTCCCCTCTGCCCTCACCCCACACTTGTCCCTAAGGGTATCATGGGGAACCTGAGTCACCTTCAGAGCTCAGTGTCACCCACACGGGTTCTGCTGGTCCCAGTCAAATATTCCCACTGCTCTCCTTTCACCTTTCCTGTCTGACCCCTGGGCAGGATGATTGAGCTCACTAAACCACCCAAACTCCTCATCCCTGAGCTTTCAGAGGGCTCCTGCCCTGTCCCACAGGGCAGAGGTTGTGACAGTGCACGGCCACTGGGCCAGCTCCAAAACAAGCACAGCCTGGCTAGGACACAAAATATAAAAACCCAGGCAAATAATACACACCTCAAGCATGTTTTCCTGCCTCTGGGGGATGAAATTCCCTCCCTGCTCTGAAGTGAGTTCCTCCACTTGCATAGGAGATCCCCGTGAAAAATGAATGCTCAATTATGAGGGAATTCCTGTCTCTTCCTCCCTCACCTACCTGCTTCTCTTGGAAAGATCGTTCACCTTTTCCTGCCTTTCCTAAAAATATTTCAAAGAAAAAGCCTTTCTAATTTTAAAAATCAGCCTCTCAACCCTTTTGTGGGAGGGTCACAGAAGAGCAGAAGGCAAACCTGGCACCCTTAGCTAAACCTCAGGCAGCTTCCAGCACTTTGGTTACCCCACCCAGAGAAATCCCCAAAGTTTAGTGGTGTTTTTGTTACCCTGTGCTAGGTGCAGGTGTTTCTCTTCACACTTCTAGGGAGGGCACAGAAAACAGAAAAACAGGTCCCAGGACCAAAGAGGAGTTTGAACTTGACGTGCCTGCACACAGCCCTGTTACTGAGCACTGCCAAGTGAGGCTTCCCAGCTTATCACAGGAGGCTCACACCAGGAAACCTATCCCAGATTTGCTTTTATTGGGAACCATCATCCTTCTTCCAAAGTGGAAGCTTGCACTTGGTGGGAATGTGCTAAGTCTCACACGTATTGTTGTTTTTGTGTGGGTTTCTCTTCCTCTCACAGCTGCTAAGCCTTACATTCAGGTAATAAATATTGTGGAATGACTGCACTCAGCTACAGCAGAGCATTAGAAAAGCCTCAGATAAACCTCCAGTGTCAGACGTTTGTACTCACTGAAGGCCATTGAGAAAGACAGGCTTGGAAAAAGTGAGCAGAAAAGATGAATATGCTGGATTTTATGAGTCTACACATACCGAGAGAGCACCAAAACACTGATTTCATGAGACTGTCTAAAAACAGACATGCAAGAATAGCTCTGTGCTGAAGGATTCCCACAGATAGCTAGATAAATACCTTATAAAAATACCAGCAATAAAATACAAGTGAAATGTCTGTGTTGATACACAGAGCACACATCATTAAGTAACAGTGTATGAGGTTAGTGGTAAAGTGATTCCCTTGTTTAAATCTGACCTGGAAGATGTCTTTCCAATTCTAAAAAGCCTGAAGGACTCTTGGGGAGACTTAGATACCAGCAGCTCACTAGAAATGTCACCACTAATTCTTTGCTGTGCTGGAGGCTCTGATAATATTGTTAAAGGACCAAAGAAGTCATTTACCCAGGTCACTACTGGATAAGTCATGGCTTTGGTGGTCAGTGTTCAGATTTCAAGTGATTTCCAATGAATTTGAAAGTTTTGGATTTTGAGGTAACATTCATGTTAGGGCTGGGAACAACTAAAGATGAATTGTAACTTCAAAGCCCATCCCCATTCTCCCTTTCCAGGCCAGTGCTGTTGAGGTCACAGCTTCACTATGACTTAGGAGAAAATTCAAAAAAAGGAGAGTGTTTTCTTCATCTCCCCTCTAGAAACATCAAAGAGCAGAGGTGACTTTGAGCTCCACAGTGTTCAACCACCAAACCTTCCCTGGGTGATTCAGCACCATGACAGATGGGTGACAGGGCAGCTGGCTCAGCTCTGGGGACACCAGGAGCTTCATTTCTGCAGCTGAGCAGCAGCACAGCCACCACATCAGAGGGGAAAAATCTCACCTGGGGTGCCCACAAAACCACACCAGGCTGTGCCTCACACCTCAAACCAAGGGGGCTGTGCTGCAGGCTCCCAGGTCAGCTCCTGGATATTCAGTTCCATACTTTTCCTAAGTGTGCTGAAGTTTAAGAAGTTAATGGAACCAGTAGTGCTGGAAGAAATTCAGCTTCCCAGCTGAATAGTGACAGATACATAAATTCCTGTGATAGTTTTAAAAAAGTGGATCTCAGAACACAGCAAGCTCCAGGAGCTTCCACTCATGTGCTGAGCTTTTCTTCATTCCCAGTTTGCACAGATTGGAGCTGAAGGACGGAGGGACTGCATCCTCCAGAGTCCTGGAAATTGTGCTGGTGTTCACAAGACCAGAGACTCCTCCCATCTCATAGTAATCAATATTCTAACACTGGAATGTTCTCAAAGCTGCAGAGACACAGTTACACAGAATTTCACATCCTCTGTAGGGCTGTTGCATCCCACCTGGTGGGTTTGCTAAAGCCCTGGCTGATCTCTGCAGAGCTCCTGAGGTGAGAATTCTTATTTGGCTGTTGGATCAACACTGGCTACCAATATTTGTAAACCCATCATGCTTCCACAAGCCCTACACTGCCCAGAGCACTGACTGAGGGGGTTCCCTGCTCCCAGCTGAGGCCAAGAGCTCTGGCTGTCACGCTGAGGCTCTGGCTGGAGGGCTCATCAGGCACAGAGAAGTCTCACAGCAGCACTTTCACAGCAGTCTCTGAGCACAGCTAAAACATCAGCTGTGTTTTGCTGGGGATTCCTGTGTTGTTTCTGCTCCCCCTGACAGCATCCACTCCAAAGCATGGATATGGCCACGGGGAATGCTTAAAGAACCCAGATGCAGCCCTCAGCCTTAATGCATTTTCCTGTCCTCAAAACACTGCTGCTCTTTTTCTGCAGTGACAGTCACAACTCAGACACCCAGCAGGAAAAAGGAAGAGGCATTTATTTGGTTTGTGCTTCTGTTGTTCAACTGAACCCCAAAGCCACAAGTGGAACCTCAGTACACCCTTTAACAGGAATTATTTTAATGTACTGCATAGTACACAGCAGCCTCTTGCCATCAAGAAAGCAACTTTTCTAAATGTCATGCTACTAAGAATATTAAGTGGGACAATACACATCTTGCCCTGCTGAAGAGTTTTACAGAACACCATGATAAAGTTTTCTACAAGATGTGACTCTGGATTGGTTCAGACCATCTTCCATCTCTCCTCTAAGACCCAAAATGAGCTTCCACATGGACACAGGGGTGTCATAGGAAAAACAAGCAGGCTAGGAGGCATTTATATGAAAAGCACTTAAATAATCTAATCTCTGCAGCTAATTTAAGAACTCCTAGGGAAAAAGAAGGTAGAGATAGGGAATCTTAATGAGGCCAGGCCAAAAATCAACACATGAGCAGCAATCAAATGCTTGCTGACTGCTGTCTGTTCATTATACGTGATGAGCTTGACAGTTTCTCAAGAGGAGAGACCATTACAAAAATAGTAAAGACATTCCACTAAAAAAACCCACTGAGCCACTATTAAAGACTTAGTCAACAGTAAAAGCCTGGTAAAGCATTGTTAGTCACTGCTAAAGTATTGCTAAGCAACCCTTTATCCTCCTTGGGGCTGGATTAGTTTCATCATGGCAATAACCAGCAGCCTCCAGCCCCACTCAGCCCCCAGTTTGAAGTGCTGTGCAATTTTCTTTGGAACTCGAGTGAGAGTTGCCACTCCAGCTCCTGCAGAAGAGTGAGGGGGCTGCACATCAGCAGGGGAGCCTGTCTGCGGCTCCAGGAGCCAGGCTGCACTGCACTGGCTAATTTTAAGAGAAGAGCAATGTTTATTCACTCTCACACTTTAAGTCTTTGCAGATTGCAGTAGCAGCTGAGATCCTTCACAGTACTGGTTTTAAAAAGCCCAGCCTTGACCAAAGCCAGACCAGCTGCCATCAGGATTTCCACTGAAATGCTATTTAACTGTAGTAAAAACCTGAAACCAGGAGGCTCCCCGGCAGAGAACTTGCTAAGTTGCTGCTCCCAGGTTACAGCTCTCTGCTAGGCATTGTCTCTATCTTCATCTCTATTTTGTACACCACTTGCATCTGTATTACTTCAGCAGCACCTCCAAGAAGTTCCTTCCATGGATATTAGCAATAATTCACTTAGCAGAGCAAACTCAACTGGGTATTAGCTCACCCAGTCCAGCCTCTCAGCAGTTTCCAAAGGAAGAGGAGAGTGATAAATAAGGGACACGACCTGCCTCAACATGATCCAAAACTCAGCACAATGAGGGGTCAGTTAGACACAGAACCAATAAACTGGGACTTCAGAAAAGCCAAGGAGCCCAGGGAAAACAAATCAGATTAGTCTGGTCTAGTGCTGCCATCCTGGTAGCCTCTGGTGCTGGAAAAACAGCACCCAGCAGCCATCCCCTTTCCCAGGCTATAGCCAGGAAGAGGGAGGAGTTCCCAGACACCTTCCCAGCCTCTCGGGTTGGCACACACACTCTCACAAGCCTCTCCTCAGCCTGCATGGAGCTCCAGCAGAGGTACAGCCACTTCTTTAGCCTGACAGATGTGGTTTGTCACCAGCCAGACCCACAGCTAAAAGTCACTCATGGAGATGTGGACTTCAGTTGGGAAGAGGATGACTTTCCCATGAACCAGAATTATTTGTTCACTCCAGAATCTAAAGTCCAGTTCCACAAAAGTGTTATTTGCTAGCAGTAATTTTTATAACAGAAAAAACCTCCCAGTTAGATGGTTAGAAATGTCACTTTTCAGTGAAAGCAGAGTGACAGTCACAAAAATGTGTTCAGAGACCCTGCCTGTGCCAGAATGACCCTCTCAGAGCAGGGATGAAGTGCCATACAATCCAAAATTCATTATCTGTTATTTTTAGTTCAAGAATGGCTCAAAGAAATGATGCCCTTTCTCAGAACTACTTACAGCAGCAGTCCAAGAATCACAGACAGCACCCAAACTGCAGAACAGCTCAAGCACAGAAAAGGGCCCTGGGCTGAGCTTAAATAGGGCTCAGGGCCAGGTGGGGCTGAGGTCCCATGTTCAGATGAGGCCCTGATAGATAAATCTGATGATGATGATGATTTTAAACAGGATGCAGGAGGCCAAACCAATTCATTCCTGTGTGAGACCAAAGGCAGACAACAGCCACATATCAGGATCTCTCCCAAAATGGTCCCATCATTAAGCCCCCATTGGGCTCTGGTGGAAATTCCCTCCCAGATTTCCTGGGATTTTCAGCCACTCTGCTGATGGAAACGCTCAGCTGACAACAGGCAGTAGCAGTGTGGTCAAACTTAGTGATTTTTTAAACAAGTTCCTAAATTTTCCAGGTTAATGTCACCTCAGAGAAAACACATCACTCCTTTTATAACCTGAGCCTGCTTCAGTTGGTTTGATTTCCTCCCATACCAGTTCCCCTGGGGCAGAGCTCAGAGGAACAGAAATGCCTGGCTTTAGGCGGTCAGATTTTTAGTAAGTGCATGATAAATTTATTTTTCCTGAAATCCAGCATGTATAGACAGTGTAGCCCACCCTTCCTTCCACATCTTCCCTGTCTGGGGCTGAGCCTTCTTCCTTATCTTCAGCCAGCAGCTCTGACATTCTCCAGACACGCTCATGAGGTCAGACAGAGACTTTTTGGCTAATCACCCTCCTTACCCACGATGTTTGCACGTAAAGGAGGTTGGGGCATCTTCCCATATTTGAACCAAAGGCAGAGTTTTATCTCTGTGGGAGCCCCAAAGACACAATACAAGTGTTTGCCTTGGGCTGCTCTGCTCCTTAACAAGGCCCTTACAGCTTTCAAGGGAATAGATTGCAGGGCTGTGCCAAAACTGGCAGCTTCCTGCAGAATTTGCAGGAGACAGCTTAAAACAGGTTGAAGGTGAAGAAGACACCCAGGAAACCAGGAGTTGCAGTGAAGTGGAATGCTAAAACACAGGACTGGGAAAAAAATGTGTGCTAAAGGGATGGTTTTCAAATAACGCTGATTGCTAATTAAACTGCTCCTACTCTTTGTCTTTTCTTTTTACAAACTTGCCTCTCTCTGGTGTAGAGACAATAAAGAACAAAGCAAAAAGCCGATGTGCCAAATTGTGATCTCAGGGAAACTGGTGGAAAGGCACATAAAACATCCCCTTAGGGGACTGGGAATTGTGGGGTTCGGAAAAGAGCCCCGGTCACACAAATGGAGTTTCATTATTTGGTATGTGAGTTCATTATAAGTGGGCTCAATTATATTTCATCAGTGAAGAGAAAATGGCCTTTTCATCCAATGTATCGAGTTGAGTTGAATGCTAAGCACATCTGACGCAGCTTTTGGGGAAAAAACAAAACAAGAACAGTAGCCATGTGAAAAAACAAACAAAATGACTAAGGCATCTCGGCGCCTCAGCGAGCTCTGTTTCTCACGGAGCCATCGGATAAAGAAGTGAATGAAGTACAGTAGCTTAGCATGCACCACATGAGTGTGTGCCCTGCCACATTCCCTGATTTACTAACTCGTTTTGTTTGAGGGGCACTTGAAAGGCTTTGACATTTACAGCTCTGTAGGCAAATGTGAAAGGGAAGAATAGATGCTGTATCTCCGAGCTCCCAGCTGCTGGTAAATGTCTTCTCAAAGTGCCAGCAGCTCACATGAAATCAGGAGCACTCTGTGCCCACGAGCTCCCCAGGTTTGTCTGTGAATGCTATTAGAGCAAATACATCAACAGTCAGTGGGGTTAAAAATGTAAATAGGCCTCTCAGCGAGATGTGAAGTCTCTCAATGGAAAGTTGTGATGCTTTCCCCAAGTTTTCTATTCCAGCACTGAGCAGGCTGGATGCAGAGAGCAGCCCAGCAGCCATGGGTCAGTTATTGAGCATACTCCGGGTATCCTGAGATACTTAAGTCGAAGGGATTTAGGATGCTTTCCTGGGCTTTAATTGCAAGAACGGTTTTGTTTCTGTGTGAGTCACTCACTATACAAATGTTTATTCTGCCCTGTGCCTCCTGCTTCACACGGGCCTGGCTGTTTTCAGGGAGGTAACACACACAGAGCAGCAGGGCAAGCAAAGCCTCGGGAAGTTCCAAACACTGTGCTCAGCCCTGCTGCTTCTCACGGATGTCGCTCTGCAATTTTATTTGTCAAGCCTCAAAAGCTTTTTGCCTTTCTGAATCATTCAGTGGGACCTCTTTTGATAGCGTGGGTGTTTTGGAGCTCTTCAGTTCAGCCTTGGCAGCCTTGGCTGGGATTCATGGGTTCAGCATCATTTTCCTACCCTGCCATGCGAGGCAGCCCCTGTTTCCCTGACACTTGCTGACAGGCAGCTCTGAGAGTCTGAAATTGTCTGTACACCCAGTTATCCTCTGCCAGTTCCTCCTGCCTCTTTGGCAGCACCCTGTCTATTCCATTAGGATTTTTCACCCATGTGAGGAGTAAAGATTGAGGGAAGTGAGCGAAGCAAGGGAAGGAGGAGGGTGGAGCAGGAGGTGAAATGAGATGGGGAAGAGGAAAAGGCAGATAACAATGGAGTAGGAAAGCAGTGGAAAGATCCAAGGGGAGAAGGCAATGATTAGGACCAGCAGGGAGTGACAGAGAGATGATGACATCTGTTTTCATGAGAGGGATGGGGTGGTGCTGATTCTCTCAATGTGTACACTGTGTGTGAAATACTCTTTACAGATTTCTCCTGGGGTCTTGTTCAGCTGGAAACCTGCATGGGGAGTGCCTTTTTTTTTCCCATGGGGATCTGAACACAAAGGAAGAGAGTAGAAAGGTGCATGTTTGGATGTAGCCCACAACTGGAAAGCACTGCTGACCCTCTAGTTTAGGCATAGTCTGTCTTAAATCCACTCACATGGACAAGGACTGGAAGGCAGCCCTATTTTCTGCCAAACTAATTTGGAGAATTAATCTGAAAGCTGTTTTAAAGATGCTTGCAGAGGTCACTAATAATACCCATTCTTCCAGTTACACTTTGTCCATCATCTCAGAGGCTCATGTGGAAGACAAATCCCTAATGAAAGCATAGGTCAATTTGCACTTCTGTTCCTCCAGGTAAAGCTCAGCTAAAACCACTCAACTACAAAACTCATTCAGCCTCCCATGGACAAGGCATTATTAAGATTCATTACTTTCTACATTCAGAGTCACAATCACTACAAAATCAGTGTCAGAGGGATGCCATAGGCATGTGTCCATTATCCTTGTATTTTATCCCTGATTTTTCTTTTTCAGCCTCACAATTTGGTCCCTGGTTCCTGCCATTCACATGTGCAGTGGTCCTGCACAAGAAATTCCCCTTAACTATTAACTTTTGGGGAGGAGGCATCAAGGGGAAATTAATTCCCTCCTCAAGACTGCTAAAACAATCCCCTTTTACTGCAGATGAAGACAGTGTAAGTCCATGGCTCTTGTGGTGCCAGGTGCAGCATGGTCAGCTGAGATAGGGAAAAGTGTTACAGATTTAATTTCTTTTTCTGTCTAGACAATAATATTTTAAAAATAAGTACAAATTCCCCAGAACTGTTTGCTGAATCACAAATCACACTTAGCTTGGATGATTATTAAAATATTCACTTTCTTTCTCTCCTTAGAGGTTCATATTTGTCACATCTCACTCCCAAAATATTTTTAATTAAGGAACAATGCTGTCACCATGTCCTTTTGCAAACTGACATGGCTTTTGCAGTGGAACGAAGGCTGCTTTTCCCTTGCAGATAAATGACTAATGCTGGGGGTGCCTTTTGAAGCACACAGCTGACCACTGCCACCCACCATGCACAGATCAGTTCTGATTCCCTCTGTGCACAGATCAATCCTTAGGCTTTATGTTTCCTGGAAATCTGTGTGACATCTTTAGATTGCAGAGAAGGTCACCACCGCATTTCTTGCCTCAGATGATGACTTTCTAGGCTTGATTCATGTTGACTTCTATTAAAAGGGAATATAAAATAGAATCGTAACTGGCCTGATAGGAGAAAAAAAAAATAAATTAAGTAAAACAAATCATTCTTTTCTTCTGCTCTGATGCTGGCAATAAACATCACTGTAGCTGTGAAATGCAAATGAGTCAGGGCTTTCACTCCCTGACAGCAGACATCACATCACCAGAGAGATGGCCTTGAGATCCCTGCCAGTCGCAGGCACCAGGCATCCCTATGGCAACTAAAGCAGAGTAACACTGGGAAAAGGCTTGTTTAATATGCTCCAGCAGCTGAAAATCAGAGAAAAGTCAGCACCACAGGAGCAGCCTGCCTTCTGCAGATCACATCAAGGGCTTTGTCCCCCTCAGGCAAACAGGGCTGCTCCAGGTGATGATTCAGCTGAGATCTGGGATCACCTCTGGGTGTCCTGTGGTCCCGGGCCTTGATTTTCCTGCCCCAGAATCTGAGTGCATCACACAGTGACCTTAATCTGGCCCAGACATAAAAATTCCTATCCCATGGAAAGGAAAATACAGAGAAATTCGGGCACTGAGCTGCCAACACACCCAGGCTGAGGAGCTGTCTGAATGCTGTGAAACACTTATTCCTCCTTCCAGGCATAAAACTGCTCCCAACATGTCCTTTTACAGTCTGCTTTCCACCCCATTGGTGCAGGCCTTTGCAAACAATAGTAAAAAGCTTCAGAAATGCTTCAGAATCTCAGAATTTATTCCTGAGCTGGGAGAGTGCATGTATGGGGTCAAGCAGGGCAGCCAAAATCTGTGCTGGACTTCATGCTGATAGAAGTTGCCGTTGAAGGAACTAGAAGAGAATAAAGTTTTGACTTTTTTCCTCATGCTCCCAAGACCTTACAGCCAGTAATTACCACGGATTGCTTTTTCCATACCTCCTCTTGAATACTGAACAACAGGTACCTGTGAGGACCCATTGTTTTTCCAGCACCATCCCCTAATTTTCCCATTGTTCATTAGCAATGATCATAGGAGACGTGAGCTTAATGAGAAGTAGGAGTAAGATAGCAAAGCTGATGTGTAAGAAGCAAAAATGACGGATAAGAATTGATTAAACTCCCATAGGAAAACTGAATATTTTAAATGGAGTAAGGCAGGGGCTTAAATTTGCCATTGTGTTTCAGTGTTAACAGTTGCATAAATTACAGTTATATTAATAATAATAATAATTATAATGCCTATAACAATGCAATGAATATAGATTTATTTTTTATGCTTTTATTATAATATATAACAATATAGTAAACATTATCAGGGAATTAGTTGTATAGAAGACAATACAGTTTAATTAGGAGAAAAAGCTCCTAAAGAAGAAAAGGAAGGAAGAAAACAGAAAAAAAAAAAAAAGAAGGAAAAAATGAAGAAAAAAATTAAAGAAGAAAAAAAGAAGAAGAAAAAAAAAAAAAAGAAAAAAAAAGAATAAAAAATTCCAGGCAGCTGTAGTATTTGTAGGAGTTTAAAATAAAGCAGTGAGATGTGAAGTGATCACCAGTGTAGTTCTGGAGCCTTCCCCCCTCCTCCTACTTCAGCTCCACTCTCTGCAAGCAGCAAGAAATTCCAGAGAAATTGTGACTGGCCAATGACAAGAGTGGTGGAGAAGAAAGGAGTGAGTTAGGAAAGGAGTCCAGACACATTCCAAAAGGAAGTGGAGAACCAGCATAAGGAATCTGCTGTGAATCACCAGCCGGAGCCACCTTGGAAAAAGAGTTTATTATCTGATAGCTACAAGTGTTGGGGAGGGACTGGATCACCAGAGGACATCTGCACAGTGTTTTCATCAGCCTCATTGTGCCAACATTAACATCAGCCAACAGGAACTGAGCTCAGAGCACTAAATAACCTCTCCAGAATTAACCTGTTAAACCTCTGAGTGTCGCTGGGGCCAAGTCCTCTCCCAGCCCACCTGGGGCAGCACAAGGCACCAGCGACCAGATTAATCCTCCTAATCCCTACATTGTGGAAACTGCTAATGAGACACAGAGTTTTCCACTGATTCTCATGCACCCCTTGTCAGGAATGGCTCTCAGTCCTTGCTGCCTCATGGAAAGCTTTCCTGAAGTTATTCCAGTGACTGCTGTGACTTCATTTCCTTGCAGACTGGTGATTACCAGGGGCAATGTTGGCACAGACTCCAAGGTTGAGTGTCCCCAGAAGTGACAGTGGCTCTCCAGCACCAGCAGATGAAACTCCAGAGGGTTTTCCCATCACTGGGTCCATGCAGGCTCTCATTTCTGCTGGGACAGACATGCACATCTGTGGCTTTTTCATGTGCATCTAAAGGTGCATCCTTTGCCACGCTCTACCAACCCTCCTCTTGTTCCAGTGAGCAGAGATGTTCTCACAGAGAACAGAGAATGGAATTAGCCTTTCCTGGGAGTGTGGTTTTTCCTTTTTATCTCTAATTGTTTGTCTGTAATAAAGATAAAAGAGGTTTTTCTTCCAACAGCAGATCACAGAGCTCTGCTGTAAAGGGAAGCCAAAGAAGAAAATGGAGCTTCTCTGGAGCAATTATTCTCCCATGCCGTGTATTCCTGTTAAAATTCAGTTCAGTGAGCCACACACCATTCACAGGGAGCTTTGGTCTGAGGACCAGGTGAGCCAGATTTGCTGTCTGAGACTGACTTTGTTGTCAGGGACATTAAGTAGAGAAGGAAGATGACAAGGAGGAGAAGTAAATATTGAATCTGACTCCACTGTCCTTCCCAGAGAAACAGCCTTCTCCTCTGTGGCCAGGACTGGCACAGGCAACTTCCTCCCTCAGTCTTGGCTTTCTTGGCAAAAGCTGTTTATTTGATTGCGTAATTTTTCTCCCAACAGGCCCAATCCCTGACTTGTTTCAAAAGAATTTGGCAATCTCCTCCTCATCACCCTTTTGGTTGTCTCTGTGCTCTGTGGCTGCTCGGGGGTGATGCATTGCTGCTGGGTGACATTTGCAGACTCCTTGCTGTCAGGAACAGGGAGCCACAATGATTTCCTGAGGAGAAACTCCCTGCTGATCCGTGAGTGTGTCTGTGTTTGTGGATGTGGTGTCTCCTATTTTAATTTGTCTTTCATGTGATGTCCGAGCTGTCCCAAATTACATCACCATCACCCTGATATAAATTCCAGTTGTTCCCTCTCCAGACAGCCCTGCTGCTCATAGCTCGGGGCTGGGGCTGTGGAGTTTCTAATAGTCTTGCCCCAGATTTGAGTACTTGATTCAAGCCCATGGTCTCTTGAAATCAAAGGTTATCTCTAAAGATAATTTTGCCAAACAGTAAGAATACAGAAGCAGCAGCATCTGGGCTGTATCTGCAGGTGACAGATTTCACAGTTTATTTAATCTCTTTAAATGAGGCTTCAAGATACAATTTTCATTTTCCTTGTTCCTGTAAAGGATATCTTTTACTCCTAACTTGATCAGGGCTGTGGTGAAACAGGGGTGGTGCTGTGGGAGACTGAGGTCACATAACAATGGGCAAAAGCAAAGATTTTTTTTACATTGTGTGGTGTTCAGCAAAATGCAGAGGAAGTCGAGTAATAGTGATGGATGCACCATGTGAGCAGTGCTGCTGAGCTGATCAGCAATCCTAGAGACTGCCTTCCAGAGCAGCTAACCTATAAAAAGACTTTAAATTGGATGAAAGACTCAGTTCCCAGCAGGAAAATATGAGGTAACTTTCAGGGCTTGATTCACTGGATGTATCTATAATTAAATGATAAATCAAGATGACAGTGTTTTATATTTTTATATACTGTATATTATATGTGTAATTTATACAAAATCTAATATGGGGAAAATTGGTAAAAACAATGAAATTTTATTTTTTGAGGTTTGCAGTTTACCAAACTGATAAAACCCAGTATCCAATGCTCTGCCACTTTGCCCCAGACCTCTTCCCATTCAACCCCATTAGTTCCCACAAAACCCTACATTAATCCCCATGAAACCCCTTTTCTCAGCCATAAACCTGAGGAGCCCCTGAGGCTCATTCCAAGACCCAGATTAAATCACACAGATATCAGAAGTCACCTCCTTGGTGAATTATCTAGCTGAGAGATTCATGCAACTAAGCGAAGTTCTGTTAGTAAAGCCAGAAAAGGGTCAGTTTTGAAAATCCAGAATGGAGATGTGCTGGGTTTCTGTTGCTTGACCACAGTGTGGCTGCAGGATTTGGAAAGTCTGTGAAACTGCTGAGTCTTAAAGAAAACACTGAGCTGGTGGCTGGAAGTGGTGGAGGAAAAATGGAAAAGAAGTGGTACCACTTTTTTTTTTTTTTTTTTTTTTACCACAAGTGTGTAAAACTATTGCCAGAAAACATGTTGACTGAGCAGAAAAATACTGAACTATTGGTGGACAGAAAGATTGGATGTGATATAAGGTACAGCATGGTGTGCATGGAAATTATATTCATAATCTTAATTTTTTTTATGTGCAGACAGTTTGGCCCAGAATTAGGAAAGTCAGTTGAGATGTTCTAGAATTAGGAAAGTAAGTTGAGATGTTCTAGATGATATTTAAGGTCCCTTCCAACCCAAGCTGTTCTATGACACCATGTTTGAGTCTGCTGGGGTGAGCTGGTAGTAATGTGATGAGGGCTAAAAACTGCCTTGGATAAAAATATAAACTGCATTTCACTCTATCCTTCCAGGAGCCAAGGCAGCCTGGGGGGAAAACTACAATGATCAAGTACAAGCTAACAAGAGGCTTTTGAATGAGAGCTGATCCATGGCCATGCTCATCTATAATTAGAGTTTCACAGCTTTTATTTTCTGTAGAGGTACAATGATTTTTCTATGGGAAGAACTCTTCAGCCTGGAACCAAGAGCCCAGAGAAACTGAAGTGACAGCACTGACTGTTCCAAATACAAACGACATTTTTTTCTTTGATTGCAGATCAAATTGCAAGTAGCAGTTCAGGTCATTTCTCTTTATGTCTGGATGAGTCTTCCATCTCCAGCCAGCTCTTGGCCCTGCCATTTCCATGAGGAGTTGCTAGGACAGCAATGTCTCCTGCAGCATATTTTAGGCTTGCTGTCACTCTCTGCAGTGTGTCACTTGCAGTCAATCGCTCCCATTTCTTCCCTCCCCATTCTGAGAGGCTTTTCCTAATGGAGATGAAGTGCTGGATTCGATGAGCCAAATCCATTTTCTTACAGACACCAGTGTCACGACTGTCATCCATTTCTGCTGAGTTTTATAGAAACCCAGGCATTTCTTTGAATCCTCAGTCCTCAGATCTTTCTGTGCATTTTGTCTACTCCACTTAATAACACAACAAAAGTCTCAACACCCTTGACTGCCACTACACAACTTTAATTAACAGGAGAGTTCACTGCTGCATCAGTAAGAAAAAATAAGAAAAATACTTGTTTTCTTAATAGTATTTGTGTGGGAGATTTTGACATGAATTTAGGCCAATGAATTCTCCTTTTTTTTTGCAAGCAGAACTTGCAACACTTACCCTCTACGATTCTTCTAAATGGAAATATCATACAGGTAATGTTCAAAACAAAGATGTTACCAAAAGAGCATGAAACAAGTATAGATTTTTGTTAATGCGCTTAATTAGAGCCATAAAATTTCAGAGTAGAAAATTTCCATTTGAATGACTCATGTTATTAAGTACAGGACTGTATGTTCCCATGGCTCAGCAACCTTAGTAAATATATCATTAGTGGTCCACAGAGAGAGAATGGATAGTTTGGTGCTGGTGTTCTTATTTTCAGCAACTTAATACTCAAGTGATAAAACTGCCATTTTTTTTTCCCATAAATGTTGCTGTTGTCCCTGCCAGACAAATGTTGTGTGATCAGAGATGCAAGGGGAAGGGATTGACATGATTGTCCATGATTTCCATTCAGACTGGCTTCCCACAGTCTGTTAAAATCCAGGGCCATCATGGAAGGCTGAAAACAATTCATACAACACTGTCCACAGTGTCCTAAAGCAAGGAATTCCATTTATGATGTGAGGAACATCCTATTTAGTTTAAACCTCATATCTGCTCCCTCTGTGTGACACCCTTGGCTTCTTAAAGTGATATAATGTGAACAGTTGGGTCTTATTTTCCTCCTGTGTGTCACTTCTCACTGTAAACTCCTTAGTCATCTCTCTTGGGGCCAAAGAGTCACAGTTGACTTAATTATTCCATTTTACATCAGAAATGGATGCACGCACAAGCCATATGTGTACACACTCCTCTGCTTATTAGTGTTGTAATTAATCAGGAGCTGAGGGATGCCTGAGAACTTGTTCCTCCTTGGCTGTGGTGATTTGGTATCCAAAAGCTTGCATTTCATGGGGTGGGTTTGAACTCCTGCAAGCTCTCTGATGCAAAGCAGACTGAGAAAAGTGCAGCAGCATCACTGAGCTGCATCTGCCTTGGCATTTGGGAAAGCACCAGCTCCTCCCCAGTCACTGGGGACTGCTCTCCTGTGGGGCGTGTTCCCTCCTGCTGTTACTATGTAAGTGAACATTTGGAGGAGTAATAATGCAAAGTTTTAAAACATTAATAATTAATGTGTAAAATGTGGAGTCATTGTTTTTGTTAGTAATTGGTTTCTGGGCTCTATAAAGTCTTCCTTAAGTGAGGAACACATTGGGTATGAAATCAAATCTAAGAAGGGCATAGACTGTATCTGACAAATCAAGCTCAAGTACAAATGTTCCATTGTGTTTCCATATATACATAATTTATACATATTTTATATATATATATAAAGATCAGGTTTTGGCGAATGCAGCACAGGCCAGACTTTGAAGTTGGATACTGAATTGGTCGGAAAAAATACTGTATTTGGAACTGCTGCATGCTCAGTTCTAAAGGATTAATGAAGACAGTGGAATCCGTGCTGCCCAAACTGTGCCCTGTGGTACACACACCTTGGGAAGGAGCTGATGGGCAGTGGGTCAGCATCAGCTCTCTGTTCCTGGTGGGGACAAACACCACTGCTCTTTTCCTGCTGGCATGGGACTAGGAAAAGCAGTGCAGAGCCCTGTCAGCCTGTGCAGCCTGTGTGCCATAGTAAATATCCACTAATATTCCCATTCCAATGGAAAAATAAGGCCTCCCTGACTTAGGAAAGAACTTGTTGGCAGCTGTAAATTTGGTTTCATGACTGAGCTGTGTCGCAGCAGCTCAACAGATCATGCAGCCTGAAGCTGATCAAAGACCATTTTTTCCCAGTCACCTTATAACTGTGTAAGTTAAAATAACTGCTTCCTATTCCTGTCAGGGATGACCCAAAGCTCCTAAAATGAGTGGGACTTCTTGCTCTGCTCCACTCTTGGCTGTGTCTGCTCTTGCCAAGCTCAGACTATTAGTCTGTCTTCTCTAATGAGACACTTCAGAGGAAGGAGAAGAACACAAAGCAGCTGCTGGCATGAAATAATTTTGCAATAGCTGCTTCCTGGCCCTGGTGAGCATAGCTGGGTTTGAGGTATTCAGCAGGGAATCTCGTGGATCTGGAAGAACTATTGCTTCTGCATCATCTGATCTACATCCATCTGTTAGCAAAAGTAAAATTCCCTGTGCTGTGCCCCACTGCAGCTACTGGCAGTACCTGGAGGTGTTGGAGGTGAACTCTTGTGTCATGGTATTTAATAATAGTTAATAATGAGGAAAAAACGATACTATAAACAAACCAGCATCCATGGCAACACAGCCATTCACTCTTGAACTTTCCAAAACAGGAATAATTAATTTAACCTCTTTCTTTGTGGAGTTTTTTGGTTTGTGTTTCTTAGGGTTTTTTGTTGTTGTCGTTGCCTTTTTTTTTTTTTTTTTTTGCTTTCTTATATTATAAAAGCTTGCATAGGCAGATGTGGGTGTGTTCTGGTGATCAGTAATCAGCTGAGTCAGAGTTTTCCTGGAGCTTGCACTGAAGCACCAGGAAGGATCTACCTCTTTTACGTTTAAGTTCTTGTATCCAGAGTGCAACCTGAATTGCTCAGCACAGCAGCCTTGGCTTTAGGGAGCTGTATCAAACAGACCCATGCAATTATTTCTAAGGAAATGCTTTTCCTATTGCCTTTGACAGTTCAAAAGGAGGCAGTGGAGTGTTCATTTGCTGCAGCACCTGAGTGTGGAAGTCATTCAAGCCTGATCTGGTGACACTTCCCCAGGGAGGGTATTTCCTCTCTGTTGATATGGTCCCTGCAGCTAGACCTGCTCAATGCATTTGTCCTGTTTTTGAGTAACAAATGAGCACAAAGATCAACCAGTTCATGCAGGGAATAGGAAGTGAGCACGTACTGATGGGTCATAGCCGAATTCCCAGAACTGCATCCTCCTTTCCAAGTTCTTAGGTGGGCCCTTTGGCTGCAAACCAGAGAGAAGCTTGAAAGGGAAGGTTTCATTGCAAATGCTCCACTTCTGTGGCATTATATCAGGAGAATAAGGCTCTTCAAATGAGAGTTTTATTCCAAGAGACCTGTATTGGGGGTCATGATGTGGATTCACACTTCCAAATGCACTAATACCACAAAAGCTCAAAGTGAAAGCAAAGCTAAAGGCAACACTGCCTTCTGAGTCTGAGACTAATTTGAAGAATCCACTTTACTGTTTTGGGAGTAGAAGATCTGCATCCCTGAGTAATTGAGGGTTATAGAAATTCATGGATTAAATCTGGGCTCAAGATTTGAGTCTTGCTCTGCACTTCACTGACCTGAATAAGGTAAAAGACTATAATCAAGTTCATCACTTGGCTCAAAGAGCTTGCACAGTTCCTTACAGCCTTTATCATCCAGGCCTCCTTATCTTGCTCCATCTGCTCCATTCCAGTGATATTTTTAGCATGCATTCACTGTACAGTTTTTCCAGTCTGGCTGCCTGACCCTTTGGTTTCCTAACAATGCAACTGCAATGGAAGTGGTGCATGAGCAAAGGCTGCCACTGAAGTGAGATTTTTTCCAGCTCCCAGAATAACTCCCAAATTTGACCAATCCTCTCACCTTGGAGCTGTTTTTAACGAGTCAAGCTGGGAGGGTTTTTTTCTGTAAGGTTCTGTTAACCTAGAAATGGCTGCAGCTCAGCTTTGAAGTTAACACTTCATTAAGATTAATTGGGGAAGTTCACACCTCTGCTGGGAGTTTGTCTAGCAGACTGTGAGACAGCAGCGGGCTGATTTACACGCCGATGCCTGGCTTTGTAGCTGTAAAAGGGAGGGCAGTCACTGGCTCCAAGAACAGTGCAAGAACTGAAAAGTGACCCTGCTTCCCCAGCTGGGCTCCTCCTGCTCCTGAACTTCCCACAGGGAATGGATGCTGATCACAGCTGCCTTGAACTTGCACTGCAGGTTCAGGTGCCAACCTCGGGACACAAATGGCAGGGGATATATGATTAAACCTTACATTACTGGTGGTGGGTAAACAAAGAGGTAAATTTTTCCACTTGTCTACTGCTGCCTGGTATGAGCTGGGGATTATTCACCACAAGGTGAAGAAGGGAAATGGGGCTGGCTCGTGCTCACACATGGGCTGAGTCCAGTGCTCTGTGTCCATGGAGGTCTCCAGGAGAATGTGGGGGTAGGAGAGCTCTGTGAACCTGTCCCTTCCCTTTGTGTCAGGCCACATGATGGGAAAAAAACCCTGCCAAGTGTGAGAGCCATCAGAACCAGGAAAGCTGATGTCCTTTCAGCTTCTTGGATTGGCTGGGTGAGGTTCAGAGGTGGACTCGATGATCTTAGAATTATTTAGGCTGGAAAAGACCTTTATGAGTCTCTGGCTGTGCAGGCATGTGAGCTATGAGCTCTGCTAGGAAGGCAGCAGCCTCAATTCTTTTGTTTCCTCTGCTCTGTCTTCTTTCTCCTTCTGAGGATTCTCTTGGATTATCATCACAATGTAAATCATCAATGTTTGTTTCAAGCCACATGGTCACTTCTTGACGATTTCTAGGAGACAAAGTTGGGCTGATTCCAAGTGAAATAGCCTCAAACAGATGGATGCTTCATCCATAGCTTATCTCATATGCAGGGAGTTCACAGAATCACAGAATGTGCTGAGATGGAAGAGATCCATAAGGATCATCAAGTCCAGCCCCTGGCCCTGCCCATCACCACCCATCACTGAGAGTCACACCTTGTGCCCAAGATTGTTGTCCAAACATTTCTTGAACAGACAGCTGTGGCCAATAATGTCTGAAAATCCAGTGTTTCCCTCAGATCCCAGCACAGTGTTAATGATGTTGGGGAAAGCTGTGTGGAACCTTTTTCCCTTGCCACAGTATGGACAAACAGTACATCAAAGCTGTGGCACTGTTACTTATGGCTCAGTAAATGAGTCAGATCTTGCAGGATGTCAAGATACATATTCAGAATAGTTTGTGCCCTTAATCAATTTTGATTCTGAAGACCAGATGAGCTGCAGTGTCCTGTCCAAGGCAGCTGATGTGGTTGGAGTGAGTTCTCCCATTTAGCTCCAGCTCTCCAGAAGATCCTCAGCTTTTTGAAGGGTTATGATTAGCTGTGAAATGACAAAATGAACAATGGTGTGCAGTGTTTGCACAACTGCCCTCATACGTTCTGCTTTGTGCAAGATAATCCTGTGGCCTGAAGCCTGGAGAAACCTCCCTTGTAGCTCAGTCAGCTTCTTTGATACAGCTTTTATCTTACCCTTTACTGTGTTTATTGCTGGCAGAAAACAAGAGTAAATGTATAGATAAACTTCAGGGTCTTATCATTTTGGCTAGAAGGGTAATCCTGGCTCCATTCATGTAAACAGCTAAATTCCTTCTGATTTCATTTGTGCCAGGGTTTCATCTCTTTGAGTACTTTTTTCTCCCTCTATTTGCAGTCCTTGAAGCAATCACAGACTGCTGTCTGCCACCTGCATTCCACCAGGCACAGGGATTGCAGCTGAAGGCTCAGCACAAGGGAAAAAAACCCACCCTGGAAACTCTCAGATCTTCAGACATTTCTGGGACAGGGAGTGGGGTGGGAATTTATGGGCCAGGGGCTGAAAACCCATCAGGTGCTGGAGGGAGCAGCTGGGGAAAAGGGGCAAGGCTGGCTGCAAACTCCCCTCTGATGCAGCTGCTGAAATAGGCACCATTCCCTGCACTGCCAGCAGAGCACAAAGGCTAAAATCTAATATTAGAGAGACAGAGATGAACATTACATTTGGAGTTTTAGTGTTTTAATGTTGTTTCTATGGTACCAGTACCTGGAATCTTCAGAAAAATAAAATAAAATTTAATGATAACAACCAGAGAGCCACTGCCCTACTTCTATATATAGAAGCCCTCAGTTGTATTATCATGAGTTCACATCTGATAAGGGTGTTTCCAGTTCCATGAAATGATTTTTCCTGTCTATGGCTCATACAGGTGGAAAAACAACATGCACATTCACAATTTATTTTTTGAAATATACATATATATATATATATATATGTGTATATATATATATGTGTGTGTGTATATATATATATATGTGTGTGTATATATATATGTGTGTGTATATATATATTCAGCCTACTTTTCTGAACAAATACTTATACAGATGAATATTCAGATATTGGCTGTCCCAGAAGTTCAAATATGTTTTTACAGGTCAGCTGTAGATCTGAGATTTACAGCACAAACCATCCTAGCATTGACCTCAGCAACCAACCATGATCCAAGTCAATGGAATCTGGGCTAATATAAGTCACTAGAAGTTGTCCATGGGAGCCCAGAAGCACTGGAGACCACACAGTTTTATCTACATCTCCAGCACCTGGAAATTGAAATGCAGCTTATTTTAGAAACAAGTTGGCCAAGTGCTGCTGCTGGACTTTTGTTAATTGTTGCTATGAGAAATATAATTGGAAATGGAGGTTCAGTGCTCAAGTTTGAGTTCATGAGAGACATCTGGCTCTGGAATAACTCCAGTCATAACTGCTTGAACCTGTGGGATTCACTAGCCCAGACTGGGCTAATCTAATGGAAAGGTCTTTCCTGACCTGGAGAAGACTTTGTGATTAGGGAGGAAGTGTCCTGTGCTACACATTCTGTCAGAAAGACAGCACTTGACCAAACACAATACCCCTGGCAGCACAACTGGAGAACATTCTGGATTTAGGCTGTTGTGAAAAGAATCTCTAGGGTTACTTACAGGTCTTCCTCTCAGGGCAACAACAGATGCATTTCTCCTTAACTCACTTGAAAAGTCTCTTTCTGTGCCTTCTGACCAGTGGGCAGCAACACATTTCACTCCAAAAAATTCTTTCCATTTATGAGGCTACAGCCGAACTCAGAAATACTGCAGACAAGTTGTTTAACTGCTCTTGAAGATCAGACAGGAGGGAAAAGTATTCCCTAACTGACATGATAGGCTGTCCCAACAGAGTCTTTATTCTAAAATAGTTTCATATTTCCAAATGTAAAAATCTAAAACAGTGGTGAAGGAGGCTAGGGTTTCTTTTTTGGCTCAGCCAGCTAACCTGGAAAGGTATATCTGTGCAGTCAGTCAGGAAAGTAGCAAAATTCCTGGTTGTAGCTCTTGGAAATCATTGCAGAAGCAAAGCCAGGTTATTTTGATAGAGGTTGTGTTATCTTCAGAAACAGTCTGGAAAGAGCATGTTAAGATGTGGGTTTGATTTATTCTAGGACCTAGGGTTCAAGTTCAAATCCAAACCAGGATTAAAAAAAGACTGGAATATTCAGCAGGAGATTTTGGCTTCAAATGACAGAAACAGTGAGGGATCTTGCTGGCTTTGGTGATAGGTCAGGTTTTTAAATCACCTTGATTTTTGCGCACCTCCTCTTACAGATAATTTAAACCATATTGTGTTACATATATGCAGCATGAATTTTCATTGGTAACATGTCTTTATCTTGAGAAATTACTTTTTTTCTTCTCCTGTAACTGAGACAAAGAAGCTCATTTTTTCTATCCCTGTCATCTTCCAGCTCCCGTTGAACAATCTGGGCCTAATTTGAATTCCAGTGATGAGGAATAACCTGATATTTTGCTTACCTTCGTGAATGAAAGGTTAATTCTGTACATCCAAGATTTATACTGCATGCTAGTTTTAAGGGCATTTTACCACACAGCTGGTGAGGGATTTTCACAAATACAAGAGAGGACTGTATGTTATTTAACTTTTCCTTTCAACTATTTTTTTTTTCACCAAGTTCCCAGCTGACTGCACACTCTTGAATGCACCGATCTGTTTAATCTAGTTTTAGCCTTCCTTTTCCTGTTTTGCTGTTTACTTTTCTTCCCATGCCAGTAGAGATTGAGGCAATACTGTGAGTCCATTATTTGTTTCAGGCATCTTGGAATATATGTGTTGGCTTTGCTCTGTGTGTGCATGCATGAGAGAAAGGGAATAAACATACATGTGGCCAATTAGTCAGTACACTTAAATTAATGAAGAGCAATCTATGAACCTCCTTTTTCTGAGAATTTGGAAATGCTGGGAACGTTTGCCATGTAGCTTTCAAAAACTTCAAAAGCAGCTATAAGGTCACAGTCTAATACTCCCTTCTGTATACTCATGTCTTTTCTAAAAATATTTCCCAACTTAAACTTCAGTGTGTGGAACAGGAGGGCAGAGGGGGAATGGCAGTGTTTACGACCAAAGTGCAAAGATGAGGAGGAAAATCAAATCCACAAAAAAGCGAATCTTTTGATCTCTGCTTCATTTTCCTCATTACCAACTTCACAGTACCAGCAGTTATGTTTTAACTAAACACCGAGTTTATGGACCCATGTCTCTGTCTACAGATAAGGGAAGGTCAAGAGGAACTAAGCTAATGCTCTCTTTGCTTTTGCACATTTTCCTTGAATTGGGACACCCAAACAAGTCAGCAGGAGCCTAAACACCACCAATGATTTGGGTGTGTGGCTCCTTGTAGTAGGTAAAATACCATCAAAGACTGCACTGGAAGGACACAATCCTGAGAAGAAAGAGTCTCGGTAATATCACAGGTGAAGAGGCCTCTAGGGTCCATGAAACTTGAAAGAAAACACCACAGTAAACCAAACAGCAGCAAAATTAACCCAGCTAGGAGAGTTTGGAAGGAAGTGTTAAAAACCAGGCTTTATGTCGTTCCTCCCATACCCCCCCTTTTTTTTTTCTCTTTGGTTCTTAAATTGTGAAAAACCCTCAGGGGTCAGAAAAGCTGCAAATGAGAGGAGGAGGGAGGTGTATGGAGGATGTCTCTGTCCTGTAGGAAATCTCCTCTGTCAAACCACCCTCTGGAGCAGTGAGGAAAACTCCTGTTCCTGGCAATGTTTCTGCCTTTCATTCCACAAAATACAACCAAAGGACAGACTCAGTTTTACCCCTTCTCTTCACCTTCAAAACGAACCTTACAGACTCTTGCCCACCTTGTCAGGTAAACATATCCATTCTTTGAGAACTCTACAAAGAGATCACATCTTCTTTGTCACATTGTCACTGTCCTGGCTTCACTACTGGTTTGCCTACTCCAAACACCAGCAGAGATGCTGAGCTGAGCTTGTACAGTGTGCCCTGGCAGCCCCAAGGATGCCTTGAATGGTCCTTCCAAAACACTGACCTGTCCCAATTCATCCTCCAGGTGGGATGACTGATGTCCTCAGAAAACCCACGTGCACCAGAAAAGAGTTTAGGTGTGCAATGAAGAAGTCAAAGAAAATCCACAGGTTCCAAAGAAGAAATACAGTATGAGCTAGTCTGCAAATAGCACCAATACCATCTGAGGGAAATAAATCCCTTTTTCTTTCTGTGCTTTCTTCCAACAGACAGAAAAATAATGTAGCCAGATTCTACCCTCCTGAAATTACTGAAACACATAAACAAGTAACCTAGCACTGGACATAAAGGAAAACTTACACTGGGGCATTTCCCAGAGGGAAACAGCTCCAACAGGTGTGTGCATTGGAGAAATAAGACATGTCCCTAATTACTGGTATCATTTATAACTTGAGGTCTGAGTGCACAGCTAATTCTGAAGTAGTTCCAAAAACAAAAGGCAAGAAAAGAATAATGATTCCTGAGAAGCTGGCTCTGACTGATGCTGCCTGCAAACATGTCTGGGTGAGCTGAATCTGGAGTTTAAGCACAGACAGGTCATTTCAAACTGTCCTGCAGCTAAGAAACATTTCACCCTTTGGAAGTCTCCCTTCCAAACACTTCCACTGTTCCACACAGGCTTCCTTTCAGTGTTGTTGTCTGTTCTCAGTGGATTTTCTTCATCTTCTCTCTTTCTGAAGATTTTGGGATATTCAGGGAAGGTGCTGTATTAATTTTTTTCAGATGTTCTGAGTTCTGAAATTCTTCACCTGCAGAGGATTTATCCTGATAAGGAATTAACTCCAGCTTTATTTGAAGAAAGAGAACTGTAGTGAAGTGTAGAGTGCTCGACCACTTCCTAGACACCAACATGAGCAATTCTGAATGGAGATCTGTTCAGGTGTTCTGGATATTTGCATGTCAGCGCGCAGAAAAAGCAAGCAAATGCAAATGAATGTTCCTGAAACAGCAGTGGAAAGAAAATATTTTTTTACATACCCTAAAAAGACCTTGTTATAAGGATCATGATAGCAAGAGCCCAACAGCAAGAGACAGCAGTGCTAAATGTCCAGAGCAGGAGATGAGAACTGAGCAATGGAATTGAGGCTCTTCCCTTCTACATCACCATAGGCTTCACTGAGATCCTTAGCTCAGTGTTTAATTAAGCATCCAGAAGCACTTAAGCCCTAGAAAACTCCTTTAGATGTAATTTGGGCTGCATCATTCCAAATGCAGAAAGCCTTCCTGAGCCCCACAGCGTGTGGTTTGTGCACATGTGCATGTGAGTGCATCCATGTGCCCATCAGGGAAGCAAAAAGGAGGAACTGAGGCAGCAGACACATGACTCAGGGTGTGTGGGGATTGGTAATATAACCCCGGGATTGCAGCAAGTTTGGATCTTCATTCTGCAGCAGCTGGGCTTCCTCCCAACAGAAAATGCTGCAGGCTACATTTATGCTAAGCAGTTAATTATCCACGGGAGCAGGTAAGGGATTAGTGACCAGGTAGAGTTTCACACCTGTCAGTGGGGTGAACACTGTAGCTGCTCAGAAATACTTGGCAGGAGAGGAAATAATACAGCTTTTCCTATGCTAAACCATAAGTCCCTTCCACATGAACTGAAGGGGAATTGTCTCCTGTTGGTGGAATTTGGTATGTGACGTGCCTGGACGAGATGTGGTTCAAAGTCGTGTTGCTGCATGTGCTTGGCAGTAATGCTGGCTCCTCTTACAGCCATTCCTACCTCTGTACTGCACCCACACCCCTGCCTTGGGTGCCATTGGAAACCAGCCATGGAGATACCTGGTCTGAAGAGCAAAAAGTAACCCAGACCTTTTTAGGAATGCTGGCTCACAGCCAGATCAATATTCTGACCTGATTGGCAGCACTGATGCAAACCCCAGCAGGACCCACAGAGGTACCAGCCAGCAGTGAGGGGCAGCAATAGCTCAAGCCTAATTCCTACCAAAGGCTTTGCATCATGACCCTGGAGCTGGAGGCACAGTTTGGGGAGCAAAGCTCAGCCTAATCCAGTCTCTGCTCTGAACAATGCAGGGATGCCACAGGTTTAACCCAGGTTTTGCCTTTGCCTTTGAATTACGCAGCAGGAATTCAGGTTTGCATCTTACACCCAAAGAAACCTTACTGAGCAGCTTGTTGCTGCCAAGGTAATTAATCAGGAGATGGCAAAAGATCACTTTGTTTCATCCCAGATTTCAACCCCATTTGTCTGCTTTTCCCTGGCCTGTCAAGGTTTTCCCACATGCTGTGTGTTCCGGGCATCATATGGTCTCTTATTTTAGCTATAGGTGATTGCAACACAGCCCCTTCAAAGAAATCCCACTGACACTGTCTGTTAGTACTCAAAAGCAATCAGGTACTAACAGGCTTATACAAAAGTTTACCTATCTAAAATTTCTTCTGCTCTCACTTTTTTAGCTTTCATTGTTATAACCTGAGTCCCAAGTGAAAAGACACCTGCTCACTGGATTGACCAATCACAAAACCAAAAGAAAGGTTCTTGTTTTCCCCTTCTTTAGCAATATCTTTTGGCTATTGAAAATGTAGCACTTCTATCAGCTCACTTCAACTGAGTTTCCTCCATTCCCCAATTAACATGTTTAAGTATTGGTTGCACAATTTACAGATTGCAAGAGTTAACTCTTTTTAGATTCAGTAAATGATGTTTAAAGTACTCAGGTGTCATTCTTTTATTACTAAGATGGAGTCACAAAATCAGTTGATGAATAGAACTAAGCAGTTTCCAGGATCAAGTTCAAGCTTGTAAAAGGAGATGAGTTACTAAAACTTAAAAATTCTCTGAAGCTCAAATCTTTCCCCAAAAAGAACAGAATCACAGCACTCTTTCTCTCTTTTCCATATGCAGCATTATACAAGAAATGCAAAGTAAGACATGGGCATCTCCTGAGCATTTGTTGAAATTAGCATTCTGGTCATCACTGGATGTTCTTTTGTGCCAGGCAGAACTACGCTTTTTCCAGATAACTCCATCTTGGCCCCTGATACTGCATGTGCTTACTTGATTATTCTGAATACTTCAGAGTACTTTTATAGCTCTCTCATAATGAACTGCCAAGTCTGTTTTGAATATGTTAATCTCAGGATTAAGTTAAATATAAATACATGCCCCCAGCACTCTGAAGGATTGATGCATTTTCAGTTTAATCTCTGAGGATTCAGAAGAAATGTTCAATATCAATTCAGCATTGCTTCCAAGTAGGTGCACACTTTCACGAGGAATTTATATGAATCCCATTATAGATATGCTGGGATCTCTATTTTATACTTACAGAAGAGCCAAAACACCAAAGGACTAAGGGAGTGGTGTGACAACAGATTACATTTATTTTTTGGACAAGACAGGATTAAAAAGCGCTGCCATATGAGATCAAGTATTTACGTGGTCTAAACTCTGCCAGTTCCAGTTTATTTTAAAAATTCTGATGGATTAGCTCAGAAAAGCCAGGCTTTATGCCAAACCAGGCCCCATGCCTCACTTCCATCCCAGCTATACATTGAACCCCAGAGCAGATGAGGGGTGAGCACGGGTGACATGAACTGCACCATGCACTGTGACAAGCTCCACAGACACGCCTGCTCTGGGATAAATGCACTGAGAAGAAATTTGGAAGTACATGGATTCAGTTTTTTTGCCTCACATAGCCACGGCCTTACAACCTGGACTGAGAAGAGTTGTGGTCTGGTCAGGGAGAGCATCTGTGCCTTTTCCATCCTCATCCCAGCAAGCAGAGCCAAGAGAGACCAGACGAGTTACAAACATGATGGTCAGACTGTGAGACCCTGAGGATATTTGTGAATTTGGGGCAGTAAAACAGCATTGGTAGTAAAAAGGGAGCCAGTGAACAGCAAATGGGTTGCTGAAGGCGTTCCAAGAGTCTGAGACCCAGGTGTTGTGGTGCTGCCTGGCTGCATCAAGGACCAGAGCTTGGCTGGGGGTGACAGCTCCGGGCTGGGGGTCAGGGATGAGAGGGGCACTGCTGTGCCCTGCTCCAAATGTGGTCTGGCTGTGGGCACTGGGAATCAGTTCTGCAAGTTGTACAGAGAGTTAAACTCAGGGAAACAGAACTGCATGTTCTGTGGTAAGGAGCTGGTGGAGAGTGTGACCTTACTCCTGATTTTGTGACTCCATTTTTAAAGCTGAAGTAATGCAGGGAGAAAGGAATAAGAAACATCTGAAATATGTGTCTGACTCTGTCAATCTTTCTAAAATATCTATTATATTTATCTTTATGGTATATGTCATAAGATTTATATTATAACTGGCATTTTTATGGCACCTTTCCTCCATAACAACTTTCTTTCAGAAATCGCAAAGCATATTTTTAAATGTCCATCAATTCAGCCTCACATAATCATTGTGTGAGTGATGAAAGTTATTCTATTTGCTTTCCTGTCCCTTGTAGATTTGTTTAAATCACACAAATCTTCAAGAATTAAGAAAAGCAGCAGCAGAAACCTGTGAAGAATCCACCTGGGTTTGGTTGGGGTTTTTTTCTCTTATTTTTTTTCCTCCTTATTTTAATAGGCTACAATCATTCTTCTAGCCCTGTATCAGCTCTGTGGTCAGTTTTCAAGTGAGATTTAAGGCATGTTTGACCTCTCAGCCATGGAATGACTCGGGACTGATGCAGACACCACATCACTGTGTATCACAGCTGTGATCTGCTGGGGTGCACACAGGAAGGCAGGAGCTGACACAGCACACTGCCTCTATTGCCTTCTTTGTTGCAGTTGCTCCTCCCTTAATAAAAAAATAACTCCAGGTTTTGTTGATTTTTAGGGCATGTTGCTAGATCTTTACTTTGTTATTAAAAAAAACGTTAAAAGTGTGCAGAATTTAGGTGAGATAGTGTATGTGACAGGGCATGATGGAGAGGGTAAGCCTGGCTATTTATTGTAGATAAAAAAGTAATAGAATTGTAAAATATGCATTATTTTTTATATCATTCTAGCTGAGGCAGGGTTAGCTGAAGAGGTTTTTCCAAGGCCGTACCAAAACATTTATATTCCAGACCCAATAATGTATCTATTTCATGATGATAAACAATCTCAGGCATCACCTTTGAAGTCTGAAAAAGTTAGCAGCTTGGTAAATAATTTTCAAAACGTGACTGCTTTTCAAAGTTGCACTTGATGTATTTCCATGCAGCTTTGGGGAAGCTCTTGGAAAAGTCATTGATGGAGAGGAATCTGCTGTGAAACTCTTAAATAGTTCAGTGCTTTTTCTTTTTTTTCAGATAATACACTGAAAGTTGGTGATATTTTTAGGGGCCTTACACCTGGTATAAAGATTCTCGGTTTATTGCAGATATATAAAGCTTTTGAGGAATCTGTCTCACTTCCATGATGTTTTGGAAGAGGACTTGTTCATGGGCACGACTGGACATCTCCATTCAAAAGCAGTGAGCCTTCTGCTTCCACACTGTCAGCCAGGGACTTGGAGATGCTCCCTGATGGCTAGACAGGAAAAAAGGCATTGTTAGGTTTATTTTTGCTGCTTTTATGACTTAAAACACACTTAGCAAGATTCTGAAAGGAGCAGGAAACCACAAGTGCACAAAACGTGGCCAAGGCTCCACTGGATCACAAGTGTTGGGAGCAAGGCTGGGATGATTCTCCCCTCTCCTCTCGCTGGGATTTATGGTCATCCCGTGATCTAGGGGCTGGAACTGCCTGCACCAGAGGGGCTTAGGACTCTTGTTGTTTTAAAGTTATTTGTGCATTCACTGTAGGCATTATGAAATTGCTGTGGGTTTTTTTATCTCTGAAGGGCCAGGCTTCTGAGCCACCGGCGTAGCTTCCTAATCACAGGCAAGGAAACTTCTGAACTTTAACTGGAAGTGTTATCTGAGTAGTCTTCTTTTAAGTTGCTTTGGGGGGGAAAATCAGTAATCGTGATTGCTTAAAAAGCTTATATTGAATGCTTTGCTATTGCTGAGCAAAGCTGCTGAGTCACTGGTAGCAGTTTAATTCCAAAGTTGGCAACATTTCTCATGGATTGCCCTGTACACAAAAATCTCCATATTGCATATGTGAGTAGCTAACAGTAGATAAGGCTGTTGGATTTGAAAGATACATTATTGTGTCTGGAATATAAATTTTTTGGTATGGCCTTGGAAAAAGCTCTTCAGCTATGAAAAGAAGAAAAATCCTTCAAGTTGTACCTTGACTGATTTAAAATGAAGATGAATTTTTGACAAAACACCGTTTGTAGCATGCAGTATGAAGATTCCCAGTGTGTGGGAAAAAGCTTTCTTGATGCCACTGGAGAAATCAAAATAAAGAGCAGAAACTACTTAGGGATTCACTAGAAACCTTGGTGGGAGCTCTGAATAAAGCCCCCATGTTTAGTGCTTCCACTCGGTGAGAAAAATAAATGTTTGCTTATTAAAGCGTTTATTTCTAAATTGTCAGGTGTGGCTGCCCTTTACAGGAAAGCGGGTGCATGACTGGCAAGGGAAAAGAAAAAATTAACTGGAAAAATAAATACTGTGAAGAGGAAGGAGATACAGCACAGAGGAAAACTACTGTGATAGAAAAGGGCAGCGGATCAGCAGAAGTTTGCTGGTATGTACAGAAATGACAGCATCTGATTTATTCTTTTTTTACAGGGAGAAGAAGCTATTAAGCATACTTCAAGTCATTCCAGCTTGTATTTTCTCCCCCTCTCCTTTCTTTGTAGTTGTGGGTTTTGTTGTTGGTTTTTGTTGTTTTTTTTTCAATGACAAGAAGATAAACTGCTGGTTGTAAAGAGTGCTGCAGGGGAAACACTGGGGATATAACCACCTAATTATGAATTTCCTGAATGTGCAACATGACCAGGAGCAACTGGACAGGATTAGTGCTGTACGTTTCATCTCCAGCTGTTTCATGAATGCCAATCTCCAAACTCTTCCAAGAAGAACATTTTTTTTTTCCATGGCCCTACTTTTGGCTTTAACAATGCGAGCAATACTGCTTTGTTTTCTTTAGAGCCCGTACTGAAACAAGAGCTTTCAACAAAACAAACCCCAAGCAAACCCAACGAGCCAAAGAGCTGCACAGTGTTAAGGAGATTTAGCTGAAATATTTGTAAAATATCAAAAGGAACACCCCTCTCACTGGCAAAACTGGAACTAACACTGCAGAGATGCATGATTATGAGACAATAAATGAGAGTATTTTCTTCTGGTGCAGTGGTCAGAAGTTATTGTTTTGAATAAGCACCACTGGTGTGTAATCTTCACGGCGAGCTTCTTGAATTGGTGAAGTGCCAGCGCTCTTTGGAAGCTCTTAGCAGACAGGAACTTATTTAAACTTATAAAACCAACGTAGACGAAAAAATGTAAAAAATGCCCTGTGTAAGGCCTCAGCTTGCAAACAGACAATGGTGCTTCTCATGGAAGAGAGGGCAGCAGGAACCTTTTCTTTCCTTTGTAAAGATTAAGAAAGAGCTAACAGAATAATATCCCTGACAAACAACAACTTCTGGGGTGTCAGAAATCACATGTTTACAGTAATGGCACGGGTGTTTAGAGAGCCTCTTCTAGCTGCTGGTGAAGTTCTCTGGTCTTTTGTGACCTCTAGAAGAGTTAGACTAGACATGTTTGCTGCTTAGTAGTATATTTATTGCTTGGTAGAATATCTGTGAGACTTAAAGGCCAAATTAAAGACTTATCCATTAAATGTAATAAAGCGATGTCCAATAAGTAACTGGTTTTATCACATTGATTTGCAATGCAAAGTTACCACTCACTGCACTAACAGAGGAGGCAGAGAAATTCTATTTCGGAATCATACAGAGGTTACTCGTTTGATCTTTTCCAAACAATAAGATTTTTGGGGCTTAATTTCTTCACATGTTATTGAGCATGAGAAATCCGGACCTGTGTTATCCTAAGAAGGGAAAAGTCTGCTAATTTATACCATGAGTACAAACTCGGTCAGTTCATGAATGCAAACCTGTGAATATATGCTGAGTGAATAACTGGCATTCATTTCCTCTAAATAGAGAGGTACAGACAGAAATCCTGGTTTGTGCTAATGTTTACATGCCCTACTTATTTAGAAAGAGTGTCCTGCAGAATTTTGGATTCCCTGCAGTAAAAGTGACCATTATAAACTACATACACTTACCCAGATTTTCTTGCATGTGCCAGTCTCCACAGGCACTATCTTGAAAATAAAGCACTGTAAGGATTGAAGGAAATTATTGTGTTTTAATCTGTACAATCTAATTTGCCTTCAGCTTTCTTTCTTTTTTTATCACATGAAAGAGTGAGAAAAGACTACCAGGACCAGATTGCACTGTGTGATTTTGAGTACTCAGTTGTTTAAGTTGCAGTAACTTTATTTGTTTGTGAGATATACAGACAAAAGAGCATTTAATAACAAGAAAAGAATATGCTATATGGCCTTTTCTTTATTCTGTGGAAGCAGTAAGTTATGTCATCACAAGAAGGGGGACGGAGGAGAGATATGTTTTTGTTCTGGATATTTTTGTAAGGAGATCTTCCACATTTGCTTTGGGCATCCTGCTGGTCCCACCTCTCAAGTGGCAAGGTGAGGTCTAAGTAAGGGATGCTTCAGGGCAATGCTCTCAGCCTGAGGGGTCACCAAAGGCAGTTTTGTTGAGTACTTCTCTCTTTCTTCATGGGGAAAAAAAAAAAATAAAAAAATAGAGTGTTGTGATCCTGGAGCTCTTGTTATGAATGAATATAAACTGTTAGGACACTGAGTCCTGAGTCCTCACCCCACAGCTGCTCAGAGGGGTGATAATGCACATGGAGAGAAAACTCCTGCAGCCACAGTCCATGCTGTGTTTGAGTGGAACCATCCACCCTCTGTGCTGGTGCTATGCAGGGTTAAAACTGACTGAGGGCAGTATATCCCAGGTAAAAACCAACACAGTATTCAGCAAATAAATCAATCAAAGCATGCTCTGTATGCTGTCAAATAGCACTGATGCCAAGAGCTCTGCCTGCCTGCTCTCCAGAATACAGAAGATGCAGCTTGTGGGAATAGTAACAGTTTAAGTTAAATCCCATCAGCAATGTGAGGGAAAGTATCGTGAGAGAATAAAGACTGTCTTCACAGCCTTGGCAGTGATGTCTGACCTCCAAGGCCACATCCTGATTGTACAGAGACATGGGCCCCTCTCCGGGTTTTGCCACCGAATAGGAGGGGATGGCTGATGGAGATGATGGCAGAATACAGGATTTAGAACTGGTTTGGATGCAGCCTCAGTCAACAGTGCCAAAATCGTTACCGTGTGATGGCTGAACAATTCCTGCTTGAAAGGAGTTGGGGCTTCTGTTTGGTCCTGCTGCATCTGCGGCTTCAGAGCGACTGTCATGGGGACAGGGATCCAACAGAAAGACCAAAGAAGGACAGAGCACAGCCCCTTCATCCTGCTCCTCTGCAACAGCACATGTGGGAAGGGAGGTGGGAGAGACGCGCTATCGCGTTTCTGACGCCACTCGCTTCCTGAATAAACAGAGAGATCTCACTGTGATAAAAGATAAATATGCATGTTACTGAAAAAAACCCCAGACTCATCAAAACAGAAAAATTAGTTCATAGCTTCGGTCTGTATTTATTTGGATGATAGTTTAGGTCAGTCATTTTCTCCAGCGTGACTTGTCTGTCCCTGCTGTGTCATCACTTAACCTAATCCTTTTCCTTTTTCAGTGGCAAGAGACATTTCCTCTTGGTCTGATTAATGCTCTTCCTAGATGAGCTGGCTCAGGGAGTAAGCTGTTAAAGAAATAGTTTTATCTGTTATTTATGTAGGAACTGTCTGATGGAAAGCAATCTTTGCTTCACTCTCCCCTGCCCTGTCCCTTGGCTCCTGAGCCATGCCCAAGCTCCACTGAATCATTTTATTGTTGCTGTGAACCATCTGCTCTTCCAGTTCATCAGGGCTGTGGGGATGAATAGAAGGAGCTCCAGGAGAAGGCAGCATTTGCTCCAGGTCCAGGCTGACCTTGCTCTAGTTTTTGTGCGTCTGCCCTTCTGCAGTTCCAGGTGAGACTGGAAATGTCCCCGTGCCTGGGGCCCCTGTTCTGACTGTTTGGATGAGGACCCGATTTTTGGCCCATCAGATAGAAAAGCTGCAAATCAGACCTGTAGTTCCATTTCCTGCCTCTTCTTTATTTCCCTTCATTTTGCTTTCTCCAGGTTTGATTTTATTTACTCTTCAATTTAAATTTTATCTTTTTTTCATCATTTTCCAACTCGTGTCAGTGACTTTTTCCCTTCTAAACCAATGCCTTCACTGTCCCTTCTTTTTTTTTTTTTTCACAAAGCTGTCTATGAGACCAAGTAAAGTCTTTACAACCCTAGTGAATAATTAATCTCATCTGGTCTGTAAGTCTATCCAGGACCATCAAAAGGTTTGCGTGTTTTGGGTCAATAATAAAACAAAACATTTTTCTACTTTTAGATTTTATGCATTGCAAAAGATTTTGCAATTAACAACGAACAATACTTAGGGCTGTCTGACCATTCCACATTGAAAAATCTTTCCCATGGGAAAATTGCCTATTTGTTATTTTTGTAGGAATTATCTATTTCAGATAACTTTATTTTCATTTTTCTGAGTTTTAGTCATGTACAAAAAAGCCCCAAACCCAGCCTATTTAGGCACGATGCTTTTACTCAGCTTTGATGCCAAACTGATTTTTCTTTAGTGTGTGTTTCAGCAAGAAGCAGAACATCAACGAGCCCTACGGGAAAAATGTTTGTGTGGATATTTTAATGGAAGCCGAAGAAAATACACCTGGGCTGCCTCAGACTCCAGAGGGTTTTCCAGTTTTTGAAAGGAAACCTTGCTCTGGTGAATAAAGTGGATCAATCATTGATAAAAGCTGTTGGGAAAAGTAACACTGAAGAATATAGTGATGAAGAGAAGGCAGAGCACAGGACGTGTGGGCGATGAGCTCCTGCAGAGGAAGGTTGGCTTCCCCAAGGACCAAGGCTAAATCAAAAGACCCTTCATAGCTCGGCTGTGATCTGTCGTAGGGGTAAGGCCAAGTCCTATTTTAAGCTTTTCCTGTAACCAGATTAAAGCTCCAGTCATGATTCCCTCATGGATGCAGTGCTGAGAGGTGAATGACCACCATGGCTCCTTGGGCCTCTCTTCCAGAGCCAGGGGATAAACTTCTCTTCCATAGGGCTGCACAATTTAATAAGTCAGAGCATTTCTTTAGCCCTGAAAAATAGAGCTTTTCCTCTTTGCTCCCAACCGATGGGAATGTAGGACCACACTGATGGGAGCACATGCCTTGCCTTTGCAGCAACCCACAGCAGATGCCAAGAGGAGGACATGTGTGGGAACATGCACTGACCTCAGCCTGGAACTGCTTGGGCAAAGGGCTGCCCTGTCAAAAATGGCATTTTGGTGACAACTTTCCAGCACCCATCACAACCACACACCCCTGCTAGGGCTGGGTGGACAGGGGGATGCTTGGTGGGCGATGTGTGCTCTAGGGGTGACATTTGGCAGTAAGCAAAGGGTCTACAAAACATCTCTTATGAGGGAGGGTTTGTTTAATCCGCAGAAGAGGTGAGACCTCATCCCTCTCTGCAAGTCCCTGAAAGGCGATTGTAGCCAGCTGGGGGATGCTCTTTTCTTCTGCACCTGCAGAGAGAGTACTAGAGGAAAACAGCCTGAAGCTGAGATATGGGAGATCCAGATCAGACATTAGAAACAAATGTTTTACTTTTAGGGTGGATCCATTCCTATGAATGGATGGTGGTGGAGCCACCATCCCTGGAGGTGTTGAAGAGGGGTCTGGACTTGGCGCTGGCCGATGTGGTTTAGGGGTTACAGCGGCGCTCTGGGCGGGCGGCCGGACTGGATCACCTCTCCCAACCTTGACGATCCTTTAATTCTATCATTATTCTACGATTGTAATTAACCACGAGCGGATCGGGCCGGCCGCGAGGGGCGGGCCA